>JAJTUV010000106.1:4542500-4629440 GCA_021653895.1 Mastomys natalensis
GTATATGAAGATATAGGATACCTTTCACAACTCTGTTTTTACCTTCTATCTTGTTAAGACAAGAGCTCTCTTGTTTCTATTGCTGGGTAAACTAGAGCGAAAGCTCACAGCCAGCTCCTGCCTCACCTTCCCATCTCTGGATAGGAGTGCTGAGATTACAGACGGGCATGTCACTTACTCTGACTTCTTACATGGGTTCCTGGGATATTCAGTCTTGCACAGTTAGCACTTTTCCCTGCAGAACCATCTCACCAGTTCATCATTTCATGTGTTTTTAACAATAGCCAGGCAGATGGGTATGAAATGACATCTCTCTGTAGAGGGGCAGGGGGTGGATGAGATTCATGTCATGACGCATGGATGTGGAGACCAGAGGTCAATGTGGGTGTGTTCCTTGTTTGCTCTCTGTTTTTGAGATAGGGTCTCTCACTGAACATGATCTCACTGAGTTGACTAGACTGCTTGATCTATCCTTGTTCCCTGGGGGAGGGGGGACTTTTATATGGGTTCTCAGCTTGTGTAGTAAACACCTTACCCATTGATCCATCTTCTCACCATCTTACTGTATGTTAGTAGACATTTTGGGCCTATTCAACATTTTATCAATGGCTTAGACAGAGACAAAGAACAGATTTGTTGATCAAAGGAAGAAGGAAACCATAACTGATGTACTACGTGGCACAATGAGAAACAAAATTACCTTGACTATTTATAGAGGGGTTGCCAGACTCCATCATGTAAGTGAATCTATCCCATTGCCTATTGCAAATAAGGCAACTCAATCACATCCATTTGTTTATGCATGTCTATGGATGCTTCATAATATAATGAAAAAGGTGATTACTTGTGACAGACAAATGACCTGCAAAGTCTGAAATATTTACTCTTTTGCCCTTTTCAGAAGAAATTTTCTACTTCCTGGGTTATGGGAAGGAGACAAATAACCAAATATTTAATGTATAGAAGTATAAGATATTATTTGCATCTAAGCAATTATCAAACCAAGTATACAGAAAGAAATTAGGGATGCATGAGTTTTTTTCCACATGAAAAAGACAGAGATTTACTTTCTTTGCAGTGAAGTAAATATGACTCAACATTGTGATGAATGAGATGAGCAGAAGCTGATTGCAATGTGAGACACTACTACCAGAGAACAGCATCCTGAACACTGGCGTTCAACCTCAGTTACCCAGGGAAATCCCCTCAACACTTAGAGACACCAATGACAAATTCTTGGGGAGTCTGTTGAACCCATGTAGGTGTATGGATTTCAGAGCTCCCAGGTGACTGCAACATACAGGTATGACATTCCTATTCCTATGCTGATTGCAGGCCTATCCAAATCTAGAGCCTCATTCCATGTATTCCATACTTAGGGATATGAAGATAAGTTGATTCCTATTCAAGGAGGACTCTGGACTGTGAGAGAACAAGAGCTCCTTTTGATAAGAAGACCAATTGCAGAAGGCACAAGCATGAGGATCTGGGAAGACAATAGGATGCTTATAACCCACATTGAGCATTTGAAAGCTTTTCTATGCAAGCTGGTCAGATGTCTGTGTGTTGAGCCCTAGCAAGGAGAGTAGCAAATAGAGAAAAGAAGTTCCTAGCTCCTATTATTATCTTTAGCATTATCCCCAAAATGATCCTGAGGGAAAAGATATCTCCTTTTGAGGGATCCTATCCTTGGTCCCTGATCCATGTTAAAGAGCAAACTGAAACAGCCATATAATCAAATCCCACTCAAGCAGCTACTGTGATTTGTTGTAGCAGGCATTGTGCTAAGATCATCATCATTCATGGGCGCTCACACCATGCCCACAGGAGGGGAAGTCACTTTTCCAATTCATGTTTGAGGAACTAGGATCTCTAAGGTTTGTTCAGTGACACATGTAACAAGGCCCAGGAATACCAGGTACATGATCTTCTGCTTGGGCACCTCTGACACTAGGGTTATGAATAATTAGAACTGAGGCTGTATGGGGAATAAGGAGGTTATATTTTAAACAAACCCTACAGCACTAGGCTATGTAGAGGAGAGGTTATTCTCAAATGAGTCACCTTAGTAACTTTCTCTTTGGATCTCAAGGGCAAGGCTTCAAGACAACATGGGCCAATCTAGTCCATGCTCTTTCCCAACATGCCAATGAGGAAACTGAGGAGAAGGTCAGGAGCATCCTGGGTTACATGTTTAATATCCAGAAAACCCCATTCTTGATCTAGCTGCCTTAACCACTCTTCCCCTGCTCAATGTATAGCCTATCTCAGGCAACTACATTCAGAACAAACTCCACAGACACGTGTGAAAATCAACCCCATTCACTTCATTGATACATCTTGACTTGGATTCAAAACAGTGTGACTAAGCCTCTGCACTTGAGTCACACACCCCACGCTCAACTCTGAGGGACTCTTGACTTTGTAAGAGCTCATTTAGTCCATAAAGAATGTGCACTGTCACCATCAAGGGATCGCATAAAAAAGACTCTTTTGCTTCCACTTTTCTTTGAAAATAATTTCCAGTGAGATGTTGCCAAAGCTATGCTAAATGGTGTTGGTCCCTTTGGCATAACTACTCGGGGAAAACCCAGGGCCAGCTCAGCAGTTCTAGATGAACTCAGTCTGGTCTGTTCACCACAGGTACCTACCAAAAAGTCTCTATGCTAGCTGCCACCAAAACAGAACTTCCCCTTGGAAAGAGGCTGCCCCACTGGAATGACGTTCTCAGCAATGCCATGCCTATCATCTATCCCAGACCAAACATTTAAGTTGTCACCAGTAAATAGGAAGAAAGGGACATGTAGGTCTTCTGAGCAAAGATGATCAGGAGGCAGATGAGCAGCATTCTCTCTATTTGATAATTTCTTCCCAGGCACCCGGATGCAAAAGACTCCCATGGAAGCTACAAGAGGAAGAACCTGGGTCAAAAAAGGTTTGTTTACCTTTAGGCCATTGTTTGGATACAGAATATTCCCCCCAAAGCCCATGCTTAAAGGCTGTTATCATTGGGAATGGGAGAGTCTTTAATGGTAGAGCCTAGTGAGAAGTTACATCATTGGGAGTAAACCTTGAAGGGTCTTGAGACTCTGGTACTTTCTGTCTTTTTCACTTTCTAGCCTCCATGGATGAGTGAACAGGTCTCCTTAACCCCACACCCATCATGATGTACCCTCCCACCACGGGCTCAAAGAAATAGGGCCAAGTGACTGTGAACTGAAACTTGTGTAAGTGTGAGTCAGAATCCACCTTTCTTCTTCATAAATCAATAAGCTCAGATATCTGTCAGTGACAGGAAGTGATGTGTTACCTGAACATAACACTTTTATCTCCAAAGCCCTCAAATTTTGAAGAGTTATCTGTCACAGCACTAGTTTAATATGATTCCACCAGAATATAGACATACTGATACATACTCTATCAGGGTACCTGATACGCTCTATGTTTTCAGTAAATGAATGAGTTAAAGACATTATGCCCTAGTGAAGGGATATTAAAGAAGGTTAGTAAGTGGCCTTTAGAGTGACAAGCATGTTTTCCCATGTGCTGAATCTTGGTGGTGGTAGTTGTTGTTGTCGTTGTCTCTAGCTATACTCAAGAATAAATTGAAGGGAAAAGGGTTGTAGTTGCTGCAGAAAGAGATAGGCAGATTAGGGTCTGACCTTCTTTAATCAAATCAGGATGTCTTCATGGATATATTTTACAGGAGGCACAGTGAGCCACCTCTTCTATGAGATGAGTTAGGGATCTCCACCGGATTTTGTATGCTGTCTCATTTGTATCACTGCTGTGGCATGCAGTCTCTTGGAGACTGGAGATGGCACTATTGAGCCTGTTCTTCAATTCACAGACAAATAAGTCTAAGCCCAGGGAGGTAGGTGACACACCCAGAGTCCCTTGGACATCAGCTGCCCACACCCAAGGCAGGATGGCAGGACCAAGGGTAGAGCAAGGGAATTCTTCCCTTGCCTCTCTTTCTTCATCTTTAAAATGAAGAGAATTCTAATAGAACCTGCTTTGTGGGGCTGCTACAAATGATACTCACAGTGCTCTGGATGAGCCCGCGCTGTGTAGGAAGCACTAGGAAAGTGTTAACAATTGTAGTTGTATGCATTATTTTTGAGCTCCTCTTCACATGTCAGCATCCTCAAGCTTCCCAGAATGAAGACATCAAACACAGAGAGAGTGGAGAGGCATAATGAGTCAGAGCGTGCCAGGAAGTTCTTATCCCAGATTCTCAGAATGCAAAGCCTAAGAAACTAAATCTGCCTCCTAAATCAAGTGTGAATGGATATCTGGCACACAGAGATTAATTCATTAAGAGAGGAGGAGTTCAGGATTTATTCATGCCTCAGGAACACTCCAGTGGGGCATAAGCACACCATTGTTCTTTCTTGTGTAAAGGAAAGGAAAATGCAAGTGATATAAACTCAGTCTGTCTGAGAGAGAGGATGGACCAGGAAGATCAAACCAGAAAGGAGCTCGGTGCTACTTGTCTCCGGTATAATCAGAAGACCTTGACTATGAGGAGTTACATCACAGGAGCTTTCTAGGGAGCTCTGGAGGGCCAGGTTTGCTTGAACTGGTTTGCTGGAATCAGTTGAGATTTTGCTGAACAAAGCTCATATATCCTTGAATCAGGGCTTCCTGGCCTAACCATTTTTAGGGCAGAATTCCTTAATATAGCCACAGCAGATGGTCCCCAACTTCTGCTTGGACACTTGCTTGCCACCCACTCATGCTGGGCAGCTTTGACTATTATAGAATCCTTCCCTTGACTGAACCAACAATCTGTCTTCCTGGAATGGCGGTCTATTGTCCCCTACACTTATTTCCTGGTGTGAGGTATAATCTATCTTCTTTTCTCGATCTCGTTGTTGATGGGCAGAGGGAGAAAAAAATAGCACTAGGCCTTCCTAGAAGGAATGTCTATCTAACTATTTATATCTATTCAGCTATCAAACCTCACCCAAGTTATTTATGGTCTCCTCTTTATTTGCTTAGCTTTCAAGAGGATTGTTTTAATTTTCCTAAGAGTCTTGTGAAAGTTAACTAACCATAATGTTCATGAACTATCGAAGACAGAACTTGGAACTATTTACCCCATCAGTGTAGTTATCATTCTTCCCTATGCCTCTGCCAGTCAAGTGCCTCATGAGTCTCCTCCAAAGTTCCCTGGCCTGGTGGCCAGCCCCAGCCCATTCTGCTTGACTCCCTCGGAAACAGTCCACTTGTCCATCTACATTGGTTTTCATTCTAGTGTGACTGAAAAATGGCCGCAACTTGCTGATCACTGAAGAGGAGAAAACTAACAGGGAGAATTAAGCTTTTTCTCCCAAACTGCTCAAGTCATCTGTAAGGAACAAGAAGTCAGCTGGCATCAACCAATACTCTGCCTCCAAGTAAGAAGCTTTTACATTTGAAGTCACCTCCTGTATCTGTGTTCAGTTGCTGGTATATGAGAAGGAGCCTCTTGCTAAGTCATATTTAATTTTCTCTCATAATCTGGGCCCCATAGATTTATGAAAATAGCATATATTGGTCCTTTCTTAGAGTCATCCCTGTGGTCAATTTCATGTGGATGGAGTCAGAATCGAATCATAGGATATGTTGTGGGTATTGACAGGGAACTTGAGAGGCTTAGGTGTGGGGAAAACTCCTACACAGCTGATGTCGGGTATGATAAGTACAGAAGGGCTAAGTGCCTTATGGTATATGAGGTAAGATAGAGATAGAGATAGAGATAGAGATAGAGATAGAGATAGAGATAGAGATAGAGATAAGAAGATAGAGATAGAGATAGAAGGATAGAGATAGAGATAGAGATAGATACAGATAGAGATAGAGATAGAGATACAGATAGAGAAGATAGATAGATAGAGATAGATACAGATAAGATAGATAGATATAGAGATAAGGAATACGAAGATAGATATGATATAGATATAATATGGATTTATGATAGAGAGACCAATTAGTAAAGAATAGGACACACAAATTTCATTTACAGCCCACATTTGTCATGGAAAACACTTGTTTTTGTTGCTTTGATACAGGCTATGTTTTCAGGCTGAGCTGGTATCCAATTTGCTATTCACAAGTCACATCCTCCTGAGAACTAGGATTACAGGGGTATGCAACCACACTCAGTGGGAGAGGTGGGTTTTTTTGTTTGTTTAGTTGGTTGTTTATTTGATTGGTTGGTTTTTTCGAGACAGGGTTTCTCTGTGTCACCCTGGGTGTCCTGGAACTCACTCTGTAGACCAGGTTGGCCTTAAACTCAAAATCCGCCTGCCTCTGCCTCGCAAGTTCTGGAATTAAAGGCGTGCACCACCACTGCCCAGGCTGGGAAGGTGTTTTTATGAAGCTATGCAAAACAAACAGCATACTGAGTGGTGGCCACCTCCTCCGATGTATACATCCTAATTCCTAGAAGCATGTGTGTGACTTTCTTAGGGAAAAGTTGTTATAAATAAAGGATCTGATATGAGATTTTCCCACATGGTCCCAGTAAGCCATTAATCCAATGAAAAATGTCTTTATCAGAGAAAAATAATGAGGATTTAAGACACAGGATGAGAAGGTCCTATGAGGATGGAGATGGGGTATTACAGCCAGGACACCTGAGGAGCTTTAGGGTTCCACTGCAGATGCTAGAAAGCAAGGAAGAGTTTTTTTCCTTGAGCTTTGGGTCTGTAGCCTTTATAGATACTATGACAGTGTTGTCATATACCAAATTTCTGTGGGAACCACCTATCTAGAAAAGAAACAGTACTTAACTCCCATGTTCTAAGCATGCCCATCAGAGTTGGGCCACATTCAATTGTCCTTGGTCCTCATTCACCTGGGGTTTGGACACATCTGGTAGCAAAAACTTGTATGCAGGACTTCAGGCTTCCAGAACTGTGAGAGAATTTTTTCCTTTGTCTTAAGTCACTGTCTGTGCTTATCTGTTACAGTAACCTCAGACAAACACTGAGGGTATTTCCTTTCCTGGGGATCTCTGCTTTTTAGAGTCTGAAGGACTTACCCAGCAACCTGAAACTACTCTCAGTTTTCTGGCTCCTTCAGACCTGTGATGTCATAGGAGTGAGGTTGGCAGGCAGTAAATGCACCTGTGACATCACAGGAGCAAGAGTGGCAGGCAGTGAATGAGCCTGTGACATCATAGGAGCAAGGGTGACAGGCAGTAGAAGAACTGGACAAGGTATTAAGGAATTAATCTGTCACCAGATATACCTTGGTGAGCGAGAAGCATCTGAGTTCATGACACTCGGGAGGCCAGACAGCCCTGGTGTTACTGACAGGCAGGGCACCCATGCAGAAGCCCAAGGGGAGGCAGTCTGAGTACCTGGTGTAGTCTCTTGGATCCCTGTGAGTGGAAGGTTGCAGCACTGTGGGGAACAGCTATAGTGGTTGACTGAACTTTCTTGTCAGCCCAGAAGGAAACATTTATCTTTCCCAGCCATTTCTTAAGAAGCCTAACTTCTTATTTTGGAGAAAATAATGATGGTTCTAATTCTAATGCTAATTTAGTCATGGCTGTGTCATGCATAACTCTCTTTTCTTTTTTTCTTAAATACAGTCTCTGATGTGATGTGATTTTTTAAATTAGGGCCATAAATATGCACAGACACCTCAAGGAAGCAGTCATTTTGAGCCTTGATATGATTGTTTCTTTGTATCCATCAAGGTAGCCTGGCTTATGCTGTGGGGATAAACAGCATTCAAGTCTCAGCGGCTTTAAGTACCGAAGTTAGTTGCGGGTTGATCTACATCCCCGCAAAATTCATGTGTGGAAATCTTAACTCTCCAGTATGACAGAATGTCTGTCTATGTGGAAACAATCTTTTAAGAGGTAATTAAATGAAAATTAAGGCTGGGCCTTCTCCTGTAGGACTGGTGTCCTTGTGAGTGAGCATACCGGGTCAGGGAGGAGAAGACATGCACAGAAAGGTTCTCCAGTCATCTCATCTTAAACTTAAGGAAGAGGCCCCTCTTGCAGCCTCAGGAGGAACTAGAGCTGTCAACATTCTGATCTGACTTCCACTGAAGCCTGTGGTCTGTGGTACCAAGTCACCAGGGCCCTGACAGCAATCTCGCTAGAGTGGAGCCTAAGGATTGTGCTGTTTGGTCATTGCTTTCTCTTAACTCCCAGAACAAGATAGTGTTGTAGATACTTAATTGTGCTTAAATCATTTGATAATTTATGTCAGGGTCATGGGATAATAACATTAAGGTTGACATTGAATAGCTGTGAGTTATGAGTTTCTTCAAAAATAATATCTTTAAGCAATTTCTCTGAAATAATCACTGCAGATGTGGGAAACTGCTCCCTGGTGGGCTCTGACACTTGGGAGCTGAGTGTGCTGCTGGCTCTGCCCCTGTCAAGAAGCAGATCATCTATCCTTGGCAGGACTCCTGAGAGATAAATAGCAAAACCTAGCCCAATCTGGTTTAGAAATACTAGTTGTGTGATCAGCTTTGACACGTATCGGTCTATAACCAGCCTCTATGATTATTCTGACCCTTGCTAAGAAATTTCCTCGACTCCCCAAAGTGTCAGGTTCTTTAAAGTCTGACCACTTTCTGCAGATCTGGGTCTGAGCCTACCACAGTGAAACAGAATCAAGGATTGGCACGTTATAAGGTTTAGAGAGCCTGTGCTCAGTAGGCCTCAGTACACACAGTGTTTTTGTGAGAGGCATCAGGCTCTGGGGCAAGAGCGATCCAGAATCTCATTTCTACAATTGGACCTTTGTTCTCTTGGTAAGTTTTCCTATCATAACTTTAAAAATAGAAACATTAGTCACACTTGAGCTTGGTTGTGCAGAGAGTTATTTTGACTGTCCAACTCTCTCTTCTCTACTTGCTGTGCGAGCTTCTCTTTTCCAGCATCTAGCACAATGAACGAATAAATGAATGGGATCGGAGTGGCCAGGGTCTGGTGGAATAAGCAGAGAAGATATGAACAACACTCAGAGTGAAGGCATCCTTCCTTCAGGAATGACCAGAACCTGAGTCTTGCTTAGGTGAGAATCATGCGATAGAAAGCACAAAACCACTGAGCAGAAGGAGCAGCTGAAGTAAGTCCCCAGGGCAGAGGAGTCACACAGTAAACTTCTGGTTGAACCAGGTCTAGAACTTGTGTCTCCATTTATTTTATTTATTTTATTTTATTTTATTTATTTTATTTTATTTTATTTTATTTTATTTATTTTTTATTTTATTTTTATTTTTTATTTTTTATTTGTCACAGGAGAGAACCAGGTTTGGTTCTGTCCTACAATGAGTGTAGTAGATTGACGATTTTTCAAATGCAACATTGTAATAATCGTCATTCAGACTGTGCATCCTGTCAGGGGACTCTTGATGTGGAAAATTCCAGTGAGACTCGAGAGGAAGGTAGAACTGCGTTTTAGTTATGTTGCGGCTACCACCAATCAGAAGAGATGGCACATAGTCATGTGGCAGCTGTACCCAATCAGGAGGATGGCACAGTCTGTTGCAGCTGCCGCCCAATCAGGAGAACAGCACACATTCTTTGAGCGCATTTCTCCATGGGATCACAAGGATGGATAAGAACATTCTGAGTGCTCAGAAGCAAGAGTAAAGAAGAAAGCCACTAATCATCTATTTGCATGATGTGATTGACTCAGAGAGTCTAACACCACAAATGATGCAGTTGATGACCCTAAAGTCCAGAAGAAACCCCTTTATCTGCCACCAGTGCTGGCTCAATGGAGTTCAGAATTCATGTTAAGTGTCCAAATCGGAACTAAAGAATTTGCACAGGAAAGGTGAGGACAGAAGAAAACAATGGATATTCTCACTCCATCTAAGACCTGTCTTGTGTGGATGAAGCCCTTCACTCCTGAGTGGAAGTACAATTGCATTAAGCCAATTTAAATGGACTGGGCTAGGGCAATGACTCAGCGGCCTAAGATGAGTGCTGGCTGCTCTTGCAGAAGACCTTAGTTCTGTCCCCAGTCACCCTTATCAGGCGGCTTACAACTGCCTCTCCTTTGAGCTCCAGAGAGATCCAGCGCTCTCGTCTGACCAATGCAGGCACAGCACACATGCGCACAAACCCACTCAAACACCATGCATGCACATAATTAGAAAAAGAAACGAAGTTAGAAGAAGTTTACCACATGCGAGGCAGGCTGCTGAGATGGCTCTATAGGTTAAGGAACCGATGGCCTGTGCTATATCCTGGAGACCCAAATTGGAGAAGAGAGAACTGACCCCAACAAGTTTCCTTGAACCTTCACATGTTTACTGTAGCATACTTCCCCCCTCCAAAAAAAATTTTTTTTGTAAATATTTTTTAAAAATAGCAACTCTTTTGTAGCAGTCCTGAAAGATGCCTTCACATCTAGCTCTTGTGCCTTTGGTCCGTTTCTTGAGTAAAAGAACCGTGTGGGTACAGGTTTTATTCAGATCTCACAGCCCAGCTTCCTGTTACTTGTTACTTGTCTCTCTTTTCTCTTTTTCAAGAGCATGAAAACATTCAGCACCGGTTCATGGTCTCCTTGGCTTGTCCCAGCTCTTTGCTTCTACCTTCTTTATCTGATCCCTATTCGTGTTTAAAAGAAACAGCTCCAGATTCCCAGACTGATTGGTATGACATTTTTGTTGCTGTTTTCGTTTTTGAGACAGAGTTTATCTTAGTTACAATTTTCATTGCTGTGAACAGACACCACAACCACGGCAACTCTTAGAAAGGACATTTAATTGGGACTGGCTTACAAAATGTGGGGAAAAACTGGGGGGCTGCGATAGCAGCCCGGGACCTGCGAGGTGGAGGCTACCTGGAAGCCTCCAGGCAGCCTGTCTCTCGTACCTGAAGGTCCCAGGTTCCAGTGGCTGGAGGCTTCGGTGGCGGCAGGCCCAGCAGGCCCCAATGATACAAGGAAGTCCTTGGTTCCAAAAGGCTTTATTGTCATGGCGGATGGTGGATGGACCTGGATGTACCCCCCCAAACTCAGGGCAAACCAGAGTTAAATAGGGAGGGAGAAGTGGGAAGGGTCTGGGGAGGAATGCTTAATTGGCTCTGCCCTCTGACCTTCATTAGTATGTAAATCTCTAGGGCCTGAGGCCTGTAGTTACACCCTCTACCTGTGCAATTTGGGAGGGGCTGTAATGGCCTACGTGACTGAACAATGTAGGTCCATGGAGATTAGACTGCTTTTCAGGACCCTGAGTTCTGGGGGTGTGGCCGAACTCCTGCGTTTCTCCCTTGGAGTCTCGGGGTTCCAGGCCCATGCCCAGCCAAGAACCAGGATACCCTTATGCAGTCCCACAGGTTCAGAGGTTCAGTCCATAATCATCATGGCCGAAAGCATTGCAGCATCCAGGCAGACATAGTACTGGAGGAGCCAAGAGTTCCCATCTTGATCCAAAGGCAGACAAGATAAGACTGGCTTCCATAGGCAGCCGAGAAGAGGCTCTCCCTTCAACTCTTGGTAGAGCTTGAGCATAGGACCTCAAAGCCCACCTTCACAGTGACACGCATCCTTCAACAAGGCCACACACTCAACATGGCCAACTATCAAAAGCCACACCACCTAATACTGCCACTCCCTGAGTCAAACCACCATGGGTTTTCTCTCTGTAGCCCTGGCTGTTCTGGAACTCACTCTGTAAACTAGGTTCCCCTTGAACTCAGAGATTAGTCTGTCTCTAGGATTAAAAGGTGTATACCACCATGCCCAGCTTTTGGTACCCTTTAAAACCTTGCAGTCTAAAAAACTGTCCTTCTAAAAGTTGTCTGAGAATACAGAGGAGTCTAGGGATTACATTAGAGCTCATGACAAAGAGAAAGAAGTCACTGAAAAGCTCTCATTTGCTTTCCACAGATTTTCATCATCCTTCACCAGGGCAAGTTCTAGAACCCAAGGTTCTATTCTTATGTCTATATTGCTCTGTGATAACAAACATTAACTATCAATGGGACACAACCTAGAATCAGCTGAGAGGAAAGCCCTGCTTTAGGAATTAGACAGGTCAGATTGACCTGTGGGTCTGTCTGTGGGGAGTTCTCTTGATTATACTTGATACAGGAGGCTCAGCCCACTGTGGGCAGTACCATCTTTGGGCAGATGGTCCTGGGTCATGTAAGAAGAAGGCTGATTAAGCAGGAGACTGGGACCAAAAGAGAAAGCCAGAAAGCAATGTTCCTCCATGGTTTCTGCTTCAAGTTACTGCCTTGACTTCCTTCAGTGATAAGCTGTGACCCATGCATGTAAGACCAGTAGACCTTCTCCTCCTCTAAGTTGCTTTGGGCAGAATGTATTAGCACAGCACCAAAAGAAAGGTCTAGAGCAAGGATTTGAGACAGTTTTCTCCAAATTTCTGTCTCAAACATCTAAAGTTGAACAGGCCATGGGGTGAGTGCTATTGGTAGTTGTGGTGGTACTACATACACATTTAGGAGACTAGACATGGACCAGGTAACACATGTAAATAAATTCTGTTACTAATGAGAAGCTCATTATAACCAAGGCAATATTACTTCATCTGGTTCAGTGAACTGAATAACAGCTCCAAAAGATGACAATCTTAATCCTCCTGCTGTAACAGAGCACTAAAGACTGGGTAGTTTATAAATAGTGTGAGTTTACTTCACTTATGAGATTTCTGAGTTCCAAACTGAGGAGGGCTGCTTCCGGTGAGGACTCTCTCCGTGTCATAACTCAGCAAAAGACCTCATGTGGAGAAACAACAGGGGAAAGAGATATTGTTATATAAACTCTGATCCAATCACTAGGGTACTGTTCTAGTTTCCTTTCTGTTGCTGTGGTAAGATATTCTGACTGAAAGCAATCTAGGGAGGAAACGGTTTATTCCAGACCAAAGTTATAGTTCATGATTGAAAGAAGTCAGAGCAATAACTCAAGCAGGAATTTGATGCAGAAAACATGTAGTGATATTGCTTGCTTACTCAGTCACTGACTCATGTTTAGACACTTTTCTTACACAGCCTAGGCCTAACTGCCTAGGTATTGTGCCACTCGCAATGGGCTAGGCCCTCCTATATAATTAACAATCAAAATAGCCCCTTACACACAAGTCTATAAACCAATCTAACTCAGATAATTCTTCAATCCAGATTTCTCTTCTCAGATAACTCAAAGCTTGTCGAGTTGACAAGATTAATCAGGAAAGGCATTCACCATTATGCCCTAAACACCTTATCATAATCCCATATCCCAATATGATTCATTGGAGATTATTTTTCCAAAACACTCTCTGGAAAAAGACATGTTGAAACACAGAACTTTTAAATGTAACAGTTTGTGGGGAATATCACATATCACAGTTGAGAGGGCAGTAGGCACACTAAGATGAGGTAATTATCCTAGGCCCTCAAAGCAATCATATTTATCCTTAGAAGGGGAAGCAGAGGACAATTTGACACATAAGGAAAGGTAAAAGAGAGGAGAAGCAGAGATGGCAGTGATATGGCTGGAATCAAGCTCTGCAGCCACTGGAACGGAGGAAGTGTTAGGACCGAAGGGAGACCCTCACTTAGTCCGGATCGATGCGCACCAAAGACACGAGACATTGATGCAATCAGCAAAAGGCAGTTAATGGTGAGGCCTCGACCGAAACATGCCTCACACAGGAGGCAGAGAATTCGGCCAGACACAGAAGGCTTGGGCTTATATAGGCGAGGCTGGAGAATGGTTTGAAACTTGGCGCAGTTACATATGATAGAATATTTTAAACTCAGCATTTTGACGTAACAATCATTTTGGCGGGCAGGATGACTAATTATTTGACCATGAACCTCAGACCTCCCAAGGAGGGAGGAAGATGGAAAAACACCAGATGGCCCATTACTCATGTGGGCATGTTTAGACTTGTCTGGACATGTCCTTGCGTGTTCCTGTTTTCTTCTTCATTTTTGGTCACTCTGCCCCAGGAGGGGCTTGATACTGTTATTATGGCTAATTTTAACAAATTGTTGGTAGTCTTTGCTGACCATGAATTTTTGTTTTGCGTTTCAAGATGTCTTTAATTTTTATTCCCACAGAAGCAAGAGTAGACTCTGATACAGGAGCTAGCAGGCCAAACCTTGATGTTGGCTCGACACTGATTTCTGTTCCTACCTGCAGAATTGTGACAGAATAAAGTTCTGTTGTTGAGTCACCCAGTATGTGCTGAGCTGTTATAAGAGAGGTAGGAAAATAGCAAGCCAGTTGTAGAGCATCAGCCTGGAGAAAGACACACCTTTCTTATGTGGCCTTTCCCAGAACTAGGTGTGGCTGCTAAATTTTATCACTTGGTGTCACATGTCAAATGCTTAAGAAAGATTCTGAGGACCTGTGAGGCTTTGTAAAATCAACTACTAGACCAGAGGCAAGCAGCCTGGGCCACTCCATTTCTTAGAACATGTGCTTCAGAAGACAGCCCAGACAGACCTGAGAGACAGGATCTCTGTCACTGTACTCCTGCCACTCTGAAGATTTCATCACAAGTCCCTGACCAATGACAATTTGTTGTCTACAACAATGTAAACCTGTTGTCCAAGGATCTTCTCTTCCTAGTCATACATTCAATGCATTGTTCAAATGATAAGCCCAGAACATTCTTTTTTTTTTTTTTTTTTTTTTTTAGTTTTTTAGTTTTTTGAGACAGGGTTTCTTTGTATAGCCCTGGCTGTCCTGGAACTCACTCTGTAGACCAGGCTGGCCTCAAACTCAGAAATCCGCCTGCCTCTGCCTCCAAGTGCTGGGATTAAAGGCGTCTGCCACCACTGCCCGGCCAAGCCCAGAACATTCTTAAACGCTCAAATATCCCACAATGCAAACACATAGGTAAGGCCAGGCTCTAATGATTGCTGGAGAAGGACATGGTTGTCCCATGCTTTGGGGACAGGGCTGGTGCATCCCTAACAAACGTAGACAGGCAACTGACAATGTGATTTTGCCTTTGAGTTGAGCATTGTCATCTCTGGATACCTATTAGAATCATCTGGGAAACTCTTGGAGATCTCAACATCAAAACTATTACTCAGGGCCAGATATGGGAAAGTCTTCCAGAAATAGATACTTGGCATTGAGAGCTGATATGATTCAAAGCTGAAATGTCTCTTTTCCCATTTGACCACCTAGATCCCAACTGATGGCACCATTTAGGAAGGTTGTGAATCCCTTAGATGGTAGGAACTAGCTTGGCACAATAGGCCACTGGGGACAGGGCTAACACACTATAACCTGGCCTTTCTTCTAGTCACATCCTGCTTCCCAATGCATTGAACTATGAGGAGTCCCACCACATGTTCCTGATACCACAGAGCTGCTCCACTATGCCTTTCCCTCTGATGGACTAGTTCCCTTGGAAACTGTGAGCCAAAAGAAAGACTTTCTCCCTTAAGTTGCTTCTGCTAGGCCCTTTATTGAAAGAGTCTTCCAAACTTTCCACCATTCATTGAACATTAGAAAGCTCTGTGTTAGTGCTTATCAGAAGCACAAATATTTATTGAATGAGTAGATGGACGAGTATATATCTGCAACAGAAATGCAAAAGGAAGATCTAAGATCTAGAGAAGGAAGTTGGAAACAGACGTTGTGGGTTAGAGTACTTGCTCAGCAAACTGGAGGACCTGTGTGTGTATCCTACCACACACACACACACACACACACACACACACAAAACCAGGAAGTCTGTATCCCCTAAGGGATTTAGAGACATATGGGAGTAGAGACAGATATATCTCTGGGGCTTGCTGGCCACCAACCTAGCTCCAGGTTCAGTAAGAAACTCTCAAAAGAATAAGATAGAAAGTGACAGAGGAAGACACTTGACATTCCTCTTCTGGCCCCTTGTGTACACAAGTACAAGCAGTCACATACCACAGGTACATGAATATACTACACCAATATCCAGAGAGCCTTACTTAGAGTCCACACATTCATTTCTAAACTGGTATGCAAAGTTTGTGTGTCAAGATTCTCAGCCACAATAAGGACATAGAGGGCAAACTGCACCTACCTGGTTTTCAATTTTTAAATCAGAGAGGAGGGTTTAAAGACAGCACTAGGAAGGTATCTTAGTTAAGGTTTCCATTGCTGTGAAAAGACACCATGACCAAGGCAACCCTTAGAAAGGACAACATTTAATTGAGGCTGGCTCACAGGTTCTGAGATTCAGTTCTTTATCATCATGGTGGGAAGCATGGCAGTGACCAGGCAGTTATGGTGCTAGAGGAGCTGAGAGTTCTACATCTTCATCCAAAGGAAGCCAGGAGCAGACTAGCTTCCTGGCAGCTAGGAGAAGGGTCTCCAAAACCACCCCTATGGTGATACACTTTCTCCAACAAGGCCACCCCTACTACAACAGGGCCACTCCTCCTAATAGTGCTGCTCCCTGGGCCAAGCATATTCAAACCACCACAGAAGGCAAAAGTGGAATATCTTGAAAGTCAGCAGAAACTCTATAAAACAGAGAGACAACTCCAAGAATTCTCATAGTCCATCTCATACCAGGTCAAATGACCCATCCAGACGTGCTTCCCTAAATGTGACATTGTTTAGAACAGCATAACTGGTGTTAGTAATAACCAAGACACTATCAAGGTGACATTCTGCTCCCTACACCATCTAACCAGCCACAAGAGTCCAAGCAAAGCACTCAGCCTGGGTAACGAGGGTATCACAGGCTCTATCTTTAGAAACACTGTTGGGTTTAATAGTTGGCAGAAGCACTCACACTACTTTAGAGATAAGAGAGAAAAACATCAATTGTACCCTAAATGTACTTTGTAAGAGGTTCATGGAACTTGTCTCAGGGAACAGGCTGTCCTCCTGTTTGTGTGCTCTGGAAAGGCCTCCTATGGGGCAGAGCAAAGAGGGAGCTACTAGTCAATAGACCCCTCTGGAGAGAACACCCAGATTGGGCAAAGTGGTATGCGAGCAGGTTCTTTGAAGAGGCTGGCTTTTCTCCTTTCTTACAAAATGCCAAAGAAAGTACCTTTTATTTGGAAAAGGGTTGTTGCTTTCCTAGAGGGAGTTAGATTGCTTTTAAGCTGTGTGGTGTTGCTTTGTTCTTGAGGTCTGTGCTTGTTTTGGGAAAAGCACATCTAGACTTGGATTTCCATGGGAACAGGGGTGGACCAGAGAGGGTTCTACAGACTTTAAGTTGACCCCACACTGAGGAAAGATTGTATAAAAGAAGTGGACTTATCTCGGATGTGGAGTCATTGAGATCTGAATACCCCAGAATGCAGGGACAACTTTGCCACTTCCCACCACAGTTCTGCCCACCTACACAAGTCCTTATTGCAAGTTCTTTGCAGGGAAGGGGGTTTTCTGAGCACAATGGCTATTCCTATGGGCCAGTCAGGAATTCAACCAGTCAGGAAGTAAAAACTTGAAAGTTCAACTTTAGCTTAAAGAAGAAAGAAGAAAATTTCTCTTCCCTTCCTCTTTTATGAGTCTGAATCTCAAGGTAATGGATGGCAGGATGGGAGCTCACCTGCAGAGAGCAGTGGTGCTCAAAAGAGCAGTGAAGGCTCATTGGTCAATCTTTAAGAGAGAAAGAAGTGGATGGCATCATAAGAATGATCTCTCTCTCTCTCTCTCTCTCTCTCTCTCTTTCTCTTCCTCCCCCTCCCTCTGTCTCTGTGGGTGGGTGCATGGTTGGATGCATGGGTACATGTGTGGGTGCTCATTGTGTGTGTGTGTGTGTGTTCATGATCCTACAAAGCAAAGCTATGGCAATAGACCCCCAGAACTCTACAAAGGACAAATGGAAGGGTGTTAACTCCTGATAATCAGCAAGTCAGAACTGGAGCCAACTCAATTTTAGTATTTTGTGAAAACAATGTCCACAAACCATTGGCCCTTTAACATCTAGAAAACTGATGGTCATTTACTAGTTCTGTGACTCCAGGCAGCCTACTGATGTCTGCTTTCTTGTGGGGCAACATCAAGTCATAACTGGCAGTCAGACAGACCTCTGAAGGTTGATTTTTAAGGATCAAAGCAAGTAACATTCAAATATGCCTTACAAATGGTAAGTATGTTGACCCGAAGAGTTATTTTATCTTTGAAAATTTTCCAGCTGAAATGATGAAGCACATCTGAACATATTTTTTTGCTTTGGCAAGTGTGTGTTTTTAACAAGCACACCAGGGGATTCTACCCAGCAGTGTGGGGACCACAGATGGTGTCTATCCTGGCTGTCAGTTCCACTGTCCTTCCTCTGTGGGAAGGACAAATCCTAGGAGGGGTCAGATGGGGAACAGAGGAGCTAGGTGCCATAGTCATTCCTGGTTGACAGGAAGAAAAGAAGCTCCTTCTAAAGCTAATAAGTATGGAAGAAATAACTCAGTACCTACACACCCAAGTTACCCGAGCAGAAGGAAATGTTAACTACCAAAATGTCAACTTCTATTTCAACATTTTTAGAAGGAAATCAGTAGATTAATCAACAAATTCTTATTTAATAAGATTTATTATTATTTATTTATTTATTTATTTATTTATTTATTCTGGTACTAGAGATCAAGCCCAGGTCTTACACAATCTAGACAAGTGTCCTATGATAGAATTAACAGCTTTCAATTTACTTGAATTGGGCAATAATTGGCCAGAAGCTCTTTTAAAGAAGGCACTTTGGAAGTTAGAAGGTCAACCAGTTGTCTGCCTTACCCTTAAGCACCCCCACTCATGACAGAAGGCATGTACCTATGTGGAAGGTGTATATGAAAGGCTAGACATAAGCAGCAATTCTAGTGGCCAGTATGACTGGTGGCCCTGAGCCATGTGTGACAACTGAGCCCTCAGATTGTGGGCACAATGAGAGGGGTCACTTGATAGCCAATCTGGGCTATGAATGTAATTGACCTAAGAAGTGCTTAGAAGGTTAAATACACCCATAATACACCTATGGATGAATCCCTAAGGGTGTTCCAGAGACAACTAATTCATGGTCATGAGGTCTCTGTCCTAAAGAGTGGTGTCATCAGTCAGAATTTGACTAGACAGGAGGAAGTGGTGTAGCTGTGGAAAGGGAGGTCTAGATGGAGAAGAAGTTCACTGTGAACAAACCCCTTAGACTGTACCTTGTCCCAGGTTCCTTCCAGCTCTCCCTGCTAGCTGTCTGCCATGAGTAGCTTCTGTTACATGTTCCTGTCACCATGCTGGTTTTTCTCACTACAGATCCAGAATCAGTGAAGCAAGGGACTGTGTACCAAAGCTTCTGAAACTATGAGCCAAAATAAAACACTTCATTCAGAGTGTCTCTCCCAGACGTTTGATCACAGCAATGAAAAAGTAACTTATACATGCTGCATGCCTGTAAATACACACCTAGATGTCAAATGCTTGGGAGAGAGAGAAAGCTAATTATTAGTGTTTATATATTTATGTGTTGTACTAAATTAAAATACTGGGGTTGGGGGAAGGCATAGGAATATGACTACACATATTGAATCTACATTCTTGGGGCAGAGAGTGTAGAAGACTCCAGGACGGGAGGCCAGGCTACAGAGCCTCAAGACCTGCCTTCCTCCAGTGACCCACTTCCTCCAGCCAAGTACTGACTCCTAAAGGATCCAGAACATTCCCAAGCTTCACCACTAGCTGGGAACCAAGCATTCAAATGTGAGCCGGTAGGGAGTATTTCATATTCAAACCACAAACTCTGTGGATTAAGCAGCTCTGTCTTCAGTCTGTACTCCCTTCCTTTTGTGTGCCTGGCCCTGGCCTGTGAGCTCTCTGAGTTTCTCCCTTTTGCAACACTGAATCATACAAAGCAGGGCTCCAGCAACTGCAGGCATGCTCACCCTCTGTAATTATTAAGCAGAAAATGTGTAGCTTGAGGAGGCTAGGTCTGAAAGTACAAAATGCACTTCCACTTAGCATCTTACATTTAGTTCTAGTCACTGGGGTGGTATAGGAATGACGCAGTAAATGCATTACAGACAAGAATGTGAAAACAGTAGAACAGCTAAATATTCTGAGTACTTTCTTTAAGTGAATGTTTGGCTAACTGGTGACATCTCTTATAAACTGTTTGTTCAAGTTAGGTTCTCTCATTTTTATTCTTTATTTATAAGCATTTTTACAGTATTTGTTCGATATATGACTATTCCTTCTCAGGTCTCTGCTGAGGTTGATGACTAGATAGTCACAGTCTTACCACAGGCTTAAGTAGTTTAGAATTTAAGATGTTTGTCTAAGAAGATGCTTTTAGGTTGATAATGCATGTTGGGATAGAAATTGATTTAGATACAAACTCTGAACTCACCAGGATAGGATAGATAGTAAAAATATTTTCTCCTGAGTTGCTGAATATAAACAAACTGGACTTTTGAATGCTAACTCTTACTTAATAATTTTCATAATTATTCCTACTGTATGTTGTTTATTATTATGAGAGAAAGAGCCTTTTTAGTTAGGCAAAAAAGGGAAATTGTTGAGCTTGGAACTGTTGCTATGTGTTGTAATGCTAAATTCTGTCCCTGGTTACCTCAGGGATGAGAGAAATCCTCATGTGCACAAAGTGATTCTATGTGATCTTGCTCTTTAATTTAAAATGTTTGGTTGAGTAAATATGCCAACAGCCTATAGTTATAGAGGTAGGAGGAATTTCAGGTCCCAGACTTGAATATCTGAGGCAGGAGACCACAAGAGATGAGGAAGAAGGTGGAGAGAGGAGAAGATGACATGGGGTAGATGAATCATGAAAACATGGCATGAGGGCTAGCCAAGTAGAGTAAGAGCAGCCCAGGCAGAACTTGGCTAGTCATATCTTGGGGTTATCGGCAGGGAAGTAGACATAATACCATAGAGGGTAGATATCTACTCAGCTTTAATGCTGTCTAAGACTTATTATAAATATAGAAGTTTTGTGTCTTTTATCTGGGAACTAAATGATCAAAGGTGGGGTAGAAACCCCCAATTGAGATTAATGTTAACTACAACATATGTCTCCCAACCCCTACTTTCATATTTGTCTGGTTCTTTAAAAAGAACATTTCTTTATTTATTTTTGAGACAAGATCTCATGCTGAGGTCTAGGCTGGCCTGGTACTCACAGTAATCTGTTTGCCTCAACTCCTGAGTCCTGGGATTCTAGACATAGGATCATCATGCTTCGCTACTCTCTATGTTTTTCTTTTGTTTTCTTTTTTTTTCCTCTCCCCTTCTTTCCTCCTCCTTGTCCTCATCTTCCTCCTCCTCCTCCTCTTCCTTCTTTTGACAGTGTCTCTCTATTATGTAGCCCTAACTGTCCTGGAACCTGCTATGTAGCCAGATTGCCCTCAAACTCACAAAGGTCCACCTACCTCAGCCTCCTTAGTTCTGGGATTAAAGACATGAGCCATGATGTCCAGCTTTTATTTATTTATTTTCTTAATAAAATTATCTTCATTATATTTTTCATTTAAAAAATTTAACTTACTGGTTTTTTTGTTGTTGTTGTTGTTTTTTTTTTTTTTTTTTTTTTTTTTTGGCAGTACTGGAGTTGAATCCAAGGCTTCTCACATGCTGAGTAAGCACCCCACCACTGTCCTATACCACAGCCTTCCTTTTACCTTTTACACAAATACATACAATTATCAAATCCCATTCAGTTGGACTGCCAAGAGCTGCACATTCAATTTTATGCTACTTACACTTCAGTTTAAAAAATATATTTTAAAGGATGAGATTGTGACCCTTCTCATACATAGTGAAGTTTCTCCCTTTCTGCAGATGACTTGACAATGGAGTGGAGGAGAGAGGCAGCACGCAGATCTCTTGATTACTCCCTGTTCCCGAGTTTATGTAATAGATTCTTCCAAAACCTCAGCTAGGAGGTTTGCATTCAAAGCCAACTGAATAAATCATGGGACTTCTGTGGGCACCCCTCCCCCACTGTTTGGAAAGCTGAATATGGTGCATTTTTCTATGACCATATTGTATTTAGAAGACCATGTTACATTTGCATAAAATTGAGGCTGCAGCCCACCTGTTCAAGGATGGTGTAAGAATCAACACTCACTCATTGGAGTATGGCATGTGAACTTGTGCACTTAGATTTTAAGTTCTTCTAAATAACTTTCAATACCCCTATGTTTTTGACTTTGTCTGAGGGGAAAAATCACAGGTAATATCCATTTTAAGGGAATTGAGTTGCATTGGGCTTTAAATTTCCATCCCTATAGCAAGATTGTGTTAGTAGTTTCTGGGAGTGTGGGCTAGAAGGAAAGGAGTTTGATTATTTCAACCTGGTATTTCTACTACTGAGGATCACTTGTGACAGTGAAGCAGCTGGAGCGGTAACATGATTCATATTAATATATGCATGCAAATGGGTTAGAATGGAATTAACATAATTTCTGTGCTTTGGTTTTCCCTTAGAAGTTGGGACTATTGGTTTATTTACAGTCTGCAGTGAGACCAGCCAGGCAGTTATGTTACTGACAGATGGTAGAGAAGAGAAGGCCATGTGCTGCGGATCAATGGGTGAATGTTAACATTAGAGTGTGTGGGTACAGCTCTTCAAAGAGGCCGGAGCCAGGAGAGAAAGCATGGACAAACAAAGCTCCCTTTGTCTATGAGTTCTCAGCCTTTCCATTGACTCCCTTTGTCATAGTTATCCCTGCCAGGATTTTAGAGAGAAGGGGAGTAGAAAGACACAGGGTGGGAAGGGGTGTGTGTGTGTGTGCCAGGACCAAGGCAGAATCTTGTATGAGGAAGGAGTGAGAGGAGGGTAGGAACTTTAACCCAGTAAGAAGCTGGGTTCTAAAAAGCTGGCAACTAACAAGTCAGAGAACAGTTCCCAAGCCTGGTCGGTCAGACACTCCATTCTGAAGGGAGAAGGCTGAGGTAGCTAATGAAACACGGTGCTCTCAGAGCAGACTAGGACACAGGAATGGGCGGAGACTTTGAGATCCCTGATATTGATAGGAGGCCCTAGCCCATTTGTGAAATACCGAGACCAGGGATAGAGAAGCCTGTAGGTAGAAGGTGAGTGCTAGGCAGTCCTGGGCAGGAAACACAGGCAGTCTGTAATTGCATTCCCTTTTTGACATCCCATTACAACCCATGTCTTCTCAGGCCAAGCTCAACCTCCTTAAACAATTTCACACAGAGAGAAGACAAGTACACCCCACCCCCTACCTTCATGTGTCCAGAGGAGGAAACACCAGTAAGTACAGAAATAAACCACAAGTGTTACACTAATGGTTGTCCCAACATTTGGAAACATGGAGTAAGGAGAAAAATAGTTCCAGTAACACCTAATAGTAGGTTCTCAATATGTACTAACGTATATTCTGGTGAATGAATGTGTAATTTAGAAACAATCAGTGTTTTGTTTTTCCGTAACTGGTCTTCATAGTTACATGGTTTATAACACACATAACCTTCCATTTCTTATTATGAGTGTATGTGTTATAAGCAGCTGTGTGCACAGGTGTGTGTGTCTGTGCACATGTATATGAAGACCTGAGGTTGAATTTGGCTGTCTTTTTCTACTGCTTTACACCTGGTGGTTTGATCGCTCTCTCTGAACTTAGAGCTTGCCGTTTTGCCTAGACTGGATAACAACCCCTTAGGATCCCACCTCTAGTCTGGAGTTGTAGGCATGTGTCATCACATCTGGCTTTTAAGTGGGTGTTGGGGACCCAATTCAGACACACATGATTGCATAGCATCCACTTTACCCACGGAATCATCTCACAGTCCCTCATTATGGTGGTTTGTAACATTTATAAGCCTCCATTTCTTTGCCTGGAAACCCATCTGCTTCTCCGAAGCATCAGAAAATGCACATACTTTGACTCACTTCACAGAATTTCCCATGGCTTTATATTTTCTGTGAAGTTAATGTATTGGTCGTGAAAACAGGGTGAGTCTACCAGCTTCAGGTAAAACACTGGAACCCAGCATCGATTAACAAGTCTACAAAGGCAGAAGATGCAAGAGCTTTTGCATTAAGCATGGCCATTTTCAAAAGTGGTTACAGAGTCGTGCATTCCCTCTGGCCCCAAGCACTGTCATGGTGCCTGGGCCTGGCCCTTCTGAAGATAACTGTTAAGGGCAGTGAACGAGTACTTTCAAGCAAGCACACATCTGCTTGTCTCAAAGACCTCAGGTGCCAGTGAGAACCTCCCATGCCAGTCTCCCTCCGCCGACCATCTCCTAAATTCTGCTGTAGTAAGAGCAGACAAGCTTTTGGTGGCACTCACAGTGACCCTAGAGGTTAATGTTAATCCCAGTTTTCAGATACAGGAACTTGAGACTCAGAAGGCATCCGAACTAAGATTCTTATTTAAATATGCCCTGTTCCAAAGCCTGTTCTTTTCAATTACTAAAACTTTTATGATCCTGGTAGTTTCTCAATAAAGGAAAACCAGGTGAAACAGAATTAATGGCTAACGTCTTGCCTTTGTTATTGAAATGCAGGTTGGTAGCAGTAGAGATTTGATAGACAGTTAGTTACCCATGGATGGCAGAGGGATCTACAAGCGACAACCAAGAGGAAGAAGAGAAACAGTGATTAGACTGTTTGATTCTACTCTGCAGAAATCTGAGGAGAAAAAAACCAGAATAAATGTGATGTCAGGAAGGCCATTCGTTTTCAGTTTTGTAGCTTAGTACCTGACCTCTTATGTTTGGCATTCCTGAGTTAAGTGCTCTAATTTCCAAGGTAAGATGAACCTCCCAACTTCTCCTTCTCTTTTAAAAATAACAACTTTGGGGGCTGAGAAATGGCTTGTTGGTTAAGAGCACTAACTGCTCTTACAGAGAATCCAAGTTGAATTCACAGAACTAATGTCGGAGAACTTCTACCTGTGTATAACACCAGCTCCGGGATAGCCAATGAAGCCCTCACCCCACAAGCTGGACTTGGAGCTAGGTATAATCATTTGTTCTGCAACCTTCCAGCCAAGCATCCCTTCCAAGACTGAAGGGAGAAATTCTAGTGGCATCAAGGCTGTCTAGGCCAAGGGTAACAGTGCGTTTGAGATAATCTTATGTACAGGCCCTGGTGCACGCTGGCCAGAACAGGTTGTCTCAGAGGACACTTCTACAGAATGTTCTAGGGCACTCTTCTGGGCTTCTTTACTCTGAACAGGGCTCTTGAATCCCCCTCAGAAATCTACGAACTGCCCAACCTCCCCCTCTCCTTTAAAAATAACAACTATGGGGGCTGAGAAAGGGCTTAGTAGTTAAGAACACTTACTGCTCTTGCCGAGAATCAGAGTTCAGGTCTCAACACTAATGTTGGGAAGCTCACAACTACCTATAACATCAGCTCCAGCCTACGTGATGATCCCGTACCTGTCCTTACATGAATATATCCAGTCACAGATACACACTCATGCATAATTGCAAAAATAAAGTGAATCTTAAAATAATAGCTATATGAGATATAATTCATACCCTACAGAACCTAGTCTTTAAATAAACAATTCAGAGTTTCTGGAGATATTTTCAGCATTCCACAACCATCAAAGACATCTAGTTATGAAGACATTAGATGTGAATCTGAGCCTTTAATAACTGGGGCATCTCTTGAGCTCTAGTTACAAAGATACGAATTATCACTTCCTGCCCATTCACAGTATCCATTCACAGACACTTCCCTTACCATTCTCACCACTTCAGGCTCACTCTGTGGGAATCGCTAATCTAGTGTCTGTTTGTACAGATCAGCCTATTCTAGATATCTTAGTGTGTCAATAAATTCATACACTATATGGCCTTTTTTTATAGTATTTTATTTCTTTTCGCTTAGCGTAGTATTTTAAAGTGTGGTGACTGTGATAGTGACTAGCATTTTGTGACATTTCCTGGCCACGTGACAGAGCATTGTATTGGTAAGCTACAATAATGTTTCTCAGTTCACCTCTTGATTGACATTCCGAATATTGACACTTCATGACAGAAACATACAGTGCTGCTGTGAATGTTGGTGAACGAGTCGTTCTGTGGTCGTGGTTTTCAGTTCCCTGGAGTGTCTATCTACCTATGAAGGAAATCACAGAATTATTTGGCACTGGGATTTGAACGTGAAATGTGTTTCTTAGGCTCTTGTGTTTGATCCCCAGCTGCTTTGGAAGGCTGTGAAACTTCCAAAAGGAAGGAGCCTTAAAAGGAGCCTTACCAGAGGAAGTGAGCCACTGGGGGCGGGCCTTAAGTATTGTAGCCTAGTACACTCCCTGCTCCCCTGCAGATAGAAAGTAAACCAGTGGCTCACATTCCCGCACCCTCCTTCCTTACCACAGCGGGCTGTATCCCTCCAACTGTAAGACCAAATTTAAACTGCTTGTCAAGTACTTCGATGAGAACAAAAAGAAAAGTAACTAACGCACCTTTATACAGCTTTTGAGGAAATTATCAAGCTGTTTAACATAGAGGCCGGACCATCTTATATCCCTGCCAGTGTGTGTCCTCACCAACACGTTCTGCATTTTAACTTTAAAAAATGTTATTCATCACTGTGAGCATGAACTTATGTACTTATATTTCTCTAATGATTAATGATAATTAATATTTTATGGGCTTATTGACCATTTGTTTATTTTATTTGAGGTTTGAGGAAACACTTGTTTAAATAATTTGCCCATGTAGAAATATTTTTTATTCTTGAGTTATAAGAATTCACTATAGGGCTGGAGAGACGGCTCAGCAGTGAAGAGCACCAGCTGCTCTTCCAGGTCCTGAGTTCAATTCCCAGAAACCACATGGTGGCTCAAAACCATCTGTGATGGGATCCGATGCCCTCTTAGCGTGCTCATATATTGTCAATCAATCAATCAATTATCAATAAATCAATCAGTAAATAGATAAATAAATATTTTTTTTAAAAAGAATTTATTAATTATATATGGTGGCCGCAAGTCTCTTGTGTATTATTTACAAATATGTTCTCCCAGTCGGCTGTCTTTTCATAACAATGTCCTTTGAAGCACACATATTTTCAATTCTGTTTCCTTGAGCTGCTTGCATTTTAGAGGTCTTATCTAAAAAGCCATTGCCCAACCCAAAGCCACAAAAATGTAATCTTATGCTTTGTTCTAAGGGTTACCTAGATTTATATTTTCCTTCTAGGTTTGTGGACCAGTTTGAGTTGTATATAATCTGAGATAAGAATTCTCATTCATTCTTTTGTGCATTGCTATCCAGTTGTCCAAGTGCTAACTAACAAATGGACCAGTTCTTACTCGTGGAATTGTTTTTATAACCTTACCAAAAGTAAATGAACCATATCTACAGTGTTTTATTTCTGTAATCTCAGTTCTATTCCATTGACCTACGTGTCTGTCCTTATGCCAGTATCTTTTTGACACAGAGGTCAACAGTTTGGTTCTTACAAGGGATCTATCATGAATCATACAGTTTTATCTTTACAAACCAGAGTTCTTCAGTATAAGTTCATGAGCCTGATGGAGCCAGGTGTGGTGCTAAGGCTGGAAGATTGTGAGTTTGAGACAAGAGGGAGGGATGGAGGGAGGGAGGGGAGAGGGAAGAAGGGAGGGAGGGAAATAAGGAAGGAGGGAGGAGACAGAGAGAGAGAGAGAGAGAGAGAGAGAGAGAGAGAGAGAGAGAGAGAGGAGAGAGAGCTCCCAGGGGATTTCTCATAGGAAAGGGATGGGAGACTTGGAAGGAAATGGAGTCCGTTTATTATTGCAGTGCTCTGTGCCAATAGGCAGGGATGCATTTCTCTCAGTAGTTTAGTCTGCCCACCATATATTGCCTCCTAAGCACAGAGCAAGAATGGTCTGGTTACACACAGAATGCATAACATGCAAGGTATATATATTTTGTACATATGTTACAGCAGTGTGTGAAGTCCTCCGGAGGCATATAGGATCTGACTGTAATTCCTTTTGTTTTTTTAACTCTGGTCAGATGTACTCACCTTACTGCTGTGTCCTATCCCTGTCTTCGAGCAGATCTCAGACATTCAATCCCAGCTTCTCTAAGGTAGGTGCACAGCCCAGCTCCATCAGCGTACGTGGTGCTTAATTCTCCTCATACCTCAGGCCCTCCCCCAGCCATCTGCAGTCTGATATTCCCAGATGTGCTGGCTTCCTTCAGCTGCTATAGCAAATTACTGTGAATTCTATGGCTTGGAATAACATAGATGTATCGCCGTGTGGTTCTACAGGTCAGAGCTCTAAATTAATTTCACTATACTAAAAACCACACTGTCAACCGGACTGTGGCCTTTCTGGGAGCTCCAGGTAGAATTTGTATCTTACTTCTTCTGCTTCTAGATGCACATGCGTTCCTTGGCTCATATCCCTCCCTTCTACTGCTAATGCCAGCAGCCTAGCATCTTGCTTCCATGGTTATATTGCTTTCCGTTTACTATGGTCAAATTCCCCTCTGCCTCCTGTTGTGAGAACACCTGTGATTTTATTTAGAGAAAGCCTGAGGAACCAGGATGATTTTTATGTCATAAGATCCTTAATGACATCTAAGAGATCTCTTTTGCCATATAATGAACATCTCCATGGGGTCTATATTTAGCCTCCTGAACCCCCTATGACTTATATGGCTAATGAGAGATTTTGGCCAGTTGAAGGCTATTATTTCTTTGTATCCTAACTTTAGTTTGGTTTCGATCAGTTTTGAAATATTATAATGCTATCCTTGTAATTAACTCTCTTTATTAGGTTGTTGATGATTGATGTGTGGTACTATTTACAGGGAGACATGAACAAACGTTTTCTTACCCAGGTAGGAAACCAAATGTAGACCAAAGTAAGGATACCATCAAAGCCAACTTGGTGAACCAATGGTTTTTTATTGAGGCTATTTGCCAGAATATGAGTGAGGAGTTACTTGTAAAAGCAGAAATGACTCAAAGACAGATGTACCACAAAGCCCACCCCAGCATTGGTGATAGTTTGTGAAAGCTGGAAGCCTGGAGCCCATTGCAAAGCCCACAGGCAGCTCAGAAGGTTGGAAAGTGTCCTTTCCAGGTAGCTCAGCTGGTCTGAGCCTCTTCCAGGTAGCTCAACTGGTCTTTGCTTCTTCTGGGCATCTCTGCTTGTCTAAAGAGTGTCTCTCAGTTGTCTTGACTGCTTGTGTATGCATGGGGAAGAAGGAATTAGAGACTCTAGTTTGTTTCAGGGACTTCCTGAAGTACACTGAGTTGTTTAGTTCCTGAGCTTAAGAAACTTCCCTGCAGGATGAGAGTTTTCAACTTTCCTTAGAACATTCTATTGTTTTATCACCCTGTAAATATCCCGGGTCCTAATTAGCTTCCCCCTTAGAAACACCCTGTTGGCCCACCACCCTTTTTAACATCAGTCTTAAAATATTCTGACATTTCACCTCCCCTTTAACATCTATGCCTCAAGGAATTTCCCTCTAAGATTCAAGATTTTATTTCAAACAACAATAGTGGATGAGTATTTGGGGTGGGCTTTCATTGACACAAGTCCCTTGTGTCATCTCTACTTCTGTAAGGCAGCCCAGTAAATTCATTGGTTTACTAAGCAAAATGTGGATGGAATCAACTCCTTGATTACCAGTTCCCTAAATGGGGCTGAAGTAGATAACTACAGAGAAAAAAAAAAAGAGTCAAATGCAAATCAAGAAGAGGAAAAGAATTTTTTTCAACTAGAAAAGTCCAGTGATGGCTATGAATGTAAAATATCAGAGACAGCTAAGAGAAGTTGCAGGTAAATGAATAGCAAGTTTCCTAACACTGAGCCAGTACTAAGCATCTTGAGAGTAGATTCCTGGGTTTCACTCTGACCTGAACTTCAGATAGGGAGCTAGCCTGAAACACCCTCCAAAAAGACTACTTTCTGTAATCAGTCGATCAGTTGAGCAGAGTCTAGGCTGGCCTGGAAGTTGGACTCCATAATGGGCTAAACAGACACAAATATGTGCAATGCCTTTCTTTCACCCAGGTCTCTGGACCTTCTCTGTGGCCCTGGCAATGTTGCCTAGATAGTTGTCCAGGGTTGGCTTGGTAAAATGTACAACATGGGCCCATAATTGCTAGTCTTTGGGAGAGGGACCTAGCGTCTGAATTCTTATAAAAGCAGATAATTCTTACAGGAAGGGGCGTGGTGGCTGAGGAGAATCAGAATTATCAGTGCATAGAACTCTGTGCAAATCACTTTGAGTCACTTAAATGAGTACAGCCTGAGAAGGTAGAAAAGCTTCAACTTCATTGGCCAATTGTGATTGATTGGCAGTAGCTGCCTGGGTTATGACGTTGACTTGAACAACGTCAAGTGTTGACGTGCCTCGGTTTCAATGAGAATAAAGCCATAGTAAATTAGTGATGTCTGCCATGGCCAAAGTTAGAGATGGTGAATGGTGTTGAATGCCAGTTCCTTTTCTTTCATTTTCTCCTAGAAAGACCTAACTACACTTCTTCATTTTATGCTGAAGTACAGTGTATGTATGTACACACACACATACATACATACACACGCACACACACACGCACACACACACACACACACATATTCAAAAGAATCAAAATAAAACACACACTTTAAAAAATGTCTTTATATAGCAGGCTCCAAAATCCTGGATAGCACACTGCATTGTCTCACAACTTTCTTAATGTCTAATTTAAATAAATCCCTTTTGGCATAATTTAAGCCCTTTCATTCTCTCTCCAGAGGAGAACACAGCAGCTGCCCCTCCCTTCCTCCATATGCCTCCCTATTTTTAAGAATTCAGTTCTCCAGAAACACATTAATGAGACGCTTCTATTTTAATGAGTTATTTGTTTGATGGGTTGGCATTCTTCCTCTCCAAAGCTCAAAATTCTTTGTTATGGAGACAAATTGGAATAGGACATGGAGAGCAGAAGGAATTCAGAGCCATCCAAGCTTTTCTTGTCACAGATGGGGCATGGGGCCCACAAGAATAAGGCCTGGCTTGCCCACTCAGTAGAACCAAAACTGAGTCCCAACCATCTCACTTCTTTCTACAGTTTTTTCCACCACACCAAACTAACACATATCCGATTCCTATACACCAACACCATTCCATCTGAAGCTCCTGGTCTCTCCACCAAGGTTCGAAGCCATAAAAGCAGTCAGCCCAGAAAACTCTTTCCCAGGAGCAACCTTAGTCAAGATTATGGATGGAAATGGACAGGCAAATCTTTGAATTATCACTCCTTTGATTCAACCACTTGGGCTGAGATCTTTGCAAGTATGACCAAATTAAAGTGAGATCATCCTGTTTTGAAATAGGCTCTGAACACAAAAACATGTATTCACAGAATATACATATATACACACATATGATAAAATTCATGAAGTTATACTTTTTATGTGGGTTTATTAATTGCATTTGAACTATATCTTTACAAATAGATTTAAAATTTTTATTTTATTTATTTTTTGTTGCTGGTGTATTTTTTTAACCTAGAGATAAGATCTCACATAGCCCAGGCTGGCCTCGATCTCACTATGCAATACAACCAATGATGGCATTGAACTCCTGCTCCTTCCCACATGCCCCACCAAGTGCTGACATAGGTAGGTGCCACTATGCCTCGTCATTGTTTTGTTTTGTTAGTGGTTCTGAGGACCAAACGCAGGGCCTTGAGTAGGCTGCTTAGGTGTTTTATCACTGACCTCCCTTCACTGAGTCCCAGAAATGCATCTTCTTTGATTCAGTGATTTTGTTTGCAGGAATTCATCATGTAGAAATACTTGCACAATTGTGCAAAGGTTATGTGTGTAGAAGTGCATATTGCAGGATGGATTGTAGTTGTTTAAAAACTGAAAATATGCAAGTACAATTAAAGGCTAAGGGGTGCTGTAGTCTGCCCTGTGGATTCAATAGGGACATTATCCCCATACACGTGGCACAGGACAATTTTATATACAGATGTGGATGATGGATCAAGACATTCTTAGTGAAAAGAAATCACTTGTCAAGTATGTATGAGCCCACTGAGAGTATGGAACTATTTATGTGAGAGGTTGAGCTAATTTTGTGACTGAAGTTCTTGTTGGGATCCTCTGCTACTAGGTAAGACTGAGACATCTCTGGAGCAGGCAAATGAGGGGAACATGCTATTTACTTCAGGGAGGAAAAAAGTTCTGACATGGTGAGCACCAATTTCCCCTCCGTCAGAGGCACCCACTGGAAATGTTTGTGATCTATGGCTTTTCTTCAGCCGTGGCTTCATCAGTGTTGAATCCTGGGAGATAGTTTTGCATCTGTAAGGTACTGTAGCTGTAGTGCTCTGGACCAGGGCCTCTTGGAACCTCAGTGACACGGGCCTGATAGAAAGGGAAAAGGACCTTGTGTCCTCCTCAGTGGGATCTGGGACTTGTGCTGTGGATCCTGAAGAGATGCAGAAATCATTCAGGTGACAGCAGAAAGATAGCAAAGCAGGGGACACAGTGGCTTGACATGGCCTGATTACAGCCCCGGCTGGCATAAGTTCCGGCAATTCCCACCTGATAGGCAGATAGAACTTTCGAAAGCTGTCTAGAGTACACAGCAACCAGGATAGAGCTTGGCACAAGGGCTAGCTTGGCATGGAGCTACAGTGAAGGCACACTAGCATTTAGCTGAGCTGTAAGTCCAATGGTTGATGCTATTACAGGGGAAGAAAGTCAAGAAAAACATCAGGAAAAAAGTCAAGGGACATGGGAACAGAAACTGGACAGATATGGCAGCTAGTCATGAAATATCAAAGAGGGAACTAAAAACTTAAAAAAGAAAAATAATGAAGGATTCCCACTGCACATTCAAGAGGTGGGCCCAGGCAAGACTGTGATCTCAGTCTTTGGCCTTCAGAGCTATAAGAGAATCAGTTGTCATTCTTAACCCTGCTATTCTACAAAGACCCAAGGAAACTCATAATATTATTTAATAATATTAATGTGTAATAATTCAATGATGTGAGTAATGCTAAGATGTAATAATACTCTTATGATTACATTATTATCATTATTACATTATTAATAATAATAATGTGAAGGTAAGATGAAGCAATGGCGTGATTGGCACTATTTGGGAGACACAAAGATGAAAGCAAGGCTGAATTGTGGGTTGGAGAGATGACTCAGTGGTTAAAAGCACTTGTTGCTCTTCCATAGAGCCTGAGTTTGAATCCCAGCACCATGTCTATTGGCTTTCAACTGTCTGTAAATTAGCTATAGGGAATCTGATGCCCTTTCCTGCCATCCACAGGCACTCACACATATGTGGTGCGCGCACACACACACACACACACACACACACACACACACACACACGCACACACACCCTGTTAGGTTTTTACAGAAGATGGTTTGTTTGCTTGTTTGTTTGGGGTTTTTCTTTGTTTCTTTTGGGTTTTTGTTGTTTGGTCTTTCAAGACAGGGTTTCTCTGTGTAGTCCTGACTGTCCTGGAACTCACTCTGTAGACCAGGTTGACCTAGAAGTCAGAGATCCACCAGCCCCTGCTTCCCAAGTGCTGAGACCAAAGGCGTGCACCACCACCAGCCAGAAGAGGAACCTTAAGTTAACTAAACTTAGAGGATAAGTAAGATTACTGTCTTGTCAGCAACTGGAGAAGAGCCTAGGTTCTGGTTGTCACTTCCCACCTGTGTGACCTTGGAGACAATGCTTAGCTTTTCTGGTGAATCAGATTTCTGTTCTGTCTTTAAACTCACTGTCCTCTGGTTCTGCCTTCTAAATTCTGGGGTTACAGGTGAGCACCGCTATCGTCAGCTAATGTTCAGCGTTCTTTAGACCGTCATTCATGCTGCTCCTGCTCAGTTGTCAGTTACAGAAGACAAAGAGCTATCCTGTGCTATTTTTGAGCTTTTTTTTTTAGCTTGAAGTTGTTTATTATACTTCTCCACTGTCACCTTTGCTATCTAGGTGTCTATCTTAGCCAGTGTTCTGTTGCTGGGAAGAGAAGTCATGACTATGGAAGCACATATAAAGGAAGTCATTTAATGGGGACAAGCTTACAGTTTCAGAGGTTTGGTTCATTACCCTCATGGCAGGAAGCATGGCAGCATGCAGGTAGACATGGTGCTGGAGAAGGAGCTGAGAGTTCTACATCTGGATCTCAGGCAATAGGAAAAGAGAGTGACTCTGGGTTTGGCATGAGTTTCTGAAACCCCAATACCACTGCCAGTGACACATTTCCTCCAGCAAGGCCACACTTTCTAATCCCTGTTAAGTACCATGAGTCCCTATGACCAAGCATTCAAATATATGAACCCATGGGGGACATTCCTGTTGGAAACATCACAGCGTCTCACCTTTGTCACTAGTCCACAGGGAGAGCTGGGCTCAGCCCATACCCCACAGATTACTACCACACTTCCCAACATCTGCATTTATCCTGTGCTTAAATGAAATCCAGGGTCTAATCTAAAGCCCATGCATATATTCAGGGGGAAGACACAGGATGAAGAAATTGTCTCATTGACCAAATACAAGCATTTGGATGGTCTCTCCTCCCCTTCGTAGTTAAAATTCACTAATTTACATGGCAGGTGCCTTGGCAACTCTCACCCAGTCTAATGAAAGTTAACCCCTCACCCTGGTCTCTTTAGATGCTGCCACCTCAGACCTCCCATCCCTCCAGGTTCTCTCCAACACTGGCTTCTGTGTCTTCCCAAATAAGACATCTGGTGACTGATCTGGGAACACAGTCTCATATCAGAATAATGCTCAGGTTACACTCCTAAGTGGAAGCAAAGAGACCCAAGTGTCTTTGTTCATGATGTGAAAACTGATTTTACTTTAAAAAGCTTAATACCCTCTGCGTGTGTGTGTGTGTGTGTGTGTGTGTGTGTGTGTGTGGTGTGATCAAATTTAAGACTGAAGAGATTTGTTAGTTAAGTGTACATGCTGCTATTCCAGAGAACCTGAGGTCAAGTCCCAGCGCACACACACACACACACACACCACCACCACCACCACCACCACCCACCAGCAGCAGCAGCAGCAGCAGCAAATAAAATTCCCCAACAATATAATAGAAGAAGGTTGGGATTTTTGGTTTTTTTTTTTGGGGGGGGGGGTTGACAGATCCATTGGGCTCTAGAATATTATTTATTTTGCCTAAGGTCAAAAGATTGCATTTATAATCCTACATTACCCTCCAAACAGAAAGAAAGTCAGATCAATTTAATCCCACAAGATTTGTTTTCCATTGTAAAATTTTTGTTCAGCAAGGCGTAACTGCTTAGAGACACCAGGCATCAGCAGAGCCTCTCCTTTTGACAACTGTCGCATTAGTTAGGATGAAAACCCCTTAGCTAGAGAAAGATAGAGCCAGGCTGCAGTCAAGCTTACAGTCCTACTGGGAAAGAGACTCTGAGAACCAAAGGTAGGACAGAAGGAGTGCAATGGGAGGAAGCCAGGGTCAGGAACACCATAGTGGAGAAACAGCAGCAGAGGCTTCTCCAGGCCATACTGGAGGGCTGGCTTCATTATCCTAAGAACTTTCCTTTGAATAATTCACACAGCACTCAGCAGGGTGTCATTTTTGTTTTTATGCCTGCTTAATAAATATTGATTGTAATGTCAGAAAAGGTAATTAAAAATTAAAGCACTCTTATGTTTAAGATGTTGACCCTCACTTGCTGATATCATTTGGCAAGTTGTTGGACGTGAACTTCAGTATCGCAGAGCAATCTTTCAACAACAGAACAACAGACAGTGACTTGTAAGGTGGAGCCACTGAGTGAGCAAACTGCTCTATTTCTCTCCAGAATGCATCTGTGCATCTGCGTGCACACAAAGTCTCCCCCACCCTCTCTCTCCATGAGAATCCAAATATAAACCTATTCATTTCTTTTAACCATTTCCCATTAGCAGCTTCTTTTGCTGTGACTAATTCATGCATAGCTATTTTTGTTTGTTTACATCCATTCGCAAATGACTATAAAAGAAATTCCAGTAAACTCAATTTTATTTATTATTTATTTTGGAAAAAATGTTTTCATTATATATTTGCAAACGCTGTGATCCATGATAAGCTAGCTAGCTACATATTCACAAGTCAACCTCTTTAAAATTAGCACCTAATGTGTCTAATATTAAATGTATCTAATATTAAAAATGCTGCAGTCGGGACTGGTGAGATGGTTCAGTGGTAAGGGCACTGGCTACACAATCTCAATGATCTCCAGCACCCACATAAAGGCGAAAAGTAAAAACAGGATCCATAAAGTTGTCCTCTGACCTCCACATACTCACATGTGCCCTCCTGTGGAAATGCACATATACAATAATGAATACATTTAAGTTATATAGTCTGCCCTCTGTCCTTGTGTGCTCAACTGCTGCAGGTTCAGTGGACTGCAGATTGGAAATATTTGAGCCAAGGCACTGAGAGCACTTGGGAACTGGATTCAGGAAGTCGAGAGTTCAAGACCATTCTCAGCCACAAAGTAAAGTCAAAGCCAGACTGAGTTGCATGAGACCCTGACTCGAAACAAACAAGCGAGCAAGAAGAAGGAAAGGGAATATTTGGAAACAGTACATCTTTATTGACCCTGGGAATATATTTTTTAATTGGCTTAATTGCTGACACTGTTATTGACATGGAATTTGCACAGCATAAGGCAGTGGTTCTCATCCCTCCTAATGCTGTGACCCTTTACTACAGTTGCTCCTGTTGTGGTGACCCCCATTTTCATTGCTACTTTATAGCTGTAATTTTGCTACTGTTATGAATTGTAATGTAAATGTCTGATATCCAGGATATCTGATGTGCAACTCCCAGAAGGGTTGTGACCCACAGGTTGAGAACCATTGGTGTGAGATATTCTGATAATTTAGAGATGACCTAAAGCAGAGAATAAGTGTGAGTTCTGTGCAAGCAATGCTCCATTTTATATACAGATTTCATTTTTATATGCATATTTCAGTATCCTGGGTGTGGGGTGGGCTGTGACTGAGTCCCCACAGACAGCAGAGGTGGGGAACAGAGGGGCTAACATGGTGATTCAGGACAGACTGATAGGGTCTAGAGAAATGGCTCAGCAATTAAAACCACTTGCTACTCTTCTAGAGGACCCAGGTTCGGTTCCCAGCATCCCACATGACAACTTACAACAAGCTGTAATTCCAGGAATCTAAAGCATCTTTTGGCCTCTGTTGACACCAGGCATGCATGTGGTGTACAGACATACAGGCTGGCAAAACAAAATAACATAAAAAATTTTTAAAGTAAATATTTATAAAGTTGATAAATTATTTAAAGAAAACAAGAAATCGCTCATGATAAACACAGGTAATCATTAATCCAATTTTAACATACTGCTTCAGCTTTACATGTGTACACTTAGTAAAATGTTGAGGTCATGTTGCATGTACAATTTTGTTCTACTTTTCCTCTGTTTATATGTAATAATCATATATTACTAGATTTGTTTGTTTGTTTGTTTTTTCAAGATAGAGTTTCTCTGTGTAGCCCTGGCTGTTCTGGAACTTACCTATAGACCAGGCTGGCCTTGAACTCAGAAATCCGCCTGCCTTCTGCCTCCCAAGTGCTGGGATTAAAGGCATGTGCCACCACTGCCCGGCATATTACTAGATTTTAAGAAACAATTTTATACTAGAAATATTTGATAATATAGAAGAATCTAGTAATAGAGGTGATAGCAATATGTCTATATGAGAAATATAACTTTAGATACAACTGTGTAAATGTAGCTTTATTTTCTCAGATGATGGGATGAAAAAAAATGAGCCCAGAACATTTCCTTCTGTGTTCAAACTCTCCCCAGGCCTAGGCCTGGATGCTTCTAGCCTCTGTACAATCTAATCTTCCAAGCTGAATTTATTTCTGTGTCTCTTGGCTTCTGATTGAATTACTCACACCCACACCACACCACCATAGGTCTCCGCCTCTCTCTCTCTCTCTCTCTCTCTCTCTCTCTCTCTCTCTCTCATGCTGCTCTTAAGTAGCCTCTCTTTCCTCTTTATATGTGAGTTGGGTATATCATATCTCTGACTCATTCTGTCAAATCTTTTTTCTGATTCATCACTTTGTCTGTTCCTCAATTAGACATCACTTTCAAATATGGCTGTTTCCTCCACAAATTAACCTTACCTTTTACCTTCACTGTTAAGAAATAAAGGTGCATACTGAGGGCACATCTGTATTTCAGCATGATCATACTATAATCCAGGGCATGTCTGCATTTCCGCTGGATAATATAGACCTAGGAGGTCTTTGGATATGATCCCTGCCAGAGCAGCCACATTGATAGATTAAAATTCTTCTACACAGTTGTATCATAGAATGCTAAACTTGCTCCTTTTTTGAGACTAGGTCTTACTGTGTAGCTCTGGTAGCCTGGAACTGTCTACACAGACCAGATTGGCCTTAAACTTTCTTTGCCTTCCAAATACTGGAATTAAAGGCATGTACCATCATACTTGTCTAAGCTTACTTCTAGTTATTTGCTACATCATTCAAGGCAAATCTTTTTTTAAGATTAATATTTATTTTATTTTTAGTTCTGTGTCTGTGTGTATATGCGTATATGCACTTGAGTGCAGGCACTGATGAAGCCAGAAGGGTTTCAGATTCCCTAGAGCTGAGGTGGCAGGTGTTTGTAAACCTTCTGACAAGTCTGCTGAGAACCAAATTCTTACCCCCTGGAAGAGCAGAAATCACTCTAGACAACTGATCTGTCTCTCCAGCTATAGTCTTTATATAAATATCTTTTGTAGCATCTTTGAATGTATGTAATAAATTTTAAAGATTTATTTTATTTTTAAAATTATGCACATATAATTTGAATTGAGTCTTACTCTGTGTGGCCTGGAACTCACTCTGTAGCTTAGTATGATCTCAAAGTCTCAGTCTTCTTTCTCATCCTCCTGAGCACCTGAACTATAGGCATTCACAACTAACTCATGGACTATAAGCATTTACCATAACTCATGGACTATAGGCATTTGCTATAGCTCATGGACTGTAGGCATTACCTCTAACTAACTCATGGACTGTATACATTCACCATAACACAAGGACTATAGACATTCATCATAATTAACTCATGGACCAAAGGCATTCACTATAACTCAAAGGTGTATCTCTGAGTATTTCTAGGGTACATATTTCTCCCACAGAGATACTTGCACATATGTGCTTATTGTTACCCCATTCACAAGATCAAGGAAATGGAATCATCCTAGATGTTCCTCAACAGATGAGTTGATAATGAAAAGTGTTTTACAAGAATACAGTGACAATTTATTCAGTCATAAAGAAAAATGAAACTCAGAGGGAACTGAATGGAACTGGTGACTGTCAAATTAAATGGGATCTCTCAGACTCAAAGCCACAAATACCACACTTCCCTCTCATATGAGATACTAACTTCCTGTTTTTATGTATGTGAATTTGTGGAGGATTAAGTGTGGGCATAGGTCATGAAATGAGAAAGGGGCCTTGAGATATGGAAAAGAGGTTTAATGTTGAGGGATGGGCAGTAATAGAACACGGTCCCATGGCTTGCTCAATGTGCATTCCTACACAACCCAGTACCAACAGCCTAGGAATGGAACTGCCCACAGTGGTTGGCCCCTGCCACATCAATCACCAATTAAGAAAATACCAGACAAACTTGCCTACAGTCTGATGGAGATAATTCCTCAGCTGAAATTCCCTTTTCTCAGACATGTCTAGGTTTGTTGACAAAAATCTAACTACTACAAATATTGACCAACAGCCGTTAAATATAGTTATTAAACAATTAACTGCTGTAAACTCACCATTAAATACATTATTACAAGCACAGATAATAAACATTCAAGATTTACCATTTGGTAATATTGCTACATTTCAGTATTCTAAATTATATTTATGTTTATGTTATATTATACTTATATTTCAGTCTTTTTACAGCCACTCTATCTGTATAGGAGCTAAAACAATGTCACATTACTGCATATCCCTTTTCAGCTCTGTGTTCAATGATGTCACCATAGTAGTAGCTTAAAATCAGCTAATAAACATGGCTACACCAAGAAATTGGCCCATGCTTTAAAATGGGACTTGACTAAACATCTTGTTGATGTTTAAACTTATAAAAAGTGCCAGGATAAAGCTCAGTGTAGATCATTTGCTTAGCATGTGTAAGAGGCCCTAGTTCAATCCCAGATATCACAAGAAAAAAAAGGCAATTTTATCTAGTCACTGTGGTGTACACCTATAATCTCTGCCCTTGGAATGTGGAGAGAGGAGGATCAGGAGTTCAAGGCTAGCCTTGACTACATAGCAAGTTTGAAGCAGGTTTGGGTTACATGAGACCCTGACTTAGGAAGTAAAAATTAAACAAGAAAATGACAAAAAAATTAACAAATGGAATTTTAAGTTGTCTATGTTAGAGATCAAACCCAGGGCCTCATACCTGCTGGGCAAGCACTCTCCTCAAGAGCTGTATTTGTAGCTTGGCTAATGTGGATTAAAGTTAGTAATGCCTAATGTCTGCAGCTGTTACATTCTTAAGTTACAAAGTCAATGAGGAACAGTGTTCTAGCACTGACATGGTTACTTGGCTCAGCAAAGATGATAAAGAGGTGATGCTCCTGCATTCATCAATGTCATTATGATGTCAAGTCCAACCAGCGTTCACTTTGCCCCCACCTGGCAACATCTGCAACTGCTTTGTGGATTTGGACAGCGATCACACACTTACCAATAGTCTAATTTTATGAAATGTTAGTCATGAGAGAACGATTGAAACTGATAGTAGGTTTTGAAGAAATTGCAAGTCATATTGATGTAGAGGTATAAATTGGAAACCAAAATCGTGTAAAAGAAAATATAATGAAAAATATGATATCAACATGCTAATGGTGGGGCACAGCTAGCAGACATGGGCGCAGGAGAGTGGGACTTCAGGGCTATAGACTTTGTCCACTTTAGCTTGATTTCTCTGATACTTAACTCATTTGTAACCAACCAACTGCTAAGTTTTTCCCACCATGATGGATAGATATTTGTAGGCAGCCATGTTTACAGTTGCAAAGTCATATGACTAGCATTGACAATGTAGCAGCATGGCTTCCGATGGCCAGCTCAGCTAAAACTGGTAAACAAGTCCTTTGTGCAAGCGTCAGCCTTTGCCCCTCCCGGCGGGCCTATGCAATGAGGTATTGGCAGCTACACCTATCCAATAGAATATAAATACCCAGCCCGCCTTGGACAGATATAGTAAGCAGCTCATTTTGTGCTTGGGAGGCCAAGCCATAACCCTTCTGATCATGGTCTCACGCCTAAGTCAAGATCCTTCCTGGAATAAGGCTGATGAGAGGATCCACTCTGTGTCTTGTACTTACTCTTGCACCAAGGCGCATCGCGACAGATATTCTCACAAACAATGAATAATAATCAGAAAATAATTAATAATAACAATAACAACAACAACAACAAAGTCTTCCTCTGTGATGGTTTGAATATGCTTGGCCCATAGAAGTATTACTGTTAGGAGATGTGGCCTTGTTGGAGAAAGTGTGTCACTGTCGGGGTGAGCTTTGAAGCTCTGCCCACTGAGGAAGAGTCAGTTTCTCCTGGTTGCAGTCAGATGAAGATGTAAACTCTCAGTTCCTCCAGTGCCATACCTGCCTGGAGGCTGCCATGATTCCTGCCATGATGATAATGGACTGCACCTCTAAACCTGTAAGCCAGCCCCAATTAAATGTTGTTCCTTATATAGAGTTACCTTGGTCATAGTGTCTATTCATAGCAATAAAAACCCTAACTAAGGCAGCCTCCCTGATGCTTCTTGACAGTTTCTTAACAGAAAACTGACCACCATTCATGAATACAATTAGTGACAATTAATGAATACAATATGTTCTCGACCTTTCTAATGCTGTGACCTTTTACTACAGTTCCTCATGGTGTGCTGACTCCCAACCATAAAATTATTTCATTGCTACTCTATAACTGTAATTTTCCTACCATTATGAACCATAAGATAAATATCTGATATTCAGGATATCTGATCTGTAACCCCCAAACAGGGTCATGACCACAAGTTGAGAACCACTACAATATGGATTATATAATAGAGTATTAATTTATTATTAACTGCTCTAAACATCCATTAGAACAGAAAAACTTCAACAGACACTAATGATTTGTGAGAGCTCTATTGAGCAATTCCCAGCACACCCCTACCCCCACACGATGCTGCCTTTCCATGAAATGAATTACTATCTAGGTTTCCTCCTCAGTTCTGGTCACATCTGGTACTCTAGGCCCTGCCTAAGGCCTGCACTTCAATGTCAAGGTCAGTACATTTGGCAACAGGCCATAAGCAAGCCTTGGCTCTGCACAGCATCCTTCCCAGTTGGACTGGGCCCCAGTGTCCCTCAGGTCTCTGGCTACTTTCCAATTACTGCTAAGAGAGCTCTTCTAAGATTCAGCTATCTCCCTACCAGACTCAAATCCTTGATGAAATCTGAAATAGTTCTACACTTTGCAGTTTGGGGTTTGTTTGGTTTTATCCCCGCTCTGGAAGAAGTTGCCAAGTGCACATTCTGTAGCTCTGGAAAATCTCCTGTTGACCACGTTAACTTGTTGAAAAGGCTGCATCCTAAGCAATTGAGGATGACTTTGTATGTGGGAGTGAACAGGGTCGGCTCAGCCCACATGAACAAATACCTGCTGCTTCTTACGAGCCAGCATGGCTTTGTCAACTCAGTCCTACAGTGGTCTCAACAGGACATTGCCAGACATAACTTCCCTGCCAATCAAAGTGAAGATATCCAGGGAAACCAGAAAGGCAGGTGGAGATAATGAGTTGTTATTCAGTGGCCTGTTCTCTGGCATTAAACATAGCAAAAGCATTGCCTTAGACAGCTCTGGGCCCTATTTTCTTCTTTCTACACGGATTCATTTCCAGAATCCTGCATCCCTGTGGTAAGCTCCAGAGAAATGACTATGTTGGTGTTTTCAGAATTAATTTATGAGCCCCTGAGAGCCTCAGAATAGTTTCCTTTGCTCAGTTGGGTACTACAGGAACTGGCTGAGGTTTTGCACCAGGCAGATGCTGTCTGGAACAAGAACAAAATGCTAATGTGGCAAAACCAGCATAAGGTCTGAGCACGCAGAACAGCTTATTATTTTCACTGTCTGAAAAGCATGGAAGACAGAGGCAGAATGCATCCAGCGTTAGGGCCATAAGTGACTGAAATTAGCACATGAACTCGGAATCAATTTTTTAAACAGTGTGTACGATTCATCTGGGAGAGTAACCAGAGGACACAATTAAGCATCTTAAATAAATGCACATTCCTTAGAGATACCTTCTGTTAGTCCATTATCCATCCTTACCATGAAATTCTTGAGGCTGGATAACTTTAGAAAGAAAGAAGTTTTGTTTGTCTGGATTTGTTTTTGTTTTGTTGTAATTGTTGTTTTAAATCTCCAGTTCTAGGGGACTTAAGGAGACAGAGCTGGCATCAGCTCAGCTCTGAGTCTCAACAATGGCAGGAACCCCTGGAGAAAGCAAGATCACATCATCAAAAGAAGGTAGGACCCAGCTCTCCTTCTGTCTAATACCTTCTCATGAATGTCTCTGGGTTCCATAAGAATTCCCTTAGTCCCGACTGAGGGCAGAGATTCCACTAAATGCTCCACCCTCTCTATACACTTCCCACACCAAGCTCTTAGGAACACACTGGAACCATAACTGCGTCCGTCCTAACTTGCTTGGCAGATAAAATTCTGTCTCCCTTCTTCAATTCAAGGTTTCTTAGAAAACTTAGAAATTAGGAAGGAAGGTAACTTGGAACTAGTTTTACCCTGAACTTAGTAGCAGAGTTAAAGTGAACACACCTCTAAATATATAACAAACTTAAGATCAATGCCCAGGAGAACAATATTTTCTTAAAAAGGAAATCCATAAAACAATTTTCATTGAGAAAATTAGCCTGGTTGTAAATAATTACCTAACAAATCCTTCCTTGTGTAACTTCTCATTAGCCATACAAAGATCCACACACTCGTACTCAGATGCCAAGAAGAGAAAGCAACATAAGGCTGACGCAAGGCATGTACCCAGTGCGAGCATTTACAGAGAGCCTGTTTCCTGCAAACACAAAGTCCCATGAGCCCTTCCAAAGCCCTAAAATAACAGGCATTCTTGAGACCAGCAAGCTGCAGGGTGGCCAGCACCTGCCCAGCTCTGTAGACTGGGAAACCAGAGATGCTTCTGTAGGGTCCTGAAGTCTCTCTGGCTTTCTTTCAACCTCAGCTCTACTCAGCATAGATGAGGCCAACCCCAGGACCAGCTAACACTTGTCGGGCACCACCCACTCACTGGTCTTCTGAATGGGGATTTCTTTCACTTTTGTTGGTGATAAGCTACTAGGAAAAAGACCCGGGGATGAAGTGCTAAATATCTAGAGTTTCTGTTGTTTTTAGTTTGTTTCTCTTTTTTTGCTTTGAGACAGAAGCTTGCTACAACTGGCTTCAAACTCATTATCTTCCTACCTCAGCCTTCCAAATGCTAAACTTATAAGTGCAGACTACCCTACCTAAGAAATGCTTATCCATTTCTTATCATAGCCTAGAATTATGTAAGGGCATGCGAGGCATGCACATGTGTACTTGCATGCCCCCACACACAATATGGCCTGGAGTGGGGAGACTGGGCTTTCTGCCTCTCCTCTGACAGTTATAAACTCTCTAATTTAGAACACGCCCATACATATGAAATGTGGGTTTCTACTTTTACAAAATGAGAAGGAAGGATTAGATGGTCCTTGGAGATGATCCTAGCTGTAACAACTCTGACTCTTGCATGTCAGAGAATTGTTTTAAGGGGAATAAAACCAGCCTCTCCACCCCCATCCCCACACCCAGAGGCTACAACACAACACACACACACAGGGCCTACACATACACACAAGGACTACACACACACACAAACAAACACACACAGCGGCTACACACATACATACACAGGGTCTATACACACAGGAGTTACACACACACAGGGGCTACACAAACACACACACACAGGGTCTACACACACAGAGGATACACACACAGAGGATACACACACAGGGGCTACATACACAATAACTACATACACACACAGACACACATAAACACATTAACACACACAGGGGCTCCACACACACTGGGAACTACACATACACTCAGGGACTCCACAAAGGGGAACCGATGAAGATGTTTATTCCATTGTTGAACTGTCATCTTCCCACTGAGAATAGCACATAGTTATCACTCAGGAGTGTCCATTGGCATTTTCAAAAGACCCTTCCTGGGCAGAGTGAAACTCCAGCCCCCAGTGCCTATGCTGTGCATCTGAGACCAGATGAAGTGACTGGATTGTTGCTGGGGGAGAGGCAATGTCCCAAGGGTAATTCAGAAAAAAACTGAGGTAAGAGAACAAGGCTTTTGGCACACAGAATTTTCTGGATGGAATTTCCAATTCATGAATGTCCATAAACTTCTTGAGCTTTCCCTGTATTCTTACAGATGCCAGTGTGAAAACCAACCAGGAGTTTCAGGCACTCCCCTTCCCAAACACAGAGAACCATCTTTCACTGCTCCCATCATCCCCTGCTGAAGAGTGCTGACTTCAAACAGCAATGGTATTTCTCCATTACGTGGCTCAGGCACCAGGAAGGATATGGCTGAGTGATCCTTCCATTCCTCAGGATGTCCTTGGATGTCACTTAGTGACAGTTGGATGGACCACTATGGAGAGCTTACACAATTATACACTTCTGACTGGCCTGAGATAGGGCCTACACTTCATCAGGGTGGCCACTAGATTAGGCTTAGCTGGGGCTATTCACCGAAGCACCCACAGGGAGTGCTCAAGCAAGGGATCTCTGAGGGTTGCCTGTGCCCTTTTGCCCTTCTGCATGGGATGATCCTAGGTGAAGGCCCTCTCTCTAGATGCAAAACCCTCAACCTTGAACTTCTAAGAATCAAGAACTTTAAGGAATAAATTGCTTTTTTCTTTATAAATTGTCCATTATCTAGGCTATTTGATAATAGCAACATAGAATGACACTTGAACAATAAGTACCTCTCGCGGTTCCAGAGGTCACCATGTGCAAGACCAAGGTTGCCAGCAAATCCAGTTTCAGTGGAGGTTTCCTTCCTGGTTTGTGTCCACGTGGCTTAGAGAGGAGAAAGAGTGAGCATCTATCTACTGTGTATTCTTTTGAGGCATTAATTTTATCACAGGGGCTCAATCCTCATGAACTAATTGTCCCCAAAGGTCCCACCTCCCAATGCCTTCACATTGAGGCAAGGCTTCAACTATGAGTGTGGGCATAGAGAAACCACAAACTACTTTCTGGCTTATGTGTATGTTTGATTGTGTCCTGCTTCCTTTGTTCTTAGTATTTATTTACTTAAGAATTTCACATATGAGTACTTACATCACCCCTCTCTCTTGCCTCTTCAATAAATAACTCAAACCATTTTCTCCAGTTATCAAATGTCCTTCATGAGCATTAGTCTTTAATGCTTATCTATTGTTCTATCACACCCAGGGCCATAACCTACCGTTGCATTCAGGTTGCTTGCCTTTGGTAAATAAGGACTGAGCATTCTCATACATAAAATGTACCCCTAGATCTATTATTATGTTAAGAAAAATTCTAATGAGTAGAATTTCCGGGAAGTCTCAGATAACACTCCTTATCTTGATATCTCTCTTACATAGTTGCCGCTGTGCCCCCTTTAATCAGCATTGAGGCAGGCGGATTTGAGTTCGAGCCACTGGTTACGACGGTCAGACAGCCGACTCACAGAACTGTCTCGAAAAACAAAAAAAAAAAAAAAAAAAAAAAAAAACTGAGTCATTCTTAGTTGTCGTTGTTTCACATAATTGGTTCTTAACATGACCCTTTTTCCTTCTGTATGAAGATGGTTATTAAAGTCATACAGTCTGGTGAAGATGGGCTAGAAGTATGTAAAGTTCTAGAAAAAGAAATGAAAATATTAATTTAAAGAATAAATAATATTCCTAATGAACCCAAGGAAGTAGACACAAAAATCAATGAAAGACTTTTTTTCAATTTTAAAGATAATTTTAGTCAAAAAGTTTTAAACAAACATAAAATATGTAACTAAAAGTAAATAAATATCTGTATGCTATTTATATCAGTATTTTTTGAGTAAACTCAGGAACTTCCCTACTCAAATATAGATTGACTTGTGCAAACTTAGTAAAGGTTGTCTAAAAGGTCAATAAAATATCTAATGTCATCTTCTCATTTCAGCACTATATACAAAAATAAAATATAATATTTTAATTCTATTTAAAAATAGAAGTTTACCTAACAGAGTTTCAGAAAATACCATGATTTTTAAAGAAGAGAAACACAGTCAAAGTAATAATTCTCTTCGATTAGAAAGCAGAGCTTTAGCAGCATTGTGGAGGCTAAAATTCTTATCGCTTACTTTATGAAACATAACACTACACTAGCATCCCTTCAGAAAAGTAAGAGAGCACTCATAAAAAGAGCCATGAAGCCAGGCAGTGGTGGTGCACGCCTTTAATCCCAGCACTTGGGAGGCAGAGGCAGGCGGATTTCTGAGTTCAAGGCCAGCCTGGTCTACAGAGTGATTCCAGGACAGCCAGGGCTACACAGAGAAACCCTGTCTCAAAAAAAAAAAAAAAAAAAAGGAGAGAGAGACAGCTCCACCTGAAAAAATCAACTTCATTTTAGTAGCAAAATAATGCACTTGAATTTGCTTTAAAATATAAGGATAAACAACAGAGCAGAACAGACATGTAACAGGTTCTCAACCTGTGTGCAAAGATACGATTTGTAAGAAACCAAGCAAATGAAGGGGCTAGGTAGTCAGATCCTCCTAAGGTAGGGTCTCTGTGACTGGATAAAAAGAAAAGTTAATTTGAACTCATGCTTCTCATGGGTGATGTGACTGAATTAAACACTTTTTAATTTATAAGGGTGAATAACATAGAATACAGAAAGAGGTAAGTAAAGCAAGTAATCTATACACATTTTGTGAGCAATGTAAGTCTCTGCCAAGAAAAGGACATTTCTAAACAAAGTGTTGGGTGTCTGTCTCCTCTAAAGAAGAGCTTTAGTTGCGTATTTCAGGAGATGTCTGTTTCTTTTCTTATGAGAGATATTCCTGATGCTCTGTGTAGGTAACAAGATGAGGGTACACCAGTTCATCTTGTTCATCATTACCACAATAGGATTTAGAATCACCTGGCAGATAAGACTTTGGGTGTATCTGTTGAAGATGTTTCCAGAGTAGTTTAACTATGGAAGGAAGGCTGGAGGCTATCAGACTAAATAAGGGAAATCAAGCTGAGCACAAGCCTTCGTCTCTCACTGGGTCTTGACTGTGGGTGTGATGTGACCAGATTCCTCACGCTCCTGCCGCCATGCTTTCCTATCATGATGGACTGTGTCCCTCCTGAACTCTGGAGGCAAAATTAGCATCACTCTTCCTTAAGTAGCTCTTGTCAGGTGACTTGTAATAGCAATGATAGAAGTAATTGATGCAGAAGATATTTTGTTTTAAATACACATAGAGAGCTAGGCATAGAAAGAAGTCCTGTGTGGAAAAACCCTTACAGTGAGCATTTTCTAAACACGTCTATCTCTAAATCTGGACTTTCATATTCTGTTCTCTGTAGGAAGTGCTCTCTACAAATTTATCCTCTGTTCAAATTAGAATTCCTCTATATCCATGCAACCTCAAAAATGTCACTTCTAAGACAAGTCACTAAATCCATCAAGATAAGTTCAACCCACCAAGAATTCTAGCTCATCTGGTCATTTACCCATACTTTACAAAGTAAAACTATCTACCTTAGTCACTGCATGCTACCAAAATGACATACCATCAATTGAATGGCTTATAAACAACAGACATACTTCTCACTGTTGTGGAAGGTGAATTTCAAGATCAGGATGTCAACATGGTGGGGTTCTGGCTGAGAGTCCTTCTCTGGATTATAGACTGCTACTTTCTCATTGTGCCTTTGCACCATAGGAAAGAGGATGAGGGGATACTGTAAGACAGTGTTCACAGGAACACTAAGCACACTTCGAGGGCTCTATTCTCAAGCAGCGTCACCCACTAATAGCATCCTCTTGCAGGTAGGAGCTCAACATGTGAATTTGACTTTATACAGACATTTGGTCCATAATGCTCTCACAGATCAGAGATGCGTTTGGTTTCTTTGTAAAACCTCAAGACAAGAGAGTAGTGTTGATGATGAATACTGTGTGAAGAGAAGCTTTAGATCACTAGGACTCGAAGAGCAAGTGGCCAAGATGCATTTGTCTCAGTCATCACCCCAGCAAGCCGTTCATAACATCCTGTGTCAGGATCTAGGGTGTGGTTCAGCAGTAGAACAGTATCCTAGCACACATTCAACCCTCTAACACTGCAAAATAAATTTTGATATCCTATGATGTCAATTTGAACAGAGAACTGTCAAAACTGAGCAGGCATTTTTGGAGAACAATTTTGAAAATCTTCATAAATTTTTAAATGCACCTATTTTCTGGCCTAGTGATTTCACACGTAGAAACTCTCAGTACATGACTGTACATGTGCACAAAGATACATATTGAGGGATTATATATTCTGGCACAGTTTGCAAAAACAGCAGAGCTAAAAGAGCACACATGTCCACTGTTAGGAAACTGGTCAAGCAAGTAAGGATGATGCCCATAGAGTAACACCCAACATTTACAAAGATGTCTTAATGTGAGCTAGAGAATGGTCTAGCCATTAAGAGTGACTGCTGCCCTACCAGAAAAACAGAATTCAGCTCCCAGCATCCACATCAGATAGTTACAATCACCTGTAAATCCAGCTTCAGGGAATTAGATGTTTTTCTTCTAGCCTCTGTGAATATCTGCATATCTGCACACCATAAAAATATAAAATAAACTCTAAAAGGGAAAGAGAAATGTGGTAATGCTACTTGTTGAAAAATAAAATAAAGTTTAAAAAGAGAGGATGTTAGTAATAATATAATGATACGTGTTCTGATTTATAAAGATTTCCAATATGGATAAGAAAAAAAAAACCTTACAAAATGATACTCATAGTCAGCTCTTTTATTTAAAAAGGAAAGCTTAAACCGTAGGAGTATATATGAAGTACAGATGGTGTAGGTTGAGTTATACACAATGCATTAGAGGGATTTGACAGGAATGCATACATGTTAACAGGCTGAGGGATTAACCGTGCACAGCTAAGTTACATGTGAAACAGAACCTGCTTTTTAATTCCCTTCTGCTTTGTTTCGTTCTTTAAAAAGGCCCACGTCTATATGCAAGTGCATGAATTTCAGTTTATCTAACCTAGGGCATTTGGGGTGGCCTGGATCTGGTTCTCGCAGAGGAGGAGTGAATGTGCTCTATCTTCAGACGGCCACTTCTCGAGGGCAGCCCCAGCCAGGCTCCTACACTGCAAGGTCAGTCTTTCTGGTACCCAGTCCCATCACTTCTTCAGTAAGCAGGTTTTCGGCAGATCACCTCTAGCTCTGATACCTTGTGATTCTTGGGGATTTTGTTTTTTCTCCTATGAGGCCATAGGAAAGACAATTTAGTCAGGCTAGCAGATATGTATTGAGTATGTTCAAATGTTGACATTTATCTCCATGTCTGTGTGTCTTGGACCAGTTCTTAGACTCTCTAAGTTTGAATTTCCTTCTTATAAAATGGAACTAAGGTTGCCTGAAACATCTAAGAGCTAAGAGAGCTTAAACCCATTACAATGTCTACACAGAGTGGAATGTGTGCCCTCCAGCAGGGCAGTGAGGTCACACACGTCATTGTGGGGGGATTTTTAAGGGTTGAACTCACTTTAAACACTTAGCAAATATTTCCCCACTTATAGAAGCCTGTTCACAAATGCATTTGATTTCTGAACATCACTGTGTTACTGTGGGCAGCCATTAGCTTCTCCATTATATAGGGAAGACAGCCAAGCCTCAGGGGGAGCCAGGGTCAGATGAACGGAAGCTGTGAAGCCAGAATTTAAGCACACCACCTGGTATATTTTACAAACGAACTTGAGGACACATTTTGTATTAGATACTGTGTATCTGAGTTTGAGTTTTATTGCTGTGAAGAGACACTATGACCAAGGCTACTCGTATAAAAGAAAACATTTAATTGGGGCTGACTTACATACAGTTTAGAGGTTCGGTCCATTGTCACCATGGCAAGACACATGGCGGCATCCAGGGAGACATGATGCTGGAGGAGCCAAGCATTCTACGTCTAGATCTGAAAGCAGCCAGGAGGAGGTTCTCTTCCACCCTGGGCAGAGCTAAAGCATTGGAGACCTCAAAGCCCACTCCTAAGTGAACATATTTCCTCCAACAAGGCCACATCTATTCTAACAGGCCACACCTCCTAATGGTGCCACTCTCCATGGGCCATACCTCACATAAGGGTGAGAATAGCTGAGCACAAGGTATGATGATCTCTGTCACCTCAACCTGTAACCCTCAGTGATAAAGGAAATCACAGATGCCTGAACACATCATATTTCCATAAACAGAGAATTCTTGCTCCCCAGTGGTCCAAACCCTAGTATTTGATAGACAAGCATTCTCAGGATGATGCTGGATCCAGATGGTCAAGCTATCCCCATACTTCTTTTCTCTGTATTTTTTTATATTTTATGTTGGCTCTGATTGATGTAACTTTTTAAATGCTATGACTACTTTTAACACTGTCAGTATTATTATGATTTAAAATGAAATGTCCCACAGAGGCTCATGTGTTCAATGTTTGGTCCTCAGCTGTTGATGTTGTTTGGAAACTATTAAAATGGGATGTTGCCAGAATAACTAGTTTGCTGAGGATGATGGTTTGTATATGCTCTGCCCAGGGAGTGGCACTATTAGAAGGTGTGGCCTTTGTGTTGGAGTAGGTGTGTCACTGTGTGTGTGGGCTTTAAAACCCTCATCCTAGCTCCCTGGAAGCCAGTATTCTACTAGCAGCCTTCAGATGAAGACATAGAACTCTCATCTCTTCCAGCACCATGCCTGCCTGGATGTTGTTGTGTTCCTGCCTTGATGATAATGAACTGAACCTCTGAACCTGTAAGCCAGCCCCAATTAAATGTTGTTCTTATAATCATTGTTTTGGTCATGGTGTCTGTTCACCACAGTAAAAACCTAACTAAGACACTAAGGGTGGATCTTTAGAGTTATCCTGTTTGTGTCCCTCCTGTGTCTGTCTGTCTATCTGTCTTTGTCTCTCTAGTCTCTCTTTTTCTGTGTTCTCTCTCTGTCTCTCTGTCTTGTCTGTCTCTGTCTGTCTCTGTTCTTCTCTCTCGTCTCTCTTCTCTGTCTCTCTCTCTCTCTCTCTCTCTCTTGTGTGTGTGTGTGTATGTGTGTGTGTGTGTGTGTGTGTGTGTTGATTTGAATAGGAATAGCTCCCATAGACTCATGTGTTTAAAAGCTTGGCCCATGGGGAGTGACACTAATAGGAGGTGTGGCCTTGTTGAAGGAAGTGTTTCACTGTGGAGGTGGGCTTTGGGGTCTTCTATTCTCAAGCTCTGCCAACATAGTTTCCTTCTGTGGCCTGTAGACCAAGATGTAGAAAGCTCAGCTCCATCTTCAGCACCATGCCAGCCTGTATGCCACCAGGCTTCCCACCATGACAACAATGGAGTAAACCTCTGAAACTGTGAGTCCCAATTAAATGGTGTCTGTTATAAGAATTGCCATGGTCATTGTCTCTTCACAGCAATGAAACCCAAACTAAGACAGCATGTATGGGTGTCAGGGACAGCCCTGCTTATACACTGAAGGCCTAAAATCAGCAATAGGCCTGACATACATCAAGTCTTGGGTCTCTGTGGAAAAACACTGAAACAGATAGCTATAAGCTATTGTAAACAAGCAGCTTTGGTAGAAGGCTGCCAAGCCTAAGTAGTCATAGACCTTGTAGATAGGTAGCCTTGGTGGATAGTACCAACTTAGATAAAGACAAGTGAATCATAGAGTCATAGTGACATGTCCCCTGAACCTCCATTCCCCTGATACTCTGTTCTGGAAGATATCTGTACTCCCCCTGAATACTCACATTCCTGTGTCATCCCCTTCCCCACATCCTGCCTTTTTTGTGTATATAAGCCCTGTGTGAAAGAGTAAAGATTACATTTGATCAGACTATAGACAGGTCATGATTCCTCGTGTCTTTGCCTGCTACCCCTCCCCCCCCTCCCTGCTCTCTTTCAGGTGATCTCCCCGACCCCTGTTTAATGTCCTGCAGGACAGGACATATGGGGGTAGGTATTTCCTACCCACCATGAGATAAATATCCTTATTCTTCCCACACTGCCACCACCATGATGTTGTGTCTTGTCATGATCCCAGAACCACAGAGCTGAGTAACCATGGACTGCAAATTCTGAAACCATAAGCCAAAATAAATTCCTCTCTGTGTGTTATTTCTGTGAGGTATTTTGTTACAGCTACAAAACCAGTAGCTGGCATGGAAAATCTGGACCAAAGAAATGGATCAATTGCTTTGACTAAATCTGATCACAGAATTCTTAAGCCTTTGAACTGTTTTGTGTAGGAATTTGAAAGAGTGTGAAGACAGAGACTGGAGAATGTTGAGATTGTTGTAACCAGGGCTAAATGAATGATTCACATGTGATTCCCGAAGGGTCATAACAGGTGTTGGAATCTATATTTGTAGTAGAGCACTTGTCTCCCATATGTAAATCCTCAGGGTTAATTCCTTAGCTCCTACCAAGGGGAGCAGGGACCAGAGCACCGACTGGAATGTGAACAGTGACGTCCAGGCTTATTAAGTTACAGGTGAAAACAAGACCATATTGGGAGTTGTACTAGATTCATGTTACATTCAGGACTATTGTGCATATCCTGAAATTTTGAATGAGTTTAAAATTAAAAGTAATGTATAACGTAATGTGGTAGAGAAACTTCGAGACTCCCACGGTGGTGTGATGGCTCCTGGCTGGTTTTACTCAGATTTATAGTGAGAATCAGGAATAAAACACGGAGCATGAAGAAACTGTAGTTTGTGCAGGCAAAAAAGGAACACATTTAAAGTTGTAGATAAGAAATCCGTGATTGTTAGAGAGTCAGGCCAGTAAAACAATATGAGGTATTTAACATCAGAACAGGAGGAAAGATGAGGTAACCAGACCCCACCACAGTGACTGAAAGAGGTTCTAGCTAAAGGAAGTAGCTCACTGAGATGAGCTCCTTGGGGGCATCTCATCCCTGGTGTCTTCTTGTTTGTCTCCCTGCATTCTGTCCACTGTGAAGTGAAGAGACTCCACAGCCACAGAGCCACACCACCACAATGTTCTTTTGGGACTAATAAGCATTTTGGACTATGCAACTGTGGGATGAACTCTGAAACCAAGAACTGTACAAATCCTTCCCCACTTGAGTAGCTTCTCTCAGGTATTTGTCAAAAGGACAATAAAAGTAATCAATAGTAACACAATTCTGACCTCACCTAGGGTGTGGTTGAAGGACTTTGCCTTATGGATAACCTGATGAGAACGATCGCCCCTTCCGCCAAACAGGCCCTAAGGTGTTTCAGATGGTAGCCTCTTCTATCACTACCCAAAACAATGGGAGCACAGACCAACATTCACCAAGGTAGAAATGCTAGCTGGTTTTTGCCAACTTAGCATAAACTAACATCACCTGGGAAGAAGAAATTTCAGTTGAGGGAATTGCCTCTAGATTGGCTATAGGCAACTATTTGGGGATTTCTCTTGATTATTTATTGATGTGGGAGTGCCCAGCCCATTGGTGGTGGTGCCACCCCTGGGCAGGTGGCCTATTGGAGTCTCATTGGGTATATTAAGAGTAGGTCCCGTGCCCAGCAGAAGATGGCCAACACAAAACAAACTCAATGGCATTTTTGTCAACTTCTTGTCTCATATTACTTTGTTTGGACATTTTTCCTATTATTGGTCCTTTGCTTGTATATTATGATTTTTGGTTGTTTTTATGGGTCTCATTTGTGTGTGCTTCTGTGCTGTGTGTGCTGGCGTGTGCGTGTGTGTGTGTGTGTTTAAATTCTGATTGTTTCATTTGCTTGCTTTCTTTTTTTTTTTTTTTTTTTTTGGTTTTTCGAGACAGGGTTTCTCTGTGTAGCCCTGGCTGGCTGTCCTGGAACTCACTCTGTAGACCAGGCTGGCCACTATCCGGCAAAAGTTTTTTTTTTTTTTTTCCCCCACAGAGAACTGTGGGAGGAACACAGGATTCGAACAGAGACAGAGAGAGGGCGACTCCAGAGCGTGGAGTCTAGAGCACAGCGCCACCTCCGGACGGCTTTCATTTGCTTTCTAAAGAAAAGAACGAGTGTGGATTTGGCTGGGTGGGGAGAAGGATCTTGAATGAATCGGGGGACTATGATCTGAATATATTGTATGAAAAAAATGTTTTCAATAAAAAGCTGTATAGTTAAAAAATAATGGCAAGGGAGACTTTCAACAGAAAGACCCAAAACAATGGAAAAGTATCCATTTTTATGAAGAATAGATACCCCTATAAGTAATGTGTTTGGACCTGCGAGGTATGGTCTGGAGAGAGAGCCCAGCCAGTCCCATCTATTCACCTCATTCTGGCATTTTGAATGTTTCTTGTCCCTGGGACTGGGCCAGAACCCCAACTGTGATAAGGGTCAAATATTCTACTGTAAGACACAATAAAGGAAAGAATTTCTTCATGGACAGTTCTACTTGCAAAGGAAGAGGAAGAGTTGAATAACATTTCTTTCTGTGTTTTATGATTGACTTTGAACAGAGGGATTCCAGGTTCTGTGGACAGGCCAGAAGCTTTGCATAGTGTGGTGGTATTTTTGTCACCAACTCATATATATATAAAAAATTCCCAAGGTAACATATTTTAATGGATCCGTTAAAAAATAGTGTCTACAGCAGGGCTGTGATAGTGCAACCTTTAATCCCAGCACTTGGGAGGCAGAGGCAGGCGGATTTCTGAGTTCAGGCCAGCCTGGTTACAGAGTGAGTTCCAGGACAGCCCGGGCTACACAGAGAAAACCCTGTCTGAAAAGTCAAAAATAAATAAATAAATAAATAAATAAATAAATAAATAAATAAATATTGTCTACATTTTTTCCAGCTTGGATGAAGAGTCACCATTTGGACTAGGGCTTTACCAAATTGCACCCTGTCATTAGAGGGCTATAGAAGTGAGGTCCCCTTCTTCTCCATGGTGTGTTCCTGGATGCCTGTCTCTTCCAGATTTAAGTTCTGGGCTAAGTCACTATGAAGGTGGAGAAGAGTGACCTCAGGGTACCTCTCTCCCTCTTTAAGCAGATCACTGCATAAATAACCTAGCAACAGAGTAAGCAGAAGAGCAGTTGAAAACAAAAACAGTTTTCATTTGTGAGCAAGAAATACTGGAAAAAAGTTCTTAGTACTCTGCAAAGTTTCACACTGTGGTAAGGCTCCAAGTGCTACAGAGAGCACTTCAGGATCAGAGCCAGTCCTGTTATTAATAATCTGTTTGCTTCTCACATGGGGCAGGTAATGCTTGCCTTGGCTCTGTGGTCCAGGTGGCCAGCTCTACCAGGAGAGATTGGGAAGTACTTCTGCGAAAGAGCATCATATGGGTGCCTGCAGGGAAGTAGGAGCTGCCCGCTGCATGAGTTAGTAGGTCCACTGGGGTGATGGCTTCTCCCATTATCTGGACAAAACAGATTTTGAGTCTTAGCTGACAGTAGGGTAGAGCCTGCATCCGAGGCTCACTGGACACCTCTGGGGATGTGCTACATGCAAATGCCATAGTGAAATCTACTATTTCATACAGTTGATTTGTGCTAATGAAAATAATTTCAAATATAATAATTAATTGGGCAATGATCCAAAGGAAACACAGGAAGGAAATTAATGAAGTAATGGAAGGCAGAGAAAACATTCAGTTGAATGTACTTTATCAAGAAGTTACCAATGCATGGACAAGTGGAGACTCTTTCCTCCAGGGAACACTGAGGAAGTATAGACTGCTCTTTCGAGTGATCTCTCCAAACAGCAAGGATGCTAGGGAAGCTCTCTAAGCTTCTAAACATGACCCTGGAATTGTTGATGTCTTGGCACATCCTCCAAGCTCAAAGCTGAGATGTAGTAGATCTGACAGCCAGAGAAGCCCTGGGTCAGAGAGGTAGATGCTGACAACTGGAAGTCAGCTCGCTGGGTACTGATGTAGCCAGGGAACCATGAGTTTTAAAATCAATGTCTAAGACACCTGATAATAGAACAAGAGCTACCCTATCAAAGGGATGTGATCTTTATGTGTAGTTATCAACATATCACACACACACATATGACACACGTGTATGACACATATATAAATGAAACCCTGAAACCCCAGAAGAGAGCAGCAGATGAGTCACCAGGCATGCCACAGCCATGCTCATGAACAGAGCTTATTGATCCAGGCATATCTACTAAAAAAGACTAAGTCAGTCTCACTAACAAGCAATCCCAGTTCCAGAATCTCAACAGATGAGCAGGACTAAGTGGATTGCCAATGTGTGTCAGAGTGGTTTTATGGAGATTTTGCCTAAAAGCTGTCCCTTGATGTCTACTACAAACTGAGGTGCAAGGAAGAGAGTTGTTTTTCTTATACTCTGTGTTTGCTGTCGGGCTTCCCTGGGATAGAACAACGTGCTCATGAAGGTGGTTTGAAAGTTTATCAATATTCATGAAAAATGATTTTTTAAAAGCTGTCTAACCATCTCAACCCTGAAATTTACATTGTTCCTTTCTTCCCATACATGCTTTAATTCTCTCTCTCTCTCTCTCTCTCTCTCTCTCTCTCTCTCTCTCTCTGTCTGTGTGTGTGTGTGTGTGTGTGTGTGTGTGTGTGTGTGTGTGAGATTCAGCACAAGCTCCCCGGGCAATGGTAATTGCTTCATTATTTAACTGAGGTATTAATTAACTGGGATCTATTGTCAAATATAGGTATTTACTTTAATGCTTCTTTTATTAATTCTACAAAGAAATGGAAGCATTTCATACAAGAATTAAATTAACTACTCAATGCTTCCTTTCCCAATTCTTTGGTAGCAATTGGTAAAATATGGGCTGATCATGGGCCCCAAGATGGTTCAGAAAACTATAAAAACATTGTTTAAAGGTTTTTTAATTTGGTGTGTGTTGGGTACATGCCTAGAAACAGGGTCTCTCTTAGTTCTTCTAAGCACTGCTTAGATAGCCTGTGAGTTTCTGGCTGATTCTCTGTCTCTGGTTCCTGGCTCACTATAGAAGGACTCCAATTCCAGATCCATACCACCACAGCCGGGTTTTTACATGGCTCTCAGGAACTGAACCAAGGTGTTGGGCTTACATAGCCAGTGCTTCTGCCAGCTGAGCCATCTCCCTAGTCCTGAAAATATGTTTAAAATAAACAGATTTAGGAACTGTGGAATGTTAGATGAATGACTTGAATACCTAAGAAATTTTGGCAGATAATAGTAACAAAGAATAATGAAGAGACTAGTGAGAGGAAATAATGAAAGGTGGTGTTTAAAAAGATAATGACTGAGAATGCTGCACAACTGTAAATAAAACCTGACATCAAAAGTATTTGCTCATCAACCGTGATTAAACAGAAGTGAAATCGACACCAAAAATAGCATACGGGAAGAACAGAATATAAATTCCAGAGGAAAGGATCTCAGGAGCTACCAGCAAGAAAAAGCAATTTGGCAACCTTACCTAAAAAGTCATAAGCCCACAGTCTCAGGCTTCCCAGAAGCAGGAACAGATCCTAAGGGACCCAGAGAACTCATTTCACAGTGACAGGGCTGATCCAGACAACCAGGGGAAAATGAGGCCAAACCAAAGGCCCCAGGAATTCACTGTCCACCAACGTTCATGACAAAAGGATATACCTCAGCAAGTAATGATGGGATCCCAAAGAGATACCATAAGAAAAGTGAGTGAAATCAGTAATGTGGTCTAGAAGTATCATTGGTTTTTACATTTGCATTTTAAGTTTTTAAAAGATGAAATTAAAATCTTAGAGATCGGAGGAGCCTACCAGATGGCTTAGCTGATAGGGGCACTTGAGCTCTGCATGTGATCTGGGTTCTGTCCCCAGGACTCACATGGTAGAAGGAAAGAACCGAGTCTCACAGGTTGACTTTAACCCCCCCACACACACACTGTGATATACATGTATATAATTACTAATATGAATACATGCAGAGATTCAGTAAGGCATTATTCATAGTTGTCAAAATTGGAAACAAGGCAGATGTTAATAAGTAAATGAACAAATAATGTAATATATTCATACCATAAGGCATTATTCAAGGGAAAAGGAGACTGAAACATTTACTAATGCATATGAATATTAAAAGTACGTTGAATAAAAAAAAATCCAGATCCAAGAGAGAATATAAATAATGTATGGTTCCATTTATTCATTCATATGAAGTTCAAGAATGGACAAGACTTATTTTACATTAGTAAGTTCTGCCTCAGAGAGGGTATTTATTGGGAAAGGTCACAGGGGATCCATGCACAGGGCAAATGTTCCACCTTGACCTTTTATAATTCATTGAGCTATAGTCTTAAAGTTTTATGAAAATTATATATACCATTTTTTAAAAAACCCTCTACCATTACAGAGAAATTATGGAGAAATATAAAAAGTACCCTCAATAAAGGTCCCAGGGCTGATTCTTTTGAACTCATGGTCACTAATAACCAAATAGCAAGAATTATGATGATGAAGACATGGGGATATAGGAAAAAAACAGAAAGTGACCTTTATTTTATGTCTTTGGAAGACAGGAAAGAATATTTCAGATTAGAAGCAAAATCAAGGGCATTAAAATTAAGGAAGCTCTGAGAACAAAAGGAAATCAGTAGACATTTAAGATAACTTCAGAAAATTCAACCAAAGAATGGAGAACAAAGGTCATTTCCTGGAAATCAGAACAAGGAACAATGAGATGTAAAATTAGGAGGAAACATACAATTAGAAGATGCATTTAAAAAATGTGGCATTGAGTCAGGAACTCTTGGTGCCAGAGGTTCCCAGAAGGTCTCAGGACTTGGAAAGGAAGAAGTACATTTTAGTTTTTCCTAACTTCTAACAGATACATAGTGTTACTTCTGTTAAGATATAAGCACAAAGCACGATATTTGCAACACTATTAACTAATATAGTTCACAGATATTTTAAGCTACAGATCAGTGATTACCAGCCACCACTCAGCAGTATTTTTATAGCAAGAAGTATTGAACTTTCTGCTGGGCCTTATCATTTAAGCACACATAAGTCACTATAGTCTTGAGATAGATAGAATAGATAGATAGATAGATAGATAGATAGATAGATAGATAGATAGATAGATAATTTTTAGACAGTCTCATGTAGCCTAGGCTGCCCGCAAACTTTCTGTGTTCCCAAGGATGACTTTGAATTTCTGATCCTCCTGCTTCCGTCTCCCAACTGCCAGTGTTGCAGGCATCTACTTATACACCTGCCTGAGTCATGTAGCTCATGAATAGACCCCCATGGCTTCATAACGCTAGGCAAGTACTCCTCATGTGAGCCACATCCAGTCCTATCTCTTAATATCTCATCTCTTGCATTTCAACAGGAATGATCTCTTTCACAAACGTATTACACACCTTGCTTTTTTATTTGTAAAGTAATATTGTGACATCGGGCAAGGTGATGAATGGTATAACACCTACGCACCCCACCCCTGTGTGTGAGGCAAGAGGATCAAGTACTTAAGCTCAGGAATCCATGGCTAGTGTAAGCAACATGGAAAGACCCTCTCTCTAGAAAAAGTTACCCTACAAGAATATTTGATCTGCACATTCTAGAGAGAACAGAAGATATCAGAGAAAATTTGGTTAAGAAATGAAAAAGGGAAATTTTCTAGAACTGAGGGACCCAGGTGGGACCTCCACATGCTCAGGACAATAAGGAAAATATCTACATCAGAGTTTACTATCATGAAGTTGATGAACCTGTGTGACAAGGAAAGCCCCCTGCCCACCAAAAAAATGCCCTCAAAGGACACAGAATAGCATACAAAAATTGGATATCACAATATCCCCAGACTCCTCAAGCAAGCCGTAGAACAACTCTGGAAATCTGAGGGAAAGAGAGTAAAGCCTGAGAATTGAGAAGAAAAGCTAGTCCAATTCAGGACTGTATTTCAGTCAAGTCATCAATCTTAACTATAGTGTGTTTAAAAAAAGAAAAATCCTAAAGAAGCAGGGGGCATGGGACCCAGCAGAGCGACAACACAGCATGGGACAAGCAAAAATCACGGGACTCAGCAGAGCAGCAACTCAGGATGGGAGAAGCGAAGACTGTCGGACCCAGCAGAGCAGCAATGCAACACGGGAAAAATGAAGACCATGGCTCTCAGCAGAGCAGCAATGTATCATGGGAGAAGCGAAGAACATGGGACCCAGCAGAGCAGCACTACAATGTGAAGAAGAAACCTAATACTGACTAAAGTGCCAAGAATAAGTGATGGAGTGCTCAGCTCTAAATGAGGCATTTACATAAACCCCTCCAAGACTCAGGCAATATCACAGAAGATGGGAGGAAAAGCTACCAGACCCGGAAGACTGGGCGGCAAGCAACAAAAGTTGTGTTCTGTTCAGGCCATGGACTTACAAACTCACTGCAATGCTTATGAGCACGAAGTTCAGCTGTCAACATTTCATCTCGGATGGCAGAGGGCCCTTGAGGCCCCACCCCTCCAGAGGGTCTGTTGTCAACTAATGATCTCTGGGGAGAGGTTAGCATTTTTTTCCGGTGGTGTAGCCACTGATAAGTTGCCTATGATCCTGAAAATAACCTCCCTCCTATGCCTCAGCAAGTAACTCCAAACTCATGAGTCACACCCAAAAAGTCATGAGAGTTCGAGGGAGACCTGTCAGGAAGAAGAAGGGTTTCACGAGAGGGTGAGGAAGATGAGAGAGGGGAGTTGGGGGTAAACATAACTAAAATTCATTATGTACATACATAAATGTGTGAAAATAAATAAATAAAAAGTATTTGAAATATGGGAGTAAATACTTAAAGGAACGTCTAGAGGAATGGCTGAAGGACTGTTACCATTGGGACAATAAATAGCAGGACAGGGTTTCTCAATCTTGCTGCTATCAATCCAATCCATCCCCAACTCCTGTATTGGAAGTAATCCCTGCATTCATGTGAAGGCTACTTGGAGGTGGGACCTCTGGGGAATGATAGAGGCTAGAGAAGGTCATGAGGGGTAGGCCCCTGATGGCCTTTATGGCTTTACAAGAAGATGGGGGCAGATGTGAGCTAGGACTCTTGTTCTGTCTTGACACATGTCGCCCTGTACCATGTTATGATGCAACAAGAAGGCCCAAGGACCCATTGGCACATCTTTGGGCTTTCCAGATTTCAGAACTGTGAGCCAAATTATATTTCTTTAGAGATTGCCTGGTCTTGAGTAATTTGTTACAGTATAAGAAGTTGGGTTCAGCCACCTACTATAATAGAATCGAACATTATATTTGAAAGCTCGATAGAATTCGCAGACAGCAATGATAGTCAATTAGAGGACACAGTGTTTAAAATGATACTGCTCAACCAGACCAGCACACACCCATAATACCAGTAACTGAGAGGCTTACAACAGCCAGAAAAAAAACCATGAAATTATCTAAGAATAAGTCTCAAAGATGAACAAGACTAAAATGGACCCTTACTATGGACATGGATCTTACAACATACCTCAGGGCTGGTCAGGAGCTTCCTATATTAGTGCCAAGTGCTGAGGTTACAGCTGGGTCCCACGATCACACACCTAAGCATAACGAGGATCACTCATGAGAAGAGAGAACTTCATGAAGAAGAAAATTCTTCCTGAAGTAATTTAAAAGTTAAATTGAGTTACAATAATTCCCATAGAATTCTGGCTGGGTTTGACAAACATGTCTCAAAAATAAAGAGAAGAGGAAATGTCTGAACACAGAGAAAGTAATGGAGAATGATGGAGACCGATGTTATCATACATGGAGCTTAGTGGAGCTGAAATGGTATATGCTCAGAGAAGGTAGACAGTTTTCTAAACAGCCCTGGAAGAAACTTATAAGATATAATCTTTCCTTATGAGATATAATCTTTGTCACATACTCAGTTCCAGAAGTTGGGCAGGGCACATTCTTGTATACAACCTGCTTGGGAAGCTAACTTCAAGGAGTGCTTAAGCCCAGATGTTTAGGGCCAACCTGCATAACAACATCATGTATGAAAAAGAAAATTTAGTATTAGAAATATAGACAAAACTTCAATCTGGCCAAGTTTAGTAGTGCATGCCTGTAATCTCAGCACTCAGGAGACCGAGTAAGAGATGGAGACCAGCCAACTACTCAGACAAACAAACAAAAAACATCTTAAATATTGTTGGTGAGGATATAGAAAGAATCTTTTCTGTAGTGTTTTCATTTTTATTTTTATGTATATGGATATTTGTCCTGCATGTATGTATGTACACCATATTCATGCCTAGTACCTGAATAGTCCAGAAGATTGGACCCCTGGGGCCAGAGTTACAGAAAGTTATGAGCTGCCATGTGGGTGTTGGGATTCAAAGTCTGGTTTTCTAGAAGAGCAGCTGTGCTCTAACCCACTAAGCCATTGATCCAGCCCCAGGAAGAAATTTTAAGAGATTGAAAACACAAGCTAGACATTGTGGCACAAGCCTGTGGTCCCAGCACTTAGAAGGTATAGACCAGAGGATCAACTATTCAAGGTCAATCTCCACCATGTGGTGAATTTGAAGCCAGCCTTGGCTACATAAGACTTGATCTCAAAAGCCAAACAAAAACTTGAAGGTATCATAAAGCATATATCAGAATGAAATAATTGGTCAATCTTACTAAATTAAAATTTAAGACTTAAACCCACAGTCACCATATATAGATAAAATCAAGCCTGTCAGGAATAGGGGGCTCAGGATGTCTATAAGTGGTACAGGAATAGTCTTCAGTGTATTTTAACTCTCACAAATCAATAAGACAAGAATAAGCTTCTGATTTTCATGCCCTGATCTCTGTCTTCCTTCCTTCATGCCTCTGCCAAACCCACAGCACTCCTTGTAAAAATGTTCTGCAAAATGACAGGAGATGAAGTTTGCCTTCAGCCCTCTATACTCTCATCAAAAGCACACTTTCTGTTCTAGTCAGATGATCTATCTATCTATCTATCTATCTATCTATCTATCTATCTATCTATCTATCTATCTATCTACCATATCTATCTATCTATCTATCTATCTATCTATCTATCTATCTATCTATCTATCTATCTATCTTTAAAGATTAAAATATATACCTAAAGATATATATCTTTATATATTTAATATATATTGATCTTTAAAATAATGACAACCAAACCACTCATGAGATACTGAGAACCCAATGCTTGGTCCTTGAGGCTGGATACCTCAACTGTTGGAGTGCTCTCAGAATAGCTCCCAGTCCACAGAGGGGGATGCCTCAATAGTCATAACCTAGTACTGGAGACCAGGAACATTCCTGGAAAGCTGCTCATCCTTGTTCCAGGATGAAAGCTTGGAAATGTTGATTCCTTCAGTGAAGGAGTCAGCAGTAGCAGCAACAACAGGGTAAATCAAGTCTGTGGTGAGAGGGAAGGTCAAGGGAGCAGAAGGTAAGAATAAAGTCCCTTCTGAGGAACACCTTCTAATTTTGGCTGATATTCAACAGTGCTGCTGACCATCGTGGTGGGCTTTCTGATATCAATAGAGGCAGGCAGGACAATTCCTCAGATGATGCTCCCCTACTGAAGCAATTCTAATTTGTGTCAACTTAAATTAAAACTAATCATAATGCTTTTTAAACATCCATCCCTCCAGCTTCACTTATTATTACCCAACAGCACCAAAATAATGAATTTCTTTCATTAAAATTCCTTCACAGATTGCATGCTCATTTTTGCAGCTACCTATGAAACTTCTTGGTCAAAGAAGAAGCCAATGGTGGGAAGATGCCTCCCAACATCAGACAGGCAGGATGGGGATAGTTTTCCAGTAACTGGCAGCATCCACCATGTGAGCAGCCATGTTTTCCATATACCTTCCTACAGACCCCACCCTGACTGAGATTTAGTGGAACTAGGGAGTGACACCATCATCTCCACTTGAAGCCACCTTGAGGAAGCTGTCAGGCAGCGCTCCTGCTGCACTCAGCAAATACAGTTCTATGGTTTCTCTTCTCAGAGTGAAGAGAAACATGTTCTGCATGATGGGCCAGCATTTGAACTACTGCTCTCCTGTTGCTAACTCCAGGTGGTCTGTCATGGGAAGTCTCTCCTCCCCACCCGCTGCTGCCCCACCCCTCCCCCCCACCCCCACCCCTACCCCGCATTCCACCTTTCCCCTGTCAGAGGCAACCATCTGTTCCATACTGTTGTGCACACATGCCTCTGGAGTTGTGTGGAAGAACCGTTACTATTTGTGTGTGGTGTGTGTGTGTGGTGCATATATATGCATTGCTGTGGGGCTATCTACTAGTGCATGGCCAACCTAACAGGGGCTGTAATTGCTCATTACTTAGCACAGTAAGACAAATCAGTGCTGTTTGCCCGTTTTTTTTAAACATGGGGAAAGTAAACATTGAGAATCTAAGTATTTATTTTTGGGATTTATGAAGTGACTTTCCTCCTAGGAGGTCATTTTGATTATCAAGCTGAAAATGTCCTGCCCACCCCAAGAGCAGAGCAATATGATAAACCCTTGGAAGACTTTGACCATTAAGATCATTAAATGTTGAAAATGTCTGGGTTAGGGGGTATGAAGTTTATTTTACAGGACCCTAGTGAGATCTTTCCAACTGTCTGTGTTTAGGGCAAAGGGAATGACCAACTAACTATATGCCCATAAAGCTTTCCAAATCCATGATTTTAAGAACACTGTAAAAAAAATTTGCTGACCCTGCATTTCACTTCAAAACACATTCAGAGTATAGAACTCTTCCCATGTTATTTGTATGCATGTGTGTCAGGAAGAGCTTTTAATCCATCTGTGCTACAGCTACCTACAATTACCTCGGTATCCTTTCTCCAGAATCATGCCTGTGTATCGTTTGATGCCAAAATTTTAGGTGTCAAAGCAGATTAGCAAACTCTTGTTCGAGCTACATAAAGCAGACAAACTTAGGACTTAGTAATTTACATGCACACACACACACACACACACACACACACACACACAAAGCAATCAATGATTAAAGCCAGTTGAATGAATATGGAAACACTACCTCTTTATTTGCAAACCATGTCAAATGAACTAAACGTTGTGTAAACTAAAATAACACAGAACACACTATTGTCTCTGTTACTAAGATCCCCGGCTGTCAACATTGTGCCCCACAGCGCTCTCTCCCTCTCTCTCTCTCTCTCTCTCTCTCTCTCTCTCTCTCTCTCTCTCTCTCACACACACACACACACACACACACACTGTTTTTCTAAAGAATTTGTAAGGTACATACCTCATTATCCATTACTCTCCAGAACTTGAGTGTGTATTTCAAAGGAATGGAACAACCTGTTATATAACGGCAGCACAGTTATCAAATAGATATATTTGGGTTGATTCAATATTCCAACCACCGAATGTTCCAATTTTTCAGCTAACCCAATAATGTCTTTCATGATATTTCCTCCTTCCTTTCCTCTAGAGGATAAGTCTAGAGTCTGTTATTTCTTGTCCCTTTATGTCTCTCCAGCCTCCTTCAGACGAGAGTGCCTCTGCATCTGCACTTTGTCTTTTGGTTGTGACTGCCTTTAAGAATATAGACTCCCCTCCTTTTTATAAATAGAAGATCCTTCATTTTAGCACCTGTAATATTTCTTTGAAATTATATTGAGATCATAAGTACTTCAAGCTGGAATACTTCAATGGTGTCTGTCATGGCTATTCTTGGTTGTTGGTGTGAGAAGACAAACCCTCAAGTGAAGAATTAATTGTCTCCCATCAAATTGGCCTGGACATGTCTGTGGGGCGTTGTCTTGTTAGTTCACTGATGTGTGCAGTTCCATCCCACTGGGGTGATACTGCCCTGAGCAACTGGTCCTGAGCTATATATGAAAGCTGGCTAAGCATGAAGAAGGGAGCAAGCCAGTAAGCAGCATTCCTCCATGGTCTCTGCTTTGGTTTGTACCTTGAGCTCCTGACCTGGTTTCCTTCAATGATAGATTGTAACCTTTTAATCTCCAAGTTGTTTTTGTCATGATGTTTATCACTGCAACAGCAAGCAAACAGAACATCATACTTGGAAGTACATGATGCCTGTCTAGCCCTTGTTAGTGATGTTAATTGATTTTTCAGTTGAGGTGTTATCTGATTTTACTACACTACACTGGCTGCTTTCTCCCCTCTTTATAGTGTGACAATGATGTATGTAGACCACACAAACATCCTAATCCTAGTCAACACAGCCTCCTGGACATAGCACCCATTTATGATCCTTCCCTGTTTTAGATGTTTGCAAAATAATGGTTTTCTTTAGCTCCAACACCCTTCACAAATTGCCAGTGAGTCTATATCCTTGATAAATAAGAACTATCCTTTCTAATCTAACAGTTACTGTCTTGGTTAGGATCTCTATTGCTGTGACAAAATACTGTGACCAAAAACAACTCAGCGAAGAAAGGGTTTATTTGACCTTATAGTTCCACATCCATGATTGAGAGAAGTTAGGACAAAAACTCAAACAAGGCAGAAACCTGGATGCAGGAGTTGATGCAGAGTCATGGAGGGGTACTGCTTACTGGCTTGCTCTCTATGCCTTGCTTTATTATACACCTCAGAACCACCTAACCAGGGATGGCCACCTACAATGGAATGTACCTTCCCACATTAATCACTAATTAAAAAAATTCACTACAAACTTTTCTACAGGCTTGTGTCAAGTTAACATAAAAACCCACCTATTATCTACTTATCTATCTATCATCTGTTATCTATCATTTATCTTTTCTCTATCAACTATCTACCTATCATTTGTATAAAAAATTTCATACATATATTTTTGTATTTAATAAACTGTTATTGTGATGGTAATTTTGGCATTATTATGCCAGAGAAGTGCCTCAAAGCCACTCCTGTGTCCTGAGGGTAAACTCATGACTTGCTGAACAATTCCTGAGAGGTATTCCAGGCCAACAAAGCTCTTAGACCCAGGAAGTTTCATTTCTAGAGCCTCAGGAGGCTGTGTACTTGAAGAGCATCCATCATTCTTCCACTTTCAGTGCAAGTTCTCCTTGGGCTCCTGGGACCCACTGCAGCCAAGTGTGTTACTGGCTGTGTGTCCTGTTTCCTTTTCCCAGATTTAATCTCTCCTTTCCTTATCTTTTGCATAATATCCTTCTAGCCTGTACCCGAAGAATGATGCTGACATGCTCATCTGGACTAATTGTCATTCATTGAGAAACAGATGGGCTACCTACTGTTCATCGTCTACCTTAGGATTTATGCCTCGTGTGTGTTCCTAGGTACTGGCTCTTGCATGTTCCTGTTGGATCTATAGTTCAAGGGCCTGGAATATTCCCAAGAGGCCTCTTCTTCAAGCTTTCCAAGAGGGAACAATACAGAAGACTGCTCCCATAAATGTCAAATTTGAGTGTTTTCAAACCAATTTCCGCTTCTGTCATTCCCTAACAGGCTCACAGAACATACAGAATACCATTACACTAGCCATTAGCATGTATTACAGAGGAGGGGTGCACACTGTCACCACATGCACAGAGACAATACAAGAAAGGATTCAGAAAAGTCCCATTGTGTGGCAAATGCCATCTTTGACCCGATGGAGAGAGGCTGGCTCTGTTGTCTAGGCCCTTCCTAAATCCTTTCCTGTATTGTCTCTGTGCATGTGGTGACAGTATGCACCCTTCCTCTTTAATACATGCTAATGGCTGATGTAATGGTATTCTGTATGTTCTGTGAGTCCTGTCAGGGAATAGCAGAAGCTGAAAGTGATTTGAGAAAACTCAAACTTGACTTTTATAGGAGCAGTCTGCTATATTGTTCCCTCTTGGAAAGCTTGGGGAGGATCCCTCTAAAGATATTCAAGATCCATGAACTATACATCCAACATGGACATGCAAGAGCCAATGCCTAGAAACACACATGGGGTGTAAGTCTTAGACAGTGAACAGTATCAATTATGCCTAGGCACAGGCATGGCGAACAGTATCAATTATGCTACTTCTTCTGTGGATAGATAGGAACTAGGCCAGGACCAGCCAGCATTTCTTTTTCTGTCTATTTCTTTCACTTTTTTTAGACATGGTCTTACTGTGTAGCCAAACTCATCCCTATGCTCACAATTGTTTTGACCCAACTGCTCAAAAGCTAAGATTATAAGCATGCATATTCTCCATGCCTGGCAAAAATGAACCGGAAGAGATGGTACCTGGCTACTGGGGAGATCTTCTTGTTTGGCTTGTTTGAACAACACCTGTCAGGAAGAAGCTCTTCTCAGTCTAAATCTTTACTGGCAAATTGTTAGAACTCAATGGAATGAATTTTTAAGTTTATCTTAAAATCCAAACTTTTATCTAATTAGGAGATTATATTTGCTACTTTTCTCATTGTCGTGACAAAGTGCCCCAAAAAAGTAAATTTCGAAAAGGCAGGCTGATTTTGTCCCACAGTTTGAAGGCGCAGCCCATCATGGTGGGGAAGTCATGTGACTGAGAGAAGGAGGCAGCTGGTTCGTTGTCTCTGCAGTCGGGAAGGAGAGAGCACTGATTACTGGTACTCAGCTCAGTTTCTTCCTTCCACTGAGGCCAATGCTTCTCAATGCTGTGGCCCTCTAATACAGTTCCTCATGCTCTGGTGACCCCCAACCATAAAATAATTTTTGTTGCTACTTCTTAACTGTAATTTTGCTGTTATGAATTGTAATGTAAATATTTGTGTTTCCTAATGTTCCAAGGTGACCCCTGCGAAAGGGTTATTCAATAACCCCCAAAAGGGTAGTGACCCATAGTCATATCTAGGGAAGATATTCTTACCTCCTTTGAAAGCATCCTCACAAGGACCCAGAAGTGGGTGGGTCTACCACGTGACTCTAAATCCATTCAAGAGTCACTGGATCTTAGACTATTTGCCCAGTGTTCTACAAGCACAAGGATATCCTTGTTCCTGGTTCATCTTGTACCTGCTCTGCCCCAGCTCTGGAATGAATCTTTCAAAATGGATTTCATGATCCCACAGGCTACTTAAATGAGTTTGATGAACACATACTGAACCTGTCCATTATGACTAACAGTTGTGGTCTTTGATCAGCTCACCAAAATGGAGACTAGACTCTCCGGTCAATCCAATCTTCTTTACTCCACACTGATACCAGTTGTCTATAGTTAATGGAAAAAAGTGACTGTAACCTATGGAATCATGTACTCCTTTATCTTACCGCAACAGAGTCATAGAACCTAACTTTGGCCAATTGTAAGCATTTCCAAAATGTGGTTAACTAGAGGTAACCTCAGCGGCAACCATATGCAATGGATTTTTCTCCTTCTGTTCCTGCCATTTCATCCTGTGGACAACCTTGCTGTCCGACCATTTCCCAAGATTCATTCACTGATCTCCTGATATCTCCTAATAATCATGCAACAGGTCTTCCTTTTCTCTTCTCACACATGGTCACCCTAGGTTTTGTCTCTTAAACAATGACTCTAGTCTGCTCATCATTTTGTTTATCCCTGGGGTTTGCTTTTGTCTTTGGTTATTTTGTACTCTCCCCTCCAAAAAAAACCTGCTGTTGACTCCGTTAAATTTTAGAATAGTTATGATTGCAACTTGCTTTGTGATCTGGGGTTACATTTAGTTAAAGCCTTCTAGAAGCATGAGGGTGGAGTAATAGGAAATTCCTCCTTAAAGCCAAAGTGTGCAGAATATTTACCAAGAGATCATAGCCTCATTGGTAATTGTTTAATTTGTGGTATTAATAAACAGCTTTCAAGGACACTTGAAATTTTGTACTAGTCACAGAAAATATTCTCCCAATGTATCTTATGATATGATGGCATGTTTAGCATTACAAATAGAAAACTGAAAAAAAAAAAAAGTAGGCACATTTCAGAAATATTTACTCAAATTTTCAAGACAACAAAATTCATGTTGTTTAGCAAAATGAGCTTCACTTAAATTTTTTAAAAATTTTGACCAAAATAGAAGAATAGAAGATTTCATTTTCTCCCTAGTATGTTACCTACATCTGTGAGCCTGGTATTAAAGATATGAGTTATTCCAAAGGGGAGCTAGTTCTAATTCACTTTTCTACCGCTGTCATAAAATATTCTAACTAAAAGCAACTTAGGGAAGAAAAGGTTTGCTTCCTCTTACTTCCAGGTTACTGTGAATTACTTGGAAAAGTCAAGGCAGGAGCCTTAAGCAAAAACCATGAAGCAATACAGCTTACTGGCATGGTCTCTGGCTGGCTCAGCTAGCTTTTCTATATAGCACAGCCTAGGGATGGTGCTACCCACAGTGGGCTGAACTCTGCACCCTCCTTGAGCAATCATCAAACAAACAATCTCTCACAGAAATAGCCAAAATAACTGGTCCAGGTGATTTGCTAATTGAGGCTCTCTCTTCCCAGGTAGTCCAGGTTTTATCAAGCAGACAATAAAAGTTAACTGAGACAACTTGTAAAATATCTAGTCATTACACTGTGTTTTCTATTGTTTAAACTTATTTCTACTCAGTATACACAGTGGAGCATGTTTCTGCCACTCTAAAAAATTTAATAGGAAAAAATGTATAAACAATCAAGCTTAGGACTGCAGAGCAAGCTAGCTCAGTTAGCAAACTGGTTGCCCTGCCAGTGTGAGGGCCTGAGCTGATCTCCAAAACCCACATGAAGAAGCCAGGTGTGGTGCCTTACACTTATAATCCCAGCGCCAGGGAGGGAGTGGCCTGCAGACTTTGGGACTCACTGGGCAGCCTGCCTAGCCTATCCGGCAAGTTTCAGGCCTATAATAGATCCTGTCTCAAAACGAAAGAAATGTGGACAGCAACAGAAAGTGTCCTTTAGCATTCACATACATTTACATGTGTGTCATATGCGCCCACACTCCCAATAATAGTGTGAATATGCACTCAAGCACACACACACATGAATATCCCCCAAGCAGATACATGGATGGATGGATAGATGATAGATATAGATAGATAGATAGATAGATAGATAGATAGATAGATAGATAGATAGATAGATAGATAGATAGAGATAGATAGGTAGATGATAGATAGATTGATAGATGGATAGGGATAGATAAATTTTGGATTATAATCTTCTATGTAGATTTTTTAAAGTATAGTTGGAAACCTTAACTTTAGTGGTAATGGTCTCTTCTGTTCAATGTTCAAAAATTGGACTCTTCTAGATTTGAATAAAGTCTTGCCTCCTTGCCCTCATCTTCCTTATGCCTGGCCTAGGGAAGGCATCTTGCAATGTTCCTAAAACCTTTTTTTTTCCTCTGGCAGAGAAGCAAGCCATTCTTTCCCCTGACTGTTCACTATTTAGACTTGTAATCACTTAAATTCATTTTCACATGTCTATGACTTGTTTTCTCAAATAAAATAAGCTCCTGAAAGGCATGAGCCAGGCGTTACCCAAACACCTGTTACTTCACTAGGATTAAGTTCTACCTCTGCCCTTCAGCCCTCCTTGAAGTGAAATGCAAACACATCACCTGCTTCCATGTCCACTATGTCTTAACTTCATGCCACAAATAACTATTTTTGTTAGTTTTTTTTTTTTTAACAAATAACCTCATTTTCTTATCTAAATGTGCTTATCTTAATTACATAAACATAAGACAGCAATACTACTGCTTATTAAACTCTAGACTTTGAGTTTGGAGCATAAGGTTGAAGAGACAGATCATTGAGTGCTAGAAAATTTTCTCCTTAGCTAATTGCAGAAGTTTGGAATGAGTGTCAGGAAGAGTACAGTCTTAAACACTACCCATCCCAGCTGGAAGACAATATCAAGTTATTCACACTCTCTGGGCCACCTCCAGAACAGCATGGACACCAGATACCAGCTAAACTGAGAAGTGCCAACAGAGAATAAGCAGGCGAAAAGGAACCTGTCTGTATCCCAGGTTTTGTTTGTTTGGTTTGTTTGGTCTCTACAATTCATGCTGCAAATCCTCTTTCACTGTCTCTTTATTAGCTTACCATCTCTGCAAATCTTACTTTTCTGTAAAACAAGAGAGCTGGCCGCTCTTCCAGTTTCTTTCAGCCCTGACTTTGTGAGAACCACAACCACGTGGTCACTAAAGTAGCACCTTCCTAGAACCCAGAAAGGCATCCCAGTCTCCAGCCATTGCCCTTCCGAGAACCAGAAAGGCATCCCAGCCTCCAAACATTGCCCTTCCAAGAATCCAGAAAGGCATCCCAGCCTCCAAACCTTGCCCTTCCAGAATCCAGAAAGGCATCCCAGCCTCCAAACATTGCCCTTCCCAGAATCCAGAAAGGCATCCCAGCCTCCAAACATTGCCCTTCCCAGAACCCAGACAAGCATCCCAGCCTCCAGCATTACCCTGCATTTGCTCACCATGATGGTTAGGGGTTTTTGTTGTTGTTGTTGTTGTTTTGTTTTTTGTTGTTTGTTTGTTTTTGGTTTTGGTTTTTTTTTGCCTACTTGATGCAAACCTAGACAACCTGGAAAGGGAATCTTGGCTGAGGAACTGCCTCTATCAGATTGGACAGTGGGCATGTTTGTGGAACAATTTTCTGATTGACGTGGGTGGACTCAGCTCACCGTGGTTTCTACCATCCCTGGGGAGATGATCCTGGGGTATATAAGAAAGCAGGCATCGAAAGCCAGCAAGCAACACTCCTCCACTATCTCTGCTTCAATTCCTGCTTCCAGGTTCCTGCCCTGATTGCCTTCAGTGATGAATGATAAGCTAGCTATAAGATGAAATAATTATCACAGCAAGATAAAACAAACTTGAGCAGCCATTATGTCTCAAAACACTCAGCTCTGGCTCGAGGTATCTTCACCACGGAGGAGGGGCATGGACACTATCCCCACTTTACAAGGGCCAGTGTTAAATTCTGGAGAGAATCTTTCTGCCTAGCAAGGCTCTAGTGCACGTGGAACACAGAGGTTTGAACTTGACCCCACCACCAGCATTTACATTGTGCTTCTGAGTTCTACCCACTCCTGACATTTTTTACCTTTTAGTTTCTATAAACAGAAGTGAAACATACACAAGTTAAATATATTTAACATATAACCCTAGTTTAGATTAATCAGAGCGTTACAGAGTTACAAAATCCTGCTGTAATTAACCAGATATATTTTTAGCCAATGCATGGGGGAGCACTTCTGGAAGCCTTGGGTTCCTTGTCCATCAGACAAAGCCTATGGCGTTCACTGCAGATCTGCTCTGCTCTCGCCCCTCCCCCTCTCTCAGGCACCATCAGCTTGATTATTTACAAACACTCATAGTTCTGAACAACAACAAAACAATCAAGAACCAAATTTGTAGTTGAACCTCAAACCTTTAATGCAAATAAGAATTAAAAATTGGTCAATTGGACTTTATAAACTAGTTCCAAAAAGTCTTCAGTGATTGTAAAAAAAATACGTGAATACAAGCTGTTTTATATGGTGCTACTTCAGAAGAACATAGCATTTCATGCAGAGCAGGACTAGCAACCCAGAAGTCTCATCACAAATGCATATTGGAGAACTGTCAAGATCTAACAAAACACGGACAGCACATATCCCCGAATAACAGGCCTGTTGGGGAATATTTGTATTTCTCAGCTCAAGTCAGGTCACCTGCTTAGTCATTTGTTCCCTAAGAAAAATTGACTACTGTACTGGCAAGGGAACATACAGAATTCAACAAACCACAAAGCCAATGTGCCCGTCATCCTGGAACATCGTGTTTTATGAGATTTGATCTGCTAAGTAAACTTTTGCTGGGAGTGAAGTTTGACTCCTCTTGGCCATTTCTACCACTGCAGGAGAACGGTCAGTCCAGGCTCTTGTTAATGACTCTCATGTTATAAACTCTGTTGAAGAAGGCAATTAGGAGAGAGCAGGAGGTATAATTTTCTCTAAGTAGACTCTGTCCCCATGCAGGAACAAGTCCTGCTCCACCTGAGAGCAAGAGTTGACATTCTCTGGCTCTCCTCACAATCTCAGCCTCCCTTTACTCTTTAGAAGTGGGAGACAGGTGAAGCATATTCCCACTTTCTCTGCCTGGGGAAAGCCATGCTAGAACATGCCCAGACTCGCTACACTGAGACCACAACTAGGCAGAAATGTCCTTGACCAGTTTTAAAGGTAGGGTTTACCTTGGGAAATCTCACAGCGGGAAAGGGGAAGGTGGCCATATCATCTCCTAAAGAGAAGCATCGGCAATTCCCAGTGCCTTCACAGGGATAGCAAGATACTTCAGTGGTTGAGCATTTGCCTGGCATATTTGAGGAACTGAATTTGATCCTCTAGCACTTGGAGGGAGGATTTCAAAGCACTTAGGTTTTTTTGTTTTTGTTTTGTTTTTTGTTTTAAAGGGTTTAGGGGCATAAAAGGAGTTCTAAAAAGTATTTTATTTATTCTTGGATACTTTCTTACAATGTATTTTGATATACTCACTCCGATATTCTTCTGCCAATTTTTCTTGGATCTATTCCACATTCGTACCTACTCTCCAACTTTATGTACTTTTCTTTAAAAACAATCCGTCAAACCCATTGTGTGCTGCCCACAATCTCTTAGTGTCGAGCCATCCATTGCAGCATAGTTGATTTATACAGGAAGGGTCACACTCTTAAAGAAAACGGACTCTCCCTCAGAAGTCATCGACTATCAATAGTTGGGGAGGGGCTTGTAAACTCCTTCTGATTTCATGCTGGCAAGTCGACTGGCTTGATCCTGGGCAGGATTCCCAAAAACCAACAAAGAAATGTCCTTGCTGAGGTCTAAGAGCTGCTCTAATCTATGGCTATATAGATATAAATTAGGAAGGTGGTTTGAATATCCCTTTAGCAGGAAAATAGTAACAGGTTCATCCCTGAAGCTTGGGAGCTCCCCAACTATGGGTTCCTGGCCAGACTTAGGGTACCAGATATGTGTTTCCTCTTTAGAGTGGACCTTATACCTAATCAGAAAGTGGTGATTGCCCCAAAACATTCATGCCACTGTTATACCAATAGGTGTATGTTGTCATACCAATCATTATCATTGTGGTTGTCAAGTACTACTAGGTAAGACTGTTGATGACTTCCTGCACACTCTCCCACTCCCAGCAGCCTACATAGTACCTTCCAAGACCACGAAAGCTAGCCAGAAGGGAGATAGCTTCCTGGTCAGCATCAACTTGAGTTTTCTGTGTCCTGTGACCATGTGTGTCTTCTGTATAGGTCTTACCATCAAGTTCTGGTGAGGAACCAAGAGCCATGGCAGTTATCTATATTGTTTTGGAGGTATCTGGGACACTTCTGACCAACACTTCCAGAGACATAGAGTACACTTGGCCCTGGACTTTTTAGTTGGCAAAATATGGCTTCTGGGATAAGCATCATTTTCTGTGTAGGATAACTCCAATTAAGCTCATTTACATGAATGTATAGTGTGGTGTGTGTGTTGTGTGTATGTGAAGCTTATAAGACAGTAGGTTTCCATTTGACTTTTCAGTGTCTTAACTGTCCCTCCTCCCATTCTGCCATCTGATCTACTCTCCTCTTGATCCTCTTTTGACTCAATCCCACCTCCCATTACATTCCACTCCCCTTCATATCAGTTTCATATCATAACATCTTTCTTCCCTCTTCACAGCAGTAAATTCTTTCCAGTTTCCTGTTCTCTATAGGTACTCTAAATTAGAAACACAAATCTAAGACCCAGTGATAAGGTTCGTATAGGAGAGACAACATGTGATGCTTGTCTTTCTGAATCTGCTACATCAATCAGGATAATGCTTTTTACCTAACACTTTCCTAGTTTCATTTTTCCTTACAGATATTATTCCATTGTATATAGGTACTAGTGTGGCAGTTCCTCAGAAAACTAGAACTTTGTCTACCATGTGACCCAAGGTCTCTATTTCTTACTCAGAGGCACATGATCATTCATGTTCACAGATGCTCTGTTCATAATAGCTAGGGCATGGCAACAGCCTAGATGTCCATCAAGTGATGAATGGATAATGGAAATGTGGTACTTCCAGATTCATCTATAGAATCCTGTTATCTGAAAACAGGGGTACTTCGACTTCTTCCTTTTCTACTTGTATAAGTTTTATTTCCTTCTCTTTTCTTATTGGTCTAGCTAAGGCTTCAAGCACCACATTGAGTAAGAGTGGTGAAAGTAGACATCCTGTTAAGTTCCTGAACTTAAAAAGTGCTTTAAGTTTTCCCTCCATTAAACATGATGGTGGTTATCAGTCTGTCATAGATAGCCTTTGTTATGTAACATATGTTCCTCCATCCCTAGCCTCCCACGGTTTTTATCATGAAGGGATGTTAGAATGTATCAAAGACTTTACTACAGCAATTGAAATGATCATACGACTTCTGTCTTAAAGTCCATTTGTGTGGTGAATTACATATATTGATTTATGTATACTGAACCAGCCCTACCTACATCTGTGGAATGAAGCCAATTTAAGCATGCTGAACAATATTTTGTATATTTTTTAATGCAGTTTGCAAATATTTTACTGAAATTTTATGTCTATATTCATCAGAAAAAAGATTGTCCTATTGGTTTATTTTTTGTTGCTGTTTTTTATTTAGTATTTTTTATTAGGTTTTTGTATCAGGAGATTATTGACTTCATAAAAAGAGTTTGGAAGTGTTCCCTCCAATTCTGTCACATGTAATAATTTAAGTAGTATTAGTGTTCATTGGAGGTCTGATAGAATTCTGAGCTGAATCCACCAGAATTTGGGAAATTTGTTGTTGTTGTTAAGAGGTTTGTTTGTTTGTTTGTTTTTTGTTTTGAGACGGGTCTCACTATATAGCCCTGGCTGTCCTGAACCTCAGGATGTAGACTAGGCTGCCCTGAACTCACAAGAGATCTGCCTGGCTCTGCCTACCAAGTGCTGGGATTAAAGGCATGTACCACATGCCTGGCTACTTGGGAGATTTGTCATTACTGCTTCTACTGTTGAAGATCTGTTAAATTATAGACTTCAACTGATTTTATTGTGCACAGTTTTTCTTTCACCACAATTTTGACAGAGAGTTTCTGCTAGATACATTCGACTGGATTGGCAGTTCTGTCATTTTAGAATTTGAAAGACATTAGTCCAAGCCCTTCTTGTTTTCATGGCTTGGCTTGAAAAGTCAGATGTCATTCTGCATTTCTTCTCTATGACTTGGATCTTCTCTTTTGCAGTTTTCAATGCTCTTTCTTTTTTCTGTACATCTAATACTTGGATTACAGTGATGGGGAAGTCCTTTTCTCATCCTGTCTGTTTGGTGTTGTATGTGCCTCTTCTATCTGGATGGACTTCTCTTTCTCTAGATTTGGGAAATATTCTTCTGTGATCTTACTCAAAGTATTTTCTATGTCTTTTGCATACAATTATTGTCCTGCCTACATGTCCTTATTATATAGAGCTTGCCTTTTAATGGAATCCCAGAGTCTTCTTTGAGTGTTTGCCATACTCTGTATCTGGGATTTTATATAAGAGGTCATTAGTATAGGTTGGTAGTTTTCAGAAGAGACAAGTTGCCTCATTTTGTCATGTTACTTGTGGTTTTGCACCGAGATCTGCCCATCTGGAGTTATATCATGAAGATTGTTGTTGGTTTTTATTCTTTAAATGCCTCTCCTTTTTCAATGGCCATGTTTGCATTGTTCAAGAAACACGAGGTTGTACTATGGTTGAGGTAAAGTTTCTGTCTATTCTGTACCTGTGACTTGAGTACTGTGTGTAGGAACAATCACTATCTAGTAGTTGACCTACTGCAGTACTAGAGTATTGGGCGACTAAGAAAACCAACACTTGGTAAGTACCAATTAGGGATTCATGCTGGAGGTTGATCCTATATTCATCTGCAAATCCTACCCCAAGGAACAAATAGCAGAAACTGTGACTGCTCAGGTAAGACTCACCCACCCCTTGACCAGCTTGCCAGACCAGGAGGGAAAAAAAAAAAGTCAGGTGAAGTCATGTTTTCTTGTATCAATCCTGCCAATCAAAGGCATCTATTTATATAGATAATCAAAGGCACTGATTCAAGACTGACAATGCTGGCACAGGGAAAGGGGCAAGGAATTCTTTTTGCTGGAGTAAAACTTGGTTTCCTTTGAAATTTCACTTATTCATTCCATTCATTCATTCAGAGAAAGAGAGAGAAGAGAGAGACAGAGACAGAGAGAATGCACATGTGGATTGTGACATGTGTGGAGGTCAGAGGACAGCTTTTGAGAGTCACTTCTTTCCCTGCTACCATGTAAGGTTCAGAGATTGAACTCTTGCCAGGCTTGGCCCCAGTCCCCTTTACCCACTGAGGCATCTCTCCAGCCCAGATCTTGTTTTCTTTAAAGTACTATAGAAATACTTACAACTATACACCATGCAAACCCCTCTGTATTTGTAATTGAAAAGAGGAAGAGTAGCTGGGCTGGGAGTGGAACTCAGTGAGTCCTAAAGTACTTTCTTAACATGTGTGTGACCCTGAGTTCAATCCCTAGCACAGGAGAGACAGACAGAGAGAGAGAGAGAGAGAGAGAGAGAGAGGAGAGAGAGAGAGAAGAATAAACAGTAGTAAAACTAGTGAATTAAAGATTTCCAACAATCTCCAAAATTCCAACTGCCTTTGTCTCAGTCTATTAACCATGGCTTTCTTGCCTTTCAAAAAATTCTGGCTTCTCATTGAGTTTAAATTCATCAGAAAGATTCTTAAATTTGCCAGAGATTCCTGTTGTTGGCCAGAGAGAATACACAGAGAGAATATAACCAAAAGAAAGGGTTATTGCTAAGCAGAAAATATGTTTACAAATCACACTGGAGTCACACCTAAGCCTCCCTGGAGCACAGCCTCAGCTTTTATTGGTGTGTATTTTCTGTTCTCTCTACCTCTCAGGAGCCTTCAGCAATAAAATGGAATAGGAAAAGTTAAATACCGCTGGATGGGGGCCTAAGAGAGAGTAGGAAGTCTGGGTAGAACTTCAGGAGAAAGTAGATGCTGCCTGACAGAAACAAGAATCTGCAACCTCACCGAGGTCTCCTAATGCCTGCCCTAGCGTTCTCTCTACTGCACTTCTTACAAGAGACTTCCTGCAATCACTGAGGAAGTCAGAAGTGGCACCTCAGAGCCATGAGGCAGAATCTCATGAAGCCCTGTTATGGAGATTAAAGAGGTTTATGAGTGTTTATCAGAGTGTTTTCTCCAAAGATACTCTCCATCACTGTGAGTATGGACACAGAATAAAGACACACCCTGTCTCTGCACTGGGCAAGGAGCCCTGGAAGCTCAGCACCCAAGCTCCAAAGGTTAGCTTATGAATCACGTGGACTGGGAGTGACTGGTCCTTGACAGCTCTATACGTCTGCTAAAAATAAAGTCTCTATCTTGAGGTAGTAACAATTGGGTACTCCACAAGGACAGTGGGGACCTTGCTTTGACTTGAATAGCTACTGCTGTGGCAGCATGGAATCAGGCAGTCACTTAGTGGGTGTTCAAAGCTAACAATGCCTCTACTCAGTTCTTTCTTTGTGTTAATGGACAAGTACAAGCCATGTGGCTTCTTAAATAAAACAGCAGCCATTTGTGACCTCCTGCTTCTCAGCAGCCATTGGTACCAGCTCAATTATTAGCTCAAAGCTACAAGGAACAGTTGAGACTTTACACTGCAGGCATCGTCATGCATCCCACCCCCACACTTGGTATAAAGGAAAAAGAATCAGACATTTAAATAATCACAAGTTTTAAAACCATAAAACAAGAACAGACGGTTTTTATTTCAGACCTCAGGACAACTGGTATGAGTTTTCCCTGAATGTGTGGAGCTGAGATGTGGTGACTTCTTTGAAGCCTGATTGGTTGTTTGGTTGTTTGGTGTAGCAGCGTGTTTGACAGCACTGACAATGTAAGCAGCTGCTTCAAGTGGCCATCAGGAACTGGTAACGTAGCAGCGTGGTTATGACGCACCTGACATGTACAGTGCCAGCAACAAGTCCTTGGCTGCGTCGGCCTCGTGCCCTCTGAGTGGGCTTATGCTATAGGTTGGCAGCTTACTATCTGGAGACACATCACCCAGCCCCCTAGGCAGTTATTAGCAGCTCCTTCTGCTGCTGGGTCAGCCTTTCCCTTCCTTCCTGGTCAGGTCCCCTGTCAGTTCCCATTCCTATGTCAGAGCCGTCCTGATTAAGCCAACTGAGAAGGATCTACCTGTTGGTCTTACTGCGGGCCAAGGCGGACGGACATATGGTGGCCCTACGGAAACTGAGACTCACCTTCGTTGGATTCAGAACTCAGCAGCTAGGAACGGCGGTACAGGTATATTTATCGTCACAGAAAGTGCCCAGTGAGTAGGGCCGTCACAAGGTCCGCGGTAAAGCGGCGTCATAGAAAGTGCCCAGTGAGTAGGGCCGTCACAAGGTCCGCGGTAAAGCGGCGTCATAGAAAGTGCCCAGTGAGTAGGGCCGTCACAAGGTCCGCGGTAAAGCGGCGTCATAGAAAGTGCCCAGTGAGTAGGGCCGTCACAAGGTCCGCGGTAAAGCGGCGTCACAGAAAGTGCCCAGTGAGTAGGGCCGTCACAAGGTCCGCGGTAAAGCGGCGTCACAGAAAGTGCCCAGTGAGTAGGGCCGTCACAAGGTCCGCGGTAAAGCGGCGTCACAGAAAGTGCCCAGTGAGTAGGGCCATCACAAGGTCCGCGGTAAAGCGGCGTCACAGAAAGTGCCCAGTGAGTAGGGCCATCACAAGGTCCGCGGAAAAGCGGCGTCATAAGGTCCGTGGTCATAGGTCCATGGTAAAGTGGCAATTGAATCACGAGAAACCTTAGAAGTATCATGTTTGTGTTTGTTGTAGACCAGGTGTGGGTCGGTCTGGGTGTCGTAATTATGTTTTTCCTAGTATGTAGTCTTTGTTTCTGTTTAAATTGTCATTGTCCAAGACATAAGTGTAAAAAAAATAATAAAGGACGAAAAAGGGCCTCCAACATCTATCCTAGCACAAAAGATTTAGAGACAGAGAGTTCCTCCAGCTCCGATAGCTCAGTTGAGGAGGAAGGAGGGAACTTAGGCAAGATGGAGGAGGAAGAAAAGTTAGAAAAGATGGAGGAGGATCAAGAGAACCTATCAGTTGAAAGGGAGTCTGTGACCCTCTCTAGGCGGAGGAAAGGCAAACATGGGGCGGAGAAGCTTAAATCACCTGCTTGGGAGACGCCCACAGCTCCGCCCCTAGGCCCGCCTCCATATGCGGAGGTTCCTCGGACCGGTCCACCCCCAGGGACTCCAGGGACTCAATCGTTCTGCCCTGAGACTTGGAAGGAAGCGCGTATGGCCTTCCCAATTTTTGAAGATCCAAATCAACAAAGATATCATGAGCACTTGGATATCAAAATGTTAAAAAATCTTGCAGAATCAGTCAGGGCTTACGGCGTTAATGCTTCCTACACGCAATCCTTGATAGAAAGGATAGCGACACAGGCCATGACACCATCTGATTGGATAAGTACTGTGAAAGCCTGCTTAACTATGGGGCAATATCTTGACTGGAAATCTATTTACAGTGATTATGCTCAAAGACAGGCTCAAGCCAATGCCGCCGCAGGACAGCCCTTATGGAACCTGGATATGTTTCTAGGTCAGGGACAATGGGCAGGTAACCAGACAGCATATCCGCCAGCGGTGTACGACCAAATTAATGCCATGGCTGTTAGAGCCTGGAAAGCTCTACCCAATAGGGAGAAGTTTCTGGCAATTTAACAAAAATCCTCCAGGGTCCTAATGAGCCTTTCTCCGACTACGTGGCTCGCATGATGGAAGCCGCAGGGAAATATTTGGTGATCCTGATACAGCCATGCCATTGATAGAGCAATTGGTGTTTGAACAGTGCACCAAAGAGTGCAGGATGGCCATCACCCCCTGGAAAGCAAAGGGCTTGCAGGCTTGGATGAAGGCTTGTAGGGAGATTGGTGGACCATTGTCCAACTCTGGCTTGGCAGCTGCAGTTATGCAGTTGTCTAAGGGTAAAGGCAGGACCCCTGCTGCAGGGGCTTGCTTCAACTGCAGCCGCCAGGGACACTTTAGGAGTCAGTGCCCCCAAAGAGACAGGGAAAGGCAAAGAGACAGGGAAAGACAAAGGAATACCCCTCGTCTGAGGCCGCCAGGAATATGCCCAAAATGTCACAAGGGTAATCATTGGGCCAGTGAATGCAGATCGACAAGGAACCCTGAGGGCCAAACGCTGCCTTCTGGTTATGGTAGTACGCAGTCAAAAAACGTGCAGCGGGGCCACGCTTCCAGGGCCCTTAAATATATGGAGCAGTAGAGGGGCAGAGTCAGCCAACCTACACCGCCCGAGCCTTGGAGAGCCACTCCGGGTTTGGCAGGGTTGGAGCCTCGGAGAGCCACCACGGGCTCAGCAGGGCTGGATCTGCGCTGCACCACCAGACTCGTATTAACACCCCAAATGGGTGTGCAACCTATTGAGACTGACTTCCAGGGCCCACTGCCTCCCGACACAGTGGGTCTACTGATAGGACGCTCTTCTTCCACCCTAAAAGGTCTCATGGTACATCCTGGTGTTATAGATGCCGATTTTGAGGGTGCAGTTAAGATCCTTGCCTCCTCTCCGCAGGGTATCGTGGCCATTTCACCAGGAGACAGAATTGCTCAATAGTAATGCTACCCAGCTTACATAATGTGTTCCCCAGTAAAAATGTAATAAGGGGAATAAAGGCCTCGATCCTCAGGGACGAAGCCGCCTTTTATCTTTAGATTTGGACCAAAGACCTATAATAGATTGGAAATTAATGGCAGAAAAATATTGGCCTATTAGACACAGGAGCTGACCGTAGCATTATAGCCCAAAAAGACTGCCTAAAAACTGGCCTATTCAAGCATCAACCCAAACCCTACAAGGGCTCGGGTATGCAAAATCGCCCGATTTAAGCGCAGGTACATTATTTTGGAAAGACAAGGAAGGAAATGAAGGCACCTTCCAACCTTATGTGTTACGTAAGAACCACCTTACAACCCTAAATGATTTTCAAAATTGCTAGGGGACATTAATTGGATACGTCCTTATCTACATCTGTCTAACCAGGAATTAAAACCTTTGTATGAGATATTGATGGGTGATTCAGCTCTTGACTCACCCCGTCTCCTGACTCCGGAAGGCAGAGCTGCACTTGAGAAGGTAGAAAAGAGCTTGAGGAAGCCTTCCTAGGAAGACTAAAACCGGAGCTACCCATAATCCTATGTGTCCTTGCCACACGTAATCAACCTACAGGGGTTTTGTGGCAGGATGAGCCACTCTTGTGGGTCCATCCAAAAATATCTCCAAGCAAATCCATTGAACATTATCCCACCACAGTAGCTCGTCTGGCCCAGGAGGGCATTCGCCTATGTGTGCAGCACTTTGGACGAACGCCTGAAACACTCATAACACCCTACTCTGCTTACCAGGTGAAGGTCTTATGTGGTACAATAGATGATTGGGCCATTTTGACCTGTAGTTTTGATGGCATTATAGATAATCATTACCCCAAACATCCTTTATTATCCTTTTTCAAGGAGCATCCTGTAGTTTTTCCTTCTGTCACCTCTCATAGCCCCTTGAAAAATGTACCTAATATTTCACTGATGGCTCCAAAATGGCTGTGGAGCATACCTAGTAGGGAACTCTCAGCCTGTACTGTGCCAATTCCAGCCTGGTTCACCTCAGGTTGTTGAATTGCGGATAGTTTTGGAAGTTTTCAAAGCGTGTCATTTTGCTTTTAACTTACTCTCCGATTCTGCATATGTAGTGAACAGTGTCAGAGTCCTAGAGGTCGCAGGACCCATCAGAGCCAGTAGCACAGTGTGCGCCCTCTTTAAAGATTTACAAAACGTAATTAGACAGCGCACCAACAAATTCTTTATCCAGCACATTAGAGCTCACACAGGATTACCAGGACCCTTGAGTGCTGGAAATGACACGGTAGACCTATGGGCTAAGAAGGAATGCATCTTCCTGAGCACTGCTTGGGATCGTGCAACACAGTTCCATCAGTTGTTTCATGTAAATTCTAAGGCATTGCAGCAGAGATTCAATCTGCCGAGGGCTGCAGCACGCCAAATTGTGCTCGATTGTCCCCAATGCATTATACACTTACATCCATCGCATGTGGGCATCAACCCTCGAGGCATTTCACCCTCAGGGTTTGGCAAATGGATGTCACTCACTTTACAGAGTTTGGAAAATTAAAATATATTCATGTCTCTGTGGACACTTGTTCAGGTATCATCCATGCTACTCCCCTCACTGGGGAAAGAACTACCAATGTAACTACTCATTGCTTGGAAGCATGGGCAGCTTGGGGAAAACCCCAAATGCTTAAGACGGACAATGGCCCAGCCTACACGGCACAGGCCTTTTCTTCCTTTTGCCAACGCATGGAAGTCTCACTCACTCATGGACTGCCCTACAACCCCCAGGGGCAGGGCATTGTAGAACGAGCACACCGCACGCTCAAAGAATGCCTTCAAAAACAAAAAGAGGGAATAGGCCACGGCCTTACCCCAAGCATAGACTATCCTTAGCACTATTTACCTTAAATTTCCTAAACTTGGATGCTCAGGGTCAGTCTGCTGCTGACAGGCATCATAATCACCTACGCCCTCCGCCAGAGAAAGTAAAATGGAAAGATATTATAACAAACATATGGCGAGGGCCCGATCCCGTGCTCTTAAGGGCACGAGGTTCTGTTTGTGTCTTTCCAGAAGACCAAGAAAACCCCATCTGGGTACCCGAGAGATTGACTCGGAAGATCTCCAGCCCGGCAGTCCCAGACGGAGAAAAGGATGATGAGGGCATAGATTCTGTTTTTGACCCTACTACTGCTATGGATACCGGGTGACTTTATACCTTTGTGGGCCGTCACACGCACCTGGCCAGTGGCCTATGCCGGTCCATTCTAACTCCCCGGTCCTTCCTACCTTTTCTCTACCTTTTGTGTTTGTATGCTTTGCAAAAATCAAAACTCTGCGCTTTGTATTAGCCAATGTATCTGCTTGGTTGGATCCCCTTGCAGATAGTAAAGTTGACGCAGAGGTTTTGAGAAACGTGCTTGTTCAGGTAAAGTTTGGGATCGTCACAAGGTTCGGGGGACGCCTCGAACCGGACTGATGACTCCCTAAGCATCACCATGCTATTTATGATTTACAATGCCACCATATCTTTGCCAAAGAACTCTACTAAATGCAGAGTGCTGGAAAGGCAGGAATAACACTACCTTTATTGTCAGACTACCTACCTCTGTACCGGTAACGGTGGAGGTTGACCTTAATACCTGTTTAGATATAAACCTATTCAGCTTTCTTGCGTCTCCTCTCTCAGGACTGTATATTATTTCTTTGGTATATAACTCTTCTCAGTCTCTCAATCAGAGTCGTCTCCTGTCTGAGTACCTGAAAGGAAACCGGTCGAAAGAAGACGAGTACCTATCCAGGAGGCTCCTATTGCAGATCGCTACCCTGAATGGCACCCGCCTGGATCCCTCTACTTTGGAGGGGCTCACCACTTGGGTCAAGGGTGCCCTCAATTTTCTTTAAAGAATGAGCGGGAGTATTTATCTGGGGAGCTGCTGTTCTCCTAGGATGTGGTTTCTGCCTTTGGTTTCTGTGTCATTTGTGCCATGACCATGCAGGACATAAGGTTGTTGTTTACCAGGCGCTGACTGCCATGAAGGAAGGCACTCCCCCAGGTATTTGGCTGGCCTCCCTTAGGGAGGCATAGTAGG
>JAJTUV010000107.1:1800000-2031254 GCA_021653895.1 Mastomys natalensis
AAGAAGGAATAATGTTCTGTGACAATTTTTAGCGTTTAGTGTATGAAACATCTGCTTGAGCTTTGAATCACAGAAATTTTAACTATGTTGGAATGAAGTTGGTTAAAAAGCACAATATATTTAATATAATTCATAACACTTGATTCTTTCATAGCTTCTGTGTCTGTTCTGAGAGCAGTGCTGACAGGAGTTACTGCTTATTGTCCTCTTTTTGAATAGCAGGGCTGATACAGTTAACTTAGTACATCTTAGTACATGATGTATATACTTTAATTTAGAAATGGATTCCCAAAGATTAGGGGGGAGTTATAATATAGGGGATTCTACATTATCAATTTAATGTTCAACCTAATTATCAACTTAATTCAAAAGAAAAATGTTCATCTATCAATTTTATGTATCTTGTAAGTCTGAGATAACTTTATTCGTATATAACTGCATAAAACCCTACCACGGTGAGTTCACAACCCTAGGCCTTTGAGGATGTGAGGCAGCAAGATTGCCATGAGTTTGAGATCAGCCTGGGATACATAGTGACTTCTAGGCCAGTCTCCATTACAGTGTGAGACATTATCTCACAATTACCAAGTAAGCAAAACAAAAACATAAAAGAAGCCCATTGATAAGTAATCCATTTATTTAATAATGTTATTTCTAAACAGTGATATTATTCTCTTAATAACATAAAAAGCCAAAAATAATAATATAGAAAGCTTTGTAGCAGCCCCCACTGTGAGCTAATCACTTGTCTTAAGTGCCTACCATTGCCTTGCTGATCTTGTACCACCTAATTACTAATTGTAAGATATAAACACAGGCGTTAGTAACTAAATGGGTACATATGATTAAGTCATTATTTGGGTATAGATTTTGTGGTTTGAAGCTTACTCGTTTTCATCTAATTAGGAACAGTGATTTTTGAAGTATTTTTAGCACATGGGATTGGCTAGTTTGTGAAGGATTTGTGGAAACCTTGCTAAATGAAACATACAGATTTCTAGAGTGAAAACGGTAGACTCTACTGCCACACACCAAACTACCTGTGGTTAGAGAGGCCCATTTGTTGATGGGAGTTTCTTCTCATTGTAACAGACTAGAAAGAAGACAGCAATCGGAATTTAAATTCTCTTTTTAAGTAAGCAATGTAAAATCACATTCCAATTAACTTTCCATCAGTTTTACCCTTTGCCAACCAACTTATCTTTCTGTGTTTTCTGCACTTTTCTGGTTTTTAAACTACCTTGTATCTTTAATGTTGTATCTCTTCTTCCTTGGGGACACCATGCTGCATAGCATTGATTATTGCACATGATTATGTCAGGAAACATGTTAAGTTGACTGACCCTCCTGCATAGAATGCATGAAACCACATTTGGTATTCATTATCACCATCATCACCATCATCATCACCATCATCATCACCATCATCATCACCATCATCATCACCATCATCATTATATCCTCCTTTGTTCCTTTCTACTTCCATTTTAAAAATAATACTACAGAAAACTCTTTCATGTTTTATGTCACAGTACTTTTTAAGAAATGTAAAATTATGCAGTGAAACCAGATCTTCCAGATGTATAACAAAAATAATGTCATATTTGCAATCAGTGTTTGTGCTTGAGGATACGTTTGCCAATTGTAATTCATTCACAGTTGTAACTTTCATCATGTGGAAAAACTCTATCATCAAGGAAGCTGAGGAATGATGGAGTGGATGCAGTCACTGTATTGAAATCACTCAGGAACACTCATGTCAGGGTCTGCCTATGTAATCCACACTGGCCTTAACTTGAAGCAATCCTCCTGCCTTATCTGAGATTTCAGGTTTATATCACGATGCCTGGTTTTAAAACCACTTTTATTCTTAAGTTAGTTTTTCCTTTTCTCTAATTCCTTGTATAGAAACAAATAATGTAAAGCTAGAAGAGTTGTTAAAAATTAAATCTTTAAATAAAATAGTTGATCATTTAGAAATCACACTTATTTTGACTTCCTTGAGTATCTGTAATAAATTGTTTTGACTTTAATTTTCAATCTCTTGGTGTTTCTTGTAATCTAGATACCAGTAGAAATAATTTACTTCATTTAAAATAATATTGTATTGGACTTTAATGCTGTTTGCCATAAGCTTAAGTGTGGTAGAATATCAACATTCTTAGGAAAACTACAGTACAGTGTGTGTTTCATGTGAGTGATCTTACTTCTTTATGATCCTGAATGTTATTTAAATGTGTGAATATCTAATAACATAACTGCAAACCTAAGATTTCATTTACCATATAATTGGCCTTACTTAAAAAGGCATTATGCTCACAGGATGGGATGAAAACTTGTGCTCTTAATGACCGGAATTCAAAGGTCAGTAGTTGACATCAGTAATGACTTATAGAAAGCAAATTTAGTAAGGCATTCTAGTATAGATGAGTGCGTCTCCCTCAGTAATCAGAAGATGGAAGTCCTAACCTCCTTTACCTCAGAATACACTGTACATCAGTTGTCTCAGAAGTCTTCTCATTAAAATGATGTTGTTAGAGTGGCCCTACCTCAGTCTCTTGTAAGAAAGATGTGGACATGGACAAGACTGTTATCTTCATGTCAGAAAGAGATGGTTCTGAGGAAACCAGCCCCGCTAATACCTTCACTGTAGCTTTCCCTAGAAAAATAAGGAAGTTATTTGTTTTCCCTGCCTAGTTTCTGCTTCTTTGGTATGGGACTAGCAAACTAACATATGTTAGCCATAGGCAAGCAGACTTGACATGCAAAAAGAAGTACGAGGTAGAAAAAGCACCTTTTAGAATTTAAGAATAAAGTTCCTAAAGAACATGGAATTAGAAAAAAAAAAAAAAAAGAACTGGTATATCTGTATCCTTAATACCGATGTTAAGTCGAGATAAGCCACCATATCTGTATGCTTTCTCCTTCCAAGCTCTGCTCTTAGTCCTGGGAACTAAGGGCTGGTGGCCTTGAACCTGCATTACTTAGTCCCTGCCTACATCCAGCCGTGCTATTCTGTGCATATGTCTTCCCTTGGGACATGTCTATCTTTTTGTATACATTTCTCCTTCTATAAAAATAACATAAGGCACACTGAGTCAGGACTTACCCTGATATTTATTTGAACTTGACTACCTTCACAATGACATTATTTCCAAATAAGGTCAAATTCTGAGATACTAAACATTAAGACCTTTGCTGATTTAATGGGGCTTAGTTAATATGTGTCTTGGTTGGCCCTTCTTTGCTGTGAACATACACTAAGACCACAGCAACTTTTATAAAGGAAAATGTTTAATTGGGAACTGGCTAACAGTTCAGAGGTTTAGTCCATTATGATCATGGTGGGAAGCATGGTCACATGCAGGTGGACATGGTGCTAGAGAAGTAGCTAAGAGTTCTACATCTAGATCAGCAGGCAGTAGGAAGAGAGAGTGACACTGGAGTTGGCTTGAGCATCTGAAAGCTCAAAGTCCACCCTCAGGGACACACTTCCTCCAATAAGACTATACCTACTCCAACAGGGCTACACTTCCTAATAATACATATAACAAAAACAATAATATACCAATTAAAGAGTCAAAAAGGAAAGCATTTTTGTAAAAATCTTGTTTTTTTTTTTTAAATTACTCTCTCTGTTAGCTCCCAGTTTATATGTACTTTGATTGTGTTTGGTTTAAATTGTTCTCTGATTCAGCAAGAGTTCATTTGCACTAATGTAAAATTTTGCAGTCTGTCATCTGAATAATACTCATCTGTAATTACAGGTGAGATGAAAAAAACTAACATCTCTGAAATCAGGTAGCCTCATAGAGTTTGTTAGCGGAGGGTAGACTGCTGTTTGGGATAAGAGGAAGACAATATATCAGATGAGCTTGAATACCAGCAGGAGTGTGAGCAGGGCAGACAATATCAGGTCCTTAGCTCCTGAATCAGGATACCATGAATCTTCTTATTCATGCAGCAAACAAGAAAAACATAGCTTTTAGGTCACTAGATAGAATGTCTTTCTATTTTGATTAAATGCAGGACTTTTTAATCGTTTTATATATTACTGATTACTACTTTTTAATAAGCAAGTGTGGCTTTTAATTTCTTTTAAATAAACTTTTTTCTTTCTTTTCTTTAAGATTTGCCTACAGTGGATAACTCAGTGTTTTTGGAATTACTTAGATTGGATAGAGATATGCCATTATATTGCTACTTGTGTTGTCCTTGGCCCTGATTATCAAGTATATGTCTGCATAGCCGTTCTCAAACATCTGCAGCGAGACATTCTCCAGCACACCCAGACTCAAGATCTGCAAGTCTTTCTCAAAGTGAGTATGATCATGTCTAAGGGAAAAAGTTGTTATAAAATTATCACTAATTTGGAACACTTCATTGTGGTCTTAGTCATTCTTTTTTCCTGTCGCTGTGATAAAACACTATTACCAAAACAGTTTATAGAAGAAGCGTTTAATTTGGGGCTCACAGTTTCAGAGAGTTAGGGTCAATGACCATGATGGCAGGGAGCTTAGTAGTAGGTAGGCATGGCACTGGGGTAATAACTGAGAGCTTACGTCTTTATTCACAAGCAGGAAGCAGAGAGAGCTAACTGGAAACAGACAGTGATACACCTCCATCAGCAAGGCCATATTTTCTAATCCTTCCCAAACAGTTCTGCCAAGTAGGGACCAATCATTCAAAGGTGTGAGCCTATGGAGGCCATTCTCAATCAAACCACCACCAGTTGTCAAAAGTTATCAAGATCTGCTTCCCAAATCTACTCTGAGTGGTTGATCTGGTTGTCTTCATTTTCAAGATGAGGATGGAGTTAAGTTGCCTAAACTCTATACTGTTAGAGTAGAGATGGATCCAAAGCTTCAGTTAACCGAGGTAACTGAAAAATATTGCTGCATCATGCTTGATCCATGAATGCTCAGTTTGTTAGTTCAAAACTTTTATACTTGTTAAAAATTAATGTTTCAGATTTTTTTCCATTTTTTTCAAATAATGTTTTCATGAAATATTCTTTCATAGCACTCATAAGAATGCAATATTTGATAGTATCTTTAAACAGAATAGTTTTGCTTACTTCCTAAATCGCAATGTAATGTATTTGAAGTTTGAGAGGTAAGCAGGCATGACATGTAAACACAGTGCTATATTAGAGTTATCGTTGGGGATGTTAGAAATCGTACTGTTGAATGTTGCAATCATCATTGAGTTTGGCAAGTTTTTTTGGTGCTATTCATCTCCCCATCTATCCCACAGTGACACAACCACATGCATTCACCAAAAAGAGGATGTATCTCTTACTAGGTGAAGGAATTTTGTTTTAGTAATTAGTGTTATTCTTTGTTGTTTGATATTTGTTGGCATTAGTTTCCATTCAGTGACATTTTTGAGATAATGTCATCAGTCACATGAGACTGCCAGCCAATCATTTTTGCTTAATACATTTTGAATTCAAAACACGTTAAAGTATAAACATCAATAGAATTATAGTCATAGGATCTTTATTAATGAAAATGTTCAACAAAGCAATAGTTGTACACGTAAGAGAAACACTAATGCAGAACCATAAATAATGAGTTGTCTGAGGCGATCCAGAGAAAAGGCCTTTCAAGCACAGGGACTATGAAGACGATGAAGGCCTCATACTCAGTTGGGGCCATTTGGTGAGCTGGGTGTGGTGCCCAGGTACTAGAATTTTAGGGTAAAAAGTTTGTCTATATTCATATCTAAATTTCCTCTAACACATAGTTCTCTATGAGGTTACTTTATTGTATAAATGGTATTGACATCTGAGGTTGTGTTTCTGTTCATCATTTCCAGCATATCCTTTAACTTTAAAAGAACTGTGCTGTGCTCTGTTCAATACTTTCTCAATAAATATTTGATGAAAAAATAAGTAGAAAATTCCGTTAGGTGAGTTTTATTTCTACTGAGCAACATCATTAAGGTTTTAAGAACTTTCTACTGTCATCCTTGTTAGATGAATGCCTTTACATACCTGTCTTTAGTTAATGTTGGTGACTATGGTAGTGGCATCTTACTCTGGTCAATGGTGATGACTACAGTAATGCTGTTCTTAAGAAAATCTCAAACATTCCACTTAACCAATAAAGGCTCAGAAGCCAGATGTTGAGCTGAAAGCCTGCTAATTCAGGTTATCGAAATCATGCAGCTGACCTTCCTCCTCAGCCAACATGACCAAAAAGAAGCTCTCCTTCCCCACACTGTCTCAAAAACCCCTCAAATCGAATGTCTCTCCCTTCTACCTCCTGTGCATCTCTATCCATCCTCCTATCTTCCTCTTACTCTATTGTTTTTTAACATGTTCCCTCCCTGTCAAGTGGTTGCTTGCTCCACCTCTTGACCTATGGTTGACTTTATTTAATACTGTTTACAATAAACAGAGAGCTCTTGAATTAAAGGTTGTGCTAAGGCTGAGTCATACCACCACAGCAAGTTTTTTCCAGAAAGTAAACCTCTTGGGGTTCACAGTATGATCACATATTCTGCAACATAGCAGTGTCATCTTTTTCTGGTTAACGTTGGTGACTACTGCAATGTCATCTTTGGTCAGCTGCCAAGAAAAGTTTTAATAGGGTTTAAAAATAATGACCAATAAACTCCTTGTGTGCTGGGTGCAGTGCTGTCAGTTTAACCTAAAGGGTTTAAATGGGGTGGAAAGTTTATTTTCTAATTCCTATTTAAATGACTAGAATTTGAATTGAGTTGGTTAAATCCAAGTTAAGACCTGCTGGGATGGAATTAACTTTACCATATATCCTAGAGCTGACCTTTCTTTTAAATTCTTCTATTTGCAATTTTCTGAGAGACTGGGAAAAGATTTTCTGGAGGATTTTATTCTTGTTTAACTTACCACTTGTGGTTCTCAAATGCCTACCCCCCTCTTTTTCCTTGCAGGACATTTTGGTGTAGTTTACTTGAATGCATACATATGGGTATATACTATTTAACCTCCATTAAGACCTATAGTCGTATATTGTTTGCAAAATATGTGACCATATGTGCAAAACTTTTCGTAGTTAGCTGAATGTAGTCACATATAGAAACATGCAGCATAGACTTGTTGAAGGGGAGAAAACACTTATCAACATTTCTCCATACAAAGAGAAGCCAAAGCTATGACAGTATCCCTTAAGATTGACAACTCCATCATTTTTGTCCTTAGTTTGTCTGTCTGCTGATACTACTTATGAGAGAAAAGAGGTTGAACTAAACAACTGTAAACTTTTCTTTTGTAAATAATTGATGTTTAATCTATGAAATCTAACAAGAGGGCAAAGAGATGGCTCAGTGTAATGACAACTAAAAAGCTAAGTTTGCATCCAACCCCCAGGAAACCTTTATAGTAGGAGAGAACTGACCTCTGCCATTGCCCTCTGATGCAGGCATTTTTTTACACAGGCACACAGAAAGACATGCATAGAAATTTCACTAAGAATTTCATTACGGAATAAAAAGATGATGATTCATTGTGTAAAAATAACTGGAACGAGCATTTGACTGTTAGAAACATCCTGAGTTTCAGTTACTGTGACATAAGTAAATTAGTGTTTAGAGGACTGAAAGCCTCCGTTGTGTTTACTAACCCTTCAGTCATTACCAGCTCTCCTGAGAACCTCTAGAAAACTAGATATGTGCTTCTTTTCCCAACTTAAATTGCACATATTGATTGAAAATGAGAAAGTGTCATGACAAAGCCTGCTTTGCCAGTGAAAGTCTGTGAGGTGTGTTCCATAGAGACTATGCCAGCCCATTGCTATTCGCTTTAGGTTAGGCTCAGGATTTTAAATCAGACCACTGAGAGTCTCGATCCCTTGCCTGCAGTTCTGACAGCCCACTGAGGAGTGTTTAGTGTTCTCAATCACTGAACAGGAAAGACAAGTAGAGGTGGCTTAAATTAGTCAGTGGGGAGCACCACTAATTGTCAGCCCCAGTTCACTGAGGGAGCACTGGAGTTGTATAGAGAATGCAGTTGGATGAGGTTGGATGGATACTTGATTTTCCTTATACCATTAAGATATCAGAGTCAGAAAATGTCAAGGATATGGCCTGATATAAGCCAATGTCTACGTTGTGTTGTTGCTTTGATTTTTTAACTTTTTATTTTATTTATTTATTTTTAAGAATGTGCCATACTACTTAGCCCTGGCCGACACAGAACTGCCTATATAGATCAGTCTAGCCTTGAGCGCTAACAGATTAAAGGCATGCACCACCAAGCCTGGCCTGTTTTGTTTTGTACAGTATCCTTATAGACAACAGCAGAATGTGACCTGGCTAATAGAATAGAGTGTTATCCTCACACTCTAGTGAGACACCTTTTGAAGCTATAATGAAGCACATAAGCTTAAACCTGAGACTAAGTGTGACATATTTGCTTATTTATTCATGTATTTTATTTCTTAATTATTAATTTTTCTCCGTGGGTTACTAGGGAATCTGAAAAATTGTTTTTATCTTCAGCTGCCACTGAAAGTCTGTGGCTAACACAGTTCCAGAGAAAAAAAACATTCAACAAAATTAATGTTCTAAAATGTTTTAGCTAACTAGAAAATCCAAACCATTTTGATTTCAGAAAATGTTGATTAGTGGACTTCTATGTAACAGGACTATTAAAAGACATATCTATACACATAGATTCATTGTAAACTTTTCATATCTATACACATAGATTCATAGAAGCTTTGTTTGTAGGGTTCTACAGGGAAGTCTGAGTGTCTTAAGGACTGGCCTGGCCTATTCCTCTCACATGCTTATAGGCTGGCAGAGATTGCTAGCATTCATCTGTCTGTACACCCAGGGGACAAACCTCACCCAAATGCCAGGCCCAGGGGAAGACTGCCTTCCACTGGAAACCAGGCTGTGAAAGTTCAGAATGCTTAATTAAAATTCCTCCAGTGAATCCTGCATATTATAGAAAATTAATTTATAATTATGAGAAAAATCAGATTGATTTCAACCCAATCAGTAAATTGTTGAGAGGGAATTTTTGTTGATGGCTATTGCAGCTGCTGTTATCAGAAGGTAATGACAGAGTAGAAAATGGAGATTAGACAGAGGAAAACTGATTAAATGCTAAGCTTTAGAAGACCAAAGTGCACCTATTATTAACAGAGTTCATCCCAGGGAATAAATCAAGCAGGCCTAGTATAGCATCAGCTGTATTTTCAAATGTCGGCTACATTGCTCTCTGTTACTTGAAAACACATTCTTTATGTCTCCCTCATCATGTAAGCAAGTGCCTTTGTCCACTGATCCATCTCCATAGCTCCCTGGGCTTATATTTTTCATAATAAATATTTCAGCTGAACAAAACACTTCTTAAATGCTTTTATGAGATTTGGTATTATTGCAAATCATTTAAGTAATTGTTAAAATTTACAGTTTTAGTAAGTCAACTATCTTCCACTTAAACCTTTTCCTTTATAAATTAGGTTTTTTTTTTAAATTACTACTTAAAAGTCATCATAACCTTGCAAACACAAATAATCAAATGTTTGGGAGTGAATAGACTCAGTCATAAAATCATAAAACTAAGGAAGGTAGCTCATGTCAGCACAATGAACTTTTTGGACCTTATGTCTACATCACAGTAAATCAAAATATTAAGCCTAATGAGCTTGTGGTTGCTGAAAAATCTTTGGAAATTATAATAAATGCAAAGTACTTTTAAAAGTATAGGTATAATTTGCCTACCTATAGGTATAATTTGGCATACCCCTGAGAGTTTGTGAGAAAAGACCATAAAGTCTTAGTATCTGCTATAGGTACCTACATTCTTGACAGGGAGTTGAGGAGCAAAAACTGAAATCTGTAACCATGCTGTATCACCCTCACTTCTCCCTCTGTTTGACGTGCTCAGGGCAGGGTATCCCAGCCATTTCAAGACTGTCAGATGACACTGTTATGAGCAACATTGATGGTTTAAATGCTTATTTGAATGTGAGGCATGGACAGAGGATTGTAGAGGTATTATCTATTTATTCGTTAACGTATTCCACTACTTACTGTGTAGCAGTATCCCAAGCACTGTAGTAGTCACATGATACAATGTCCGTGCTTTACATGGTTTATAAATTCTTCTGGGAAACACAGTCTAAGTAGACTAATATTTCTGACACTATACTTCTTACTGAAGGACACTGATGTGGTGTGTCCTTCAGACATTGTTTGAGATACTCAAAGGGATAAGAAGAGTCCTGTATGTCTTAAATGAAAAACCTTATGAAGATCTCTGGGAGAGAGGTGTTCATAAAAGCAGAGAGAGGAAGCTGCAAAGCTCAGGGGCAAGAATTTAGCTAAGCCTTCTTAGAGCAGCGGTTCTCAACCTTCCGAACACTGCAGCCCTTTAATACAGTTCATCTTGTGGTGACTCCAAGCCACAAAATTATTTTTGTTGCTACTTGGTAACTGTAATTTTGCTACTGATGTGAATTCATAATATAGATATCTGATATGCAGGCTGTGTGATATGTGGGTAACTGCCCACAGGTTAGGAACCACTGCCTTAGAGGGTCAGGAGAAGCATTGTGGACAGAACAAGCTGAGGCTATAAGCATGGCAAGAAACCATAGAAGGCTTCATGCTCTTTGATAAGACTTTCAGGTTTTAGAATATACCATCCACAGAGCAACCCTGTTACTGCAATTCCCATTGGCACATGTGAAATCAATATTTAGAGTCAGTAAACTTGCATAAGTTCATAATTTATAAATTAATACGGTAAGGTTTTGAAACTTGATTGGCTGAATCTAAATCCTGTCTTCCTATTTTAAACCGAATTGTCCCTGAGAACTATATGGTTACCTTTTAAATAATATTCTAAGTTCATTGGACCCTGATCAAATGTTTTCAACTGTAAAAAGAACTTGGAATTAAAGTTTTGTACTCAAGGAAAGAAGGAAGCCGTGTTTACAGCATACCATGTAGTAACATGCACAGAGCTGCAGTTAAGAATTGTTATTTCTAATGTTTTTTGGTAATTCAACATCTAAAATGTAGAATTAATGATAAAGCAATAATTTAAGGAAAAATGATTGACTAGTAATTAGGTATAATATGAAATGTAACATGCTGTCAGTGAACATCCTAGCCCAAGTTTAAATTATTGCAGTATAACACATTAAAGTAGTCTCTTGAGCAACTATTTCATTATTGTTACAAAAATGGTTAGTGTCACTGTCCTTTACTTGGTTCCCTGCTCACAGACCAGAGTGATTCCAGTGTATGTAGATTTGCCAATGAAAGTCATGAAGGAATACTCCAAGGAAATGGTTAATTAGTACTTGAACAATAGCCTAGCAATCTAAATGGTCATAATGACAAGTAAGATTGCCCCAGGAAAAGCATTAGAGAATGTTTAGGATGACATGAAAAATATTCTGCTTTAAAGATAAAGTGAAAGTTGGTACCTTAAATTTTTGTTAAGAAATAAAATTGCCTGCAAAATTTTAAAATAGAACAATACCATTTAAAATGTATATTTAAATCTTTTACTTATAAAATTAGACCTCACTAAACTTGTATGCCATTATTAGTATCTTCAGTATAGTTACAAGAATATTTCTTTTAACTTTAAAATTAATATCTAAAAGTGGAGCCAGCTTTTTGAAAATATATATTTTAAAGAAGAAATATATTTAAGCCAAGTGTTAACTGTGGCTTCCATAGGTAGTTTTATGTTTAAAGGAAAGTAGAACAATAATTAAAAGATGTGAAGTCATTTTGATTCTTTTGGCCAGGAATGTATTATTAGAGCTATTGTTCAAGCACTACTGAATTCCATTGTAATTTCGATTTAATGAATAATAGCTTTTATTTGACAATCATGAATGCAGTGGGAAGCTGTTCTCACAGTGCTGGATCTTCTCTGTTAGGAAAGATGTCACTGGAGTTGCCTGCCAACTTAGCGATATTATTAGTGTAGAAATGATCAAAGCCAAGGCACATATAGCTTAAAGAAAACAGGTAAATCCATAAGCATTCTGTACCTACAACAATAGCTATTTAAGGTGAGTTCTGCCCAGTGAGATTGGGCTCACTCTGATCCTTTTCCACCTGGTCAACAAGTACTTTTGATAGACAAAAATTGGCAAAGACTTACGATTCTGCCATTAACTAAGTGAACATCTTTTTGGTTTTTGTTTTTCTTTGTGGAGACAGGTACTCAATGTGTTGCCCAGGTGGCTTTGAATCTACTGTCCTCTTGCTACAGTCTGTCAAGGGCAAAGATAACAAATGTGTGCCACCATATCCAGTTGAACATCTTCTCTCTGATTCAGTGTGTGCCCGATAGTTTTATGTCAACTTGATACAAGCTAAAGTCACTTGAGAGGAGGGAAGCATAATTAAGAAAATGCTTCCATGAGATCAGGTTGTAGGCAAGCTTTTAGGGAATTTTCTTAATTAGCGGTAGATGGGGGAGGGGACAGCCCATTGTGAGTGCTGCTGTCCCTTGGTTCATGATTGTGAGTTCCGTAAGAAAGCAGGCTGAGCAAGCTATGAGGCACAAGCTAGTAAGCAGCACCCCGTCCCATGGCCTCTGCATCAGGCCCTGCCTCTGGATTTCTGCCCTCTTTCAGTTCCTGTCCTGATTTTCTTTGCTGATGAACAGTTCTCTGGAAGTGCAAGCCAAATAAAGCCTTTTCCAAGTTCTTTTGGTCATGGTGCTTCGTCACAGCAATAGTGACCTTCAGAGAAGTTGCATGTTTATTAATCTGAGAGCATGCTTTGTACCATGACTGTTAACAGTCTAGATGCGATCCTTATCTTCTTTACCTTCCTGTCTCATGTGCATATCCTAGGGCTTGTGCATACTGATAGGATGCATGAGTGGACAGTGGGAGAACCGATGAAACAATGTCCTTTACCTTAAAATTAAAAGTAGAGTGTAAAGGTTTCCTTGGGTGGTATTTGCTATAGCCTTAACCGTGGATGTCAACTGTAAATGTTCAGTTTCTCCAGCTGTCAACTTTTGTTGATCAACAATAGTTTTTTAGATTGTACCTTGTCTTCAAATTGTGTCGATTTTAAGTAACACATAGCACAATAATAAAATTCTTCATGACTATTTGCTGTGAATTATTACATATAAGTTTGTATATATGAGGTTTCATATACATAATATATTAATATATAATATGCATAATATATAATATATATAATATAAATAAGTATTATATATATTTTATTATGTATATTATATATGAGTTTTTTAAGGCTTTAAAATTATCCTTTATGTGAAAAGTTGCATGTATTTGTAGCTATCTTACATAGGGGTCTCTCTTCTATCACCTCTAGCAAACTATCTGGTGTGATACGCATTGCCTTTATCCTTTTGGCCTGCTTTTTTGTGTATGTTACTCATTTTTTGTCTTTCAACAATAAACTTGTGAAAAGAATGAATTGCCACCAAATTTTATAACCTCAAAAGCTAACACCGTTATGCTGAATTGAGCATAACTTCCGAAGGTTTTCTTAAAACCTTTCAGGTAGATACTACATTCGATAATATTTGAGTGTGCTAAAAGACATAGTCAACAGCTAACCCCCAAAGACTCTAAAATTCTAAATGTTTGTGCTGTTTATTCTTGAGCGCCTCGTTTTGGACACTAACCATTAAAAACACAAATGAATGTTTTTATTCCGCATGCCCAGTGCCAGCATCATGAACCGCACTCTGATGGAGGTTTTTATGAGCAGTGGCTATGGCTCAGATATTCTTTGCAACATCACAACATCCTTTGGTGGATACAGTTCAGGACCTTTATGAGTCACATACTTACTATTGAAACTGGGTAAATATCAGGAAGATTTCATCATTTAAGAGTTTAGGTTTTGTTGCTGCGACTGCTGCTGTTGTTAGCTATAAGGCATGTTTGTGTTTTAAAAGAACCTTGCTCCCCATGGCCATGACATTCCTGACAGAAGACAGACAGACACAGCTCCCTAAATGAAAAGCAATTGCATGTTTACCAGCTATGTAAACTGTCCCACCATCTATAGCTGAAAACAAATGATATTACAGCTATTTAAATATTATTCACTTGGAATTGTGTATCTTTCTCTAAATAAATGAATTTCCCTTCCCATTTTCCTGGCAGGAAGAAGCACTGCGTGGATTTCGAGTGAGCAACTATTTTGAATACATGGAGATTCTGGAGCAAAACTACCGACCAGTGCTGCTGCGAGACATGCGCAGCATCCGAGTGCAGAGCACATAGATCCGCATGTGCACACTCGCACATTATGTTCTATTCGTTTGTAAAAGGAGACAAGGCAACTTGATGTTCTGTCTGCATCTGTAAGATGCTTTGTCTGTCCATGCTCTGTAAATCAGCACTGTGGGGTTTGGAACAGAATATATTCATGTTGCTGTTTGCTCAGTGTATGAAACGAAGTGAGTTCATTTGTGAAGTCCCTTGTTCTTTAAATTTTTAGGATCAGTTCTAGGTTCTAGTTTTTATTTTATGTTTGGCTTACAAAGGGATCAAAGACCTTAATGTAGAAGCTAAACATTTGAAACTACTAGAAGAAAAACTCTTGAAAATATGAGCATAGCCAATGGCTTCTGAGAAAGATCCCAATAGCTAAGGAAATAAAAGCAAGCATAGACAGATTGTACAACGTACTTGCATAGTAAAAGAAAGGGAAGCTAGGGTACAAGCCATGGAAAATCCTAGCCAAGTATTCACCCAATAAAGGGATAAGATTTAGAACATATATTGAACTTAGTTAATTACAAAATTGTAAAAGAGCAAAAAGACTGCAGTCAACAAATGGGCAAGGGAGGGAGAATGATGAAGTGCCCATGGAAAACAAGAGCTTAAAGATTCTTTACCTTTATCCACCTGGAGAGTGCTGATAACTACTTTACCTCATCAAAATGGCCGTCATCAAGAAAATCAGTGCAGTCAGGACTGGTGCGGAGAGGGAGCTTAGGAATTACTAGTGGCTATGTAAATTCATCTAGCTAATCCGCGTGGAGGTTCCTCAAAAAGCAAAAATGTGACCTAGCCACACAACTTGCATGATATAAATGCATACATACATACATACATACATACATGTCAGGTGACAGTGGAGATCCCTGCACATCGTTGTTTATCATGACACTTCTCACAATCATAAGGTTATGGAATCTTCCAAAGCATTCATGGCATGTGGCCACAATAGGAATTTACTCGGTCACAAAAAACGAAATGAAGCATTTGCAGGAAATTAGGATGGTACATCATGTTGGGTGATAAAAGCCAGACACCTAAAGATATGTACACACGTTTTATCTCCTTTTTGGACGCTGAGGGTGGTGCATTATAATAAAAATAATAAGCAGTGGGAAAGGTACAGGGATTCTAAGGATGTAGTGGAGGTCTGAGAACCACATACATGGCTCAGTGGGTAAAGGCACTTGCCTCCAAGCCTGACAATTTGGTGTCAACCCCTCACACCCAAGTGGTCAAAAAAGAATTCACTCTTAAGAGTTACTCTCTGACTTCCAAATGCACACTGTAGATGTTCCTGGAACTGTGAAGTAAAATGTTTTTAAAAATAAAAGAGTAATGTGAGACACATAGAAGCAAAGCATATTGCATGTGTGTTGGGAATGTCATACTGAAACCCTTTATACAATTAATACAATTTTTAAATTAAATGTCCCAGCATCTATATCATTTCTACTGTGGTAATATTTTTTTCTAATGATCTTGGGAGGAAGAAGTAATGTTTCTGTAAAGAAAGAATAAAGGAAAGAAGGAAGGAGGAGGAATGGAAGAGGGGAGAAAGAACAAAAGTCTGAGTACTAGAAAGAGTGCAGAGAGATAGAACAAAAGGCAGTTGTCTTCATTTCTGTGGCAGTGCTGAAGGAAGAACACAGACAGCAGCCCGGTTGCTTATTCTCCCATGGAGAAAGACAGGATCCTACCAGGACACACTGTCGTCCTCACACTTGATGGTCTTTCTAAGAGGCACTTTTCATATTGATAACAATTTTTTATTTTTTCATTTGAAATATAAAACTCACATGGTTCATTTAGAAGACAGATTGGCTCCCTTGTGCTGATAAACATTCTGCTATTATTTCTTGGCATTTCTTGATGATTTGATTTGCGCCGGACTCAAAAACATTAAGAAGAATAGATTTCTAAATTGAAGTGATCCACACTGTGTTTTATTTTAACAGAACTCTCTGTGCCCATAAGATTAACATGGAAGGGCCTGTTTTTGTCTTTTTTTTTTTTTTTTAAGTAACTATCCATTTACTGTTTAAAAGCCAATACTCAAATATGCTATTAATTTACCAATTTAAGTTTTGAAAAAAATTATATTGGTTATTGTATATTCTTACCTTATATAACCATACATTTTAAATTAATACTACTTTTTCTCTCTTCTACCAAAATGGGCCAGGCCCAAATTTATTTTTGTCAGCATTTGAGGCAACTGGGTCTGTACAATTTTGAATTTAAGGACATTTAGGCATTTGAAATATGCCTCTTTTCAAATCAGTTTCTGTACTGTCCATGCCAACAATAGCTTCCCAGTAATGGTGTTGTTAAAGGGCATTACAAATTGGAGGAAGGTAAATTTAGCAAATTAATTAGATTCAGTGCACATTTGGCTCCCACCAAGTGTGTGAAGTGGGCGATGACCCCAACAAGTTCTCTGTGTTCCAATGCCCTGCGTTCCCGAGTGATGCTCTTAGTGTTAAGAAGCCAGAACCTTTTCTCATGGGAAAGCTCTTACAGAGAGATATACATCATCAGTGATGGATGGCTTTTATTGGAAATTCAGGAGATATCTATAGTATGACAATTACATCTTGCAAAAAGTGATGTCATCTGATTCAGATTTTCCTTTGATAAATTAGAAACTGGACATAGTGGTTCACACTGGTGATCCCAGCACTCGAGAAACAGCAGTCCATCGATGTAAGGTACAGGCCAAGTAGAACATCATAGTAAAACCCCGTCTCAAAAAAAGAAAATAAATACAAACAATAGACTAGTAAGTAAAAAATAATTAAAGGAATAAGAGTGGTCAAGATGTCTCAACAGACAAAGATGTCTACTGTCAAACCTAATAGCTAAAGTTTGATGCCTGTGACCTACACATACACAGTAGCAGAAGAACACCACCTCCCACAAGTTACCCCTCGCCCTCCACGCCTGTCCTCAACCAAAAACAATGTAATATTTAAAAAATAAAATTAAAATCAAGAAACCAAAAACAATCCAAAATTAAAAATAAGGAAGAAATATCTTAGGAAGAATGTCTTACATTGGTTTCATGGAAGAAAATATAAAATACAGTTTTTGCGGCTACCCTTGTGATTTATGATTCTATTTTAAGAATAATGGCCTTAAAGAATACTGTCCTGCCCTACTGTGTAATTAACGTGTGAGTTCTTGGACTAGATTTTGTCTCTTATTTGTGAAGAACCAATTCATATATTTTAAAGAATTTAAAGATAAATAAAATTTTATGAGATAAACTATCTTGTGAGAACATTATTCATATGTAAATCTTTGACCATCTGTTTTCAAATTTTTATATTCAGTGAATAGAACCATAATAGCTGAGTGGTTGATGCTTTCTAGGATGCAAAAGGATGCAGACTCCACCTCCAGAACTTCAGAACACAACACTTGTAGTTTGGAGTCTCATGATATTTAAATATCTAAAGTATCTGTCCAGATATTATACTATAACTCTCAGGAAAGTATTTAAACTTCATTAAAATAGTCTATTTAAATCTCATTAGTGAGTAATATAGTGTTTCTGTTTGAGTTTCTGTTTTCCAGATGTTAAAGAGGTTTGTTTTATTGTTGATTTAAATAATCAGTTTAAGCACTACACATGGATATATTTTAAAAATCTAAGATGGGGACTGGAGAAATGGCTCAGCAGTTAGGAGCGCTGGGTCTTACAGAGGAATCAGTTTCAGTTCCCAGCACCCACCTGGCAGCTTGCAACTCCAGTTCTGTGGGATCCTTCTGACCTCCATTGTCACTAGGCATACACTGGTGCATGTAGACGAAACACCCATATGTGATAGTTTTAGAAATAAGTCTGAAGTTTTTAACTCATAAGACAAGTGAGAGATCACACTACTACTCAGAGATTACCATCCTCATGAATTATTGTTCAGTTATGCTATTAGTAAATAATATCTTAAATATTAAGCATACATTATTTATAAGCACAAGCAAAATTATTCAATCCTATTTTCCAGAAATTCTAGCTTAGTACTATGCACATCATACAGTATGAGGAATGAAATATCCACATGGTTTTGAATTATAAAACAGACACAATTAAATATTAAGTGTCCTGGTATATTTAGGTAAGACCCTAACAGATGGCTTAGCAGTTAAGTTGCTGCTCTTGCAGTGTACCTGAGTTCTGTTCCCAACACCTACATCAGGTGGATTACAAGCATCTGTAAGTCCAGCTCCAGGGGATCTCACATACACAAGTGGCATACATATACACAAGTAAAACTAAAGCTTAAAAATAGACCAGATCTCTCTTAAGAACTGACCTATGTTTTTGACAAACACATTTTACTCATGTATTAAGAGATATATTGCTAATATAAATAGTGGTAGCTCATTTGATTCGGTGTAATCACATTTGTAACTAAAACATGTGTAAGAATTTTCATTCCACATGAATATCCATATATGTTGGCATTATCTGGACTATATTCATACATCTGAAAGACTGATGCCTACCCTGGAAACCCAGTCATGATTCAGAAACCATATGACTTTTGAAATAGAACATTGTACAAATATATGCTTCTCTCCAATGGAAACAGACAGGGATTGAATCTGTATAGACTTTTTCCAGATATCATGCTGAAGCAGCCAGTTATGTGATCTACATGAAGTGGTTGAGATCATGGAAAATTTGAGCATCCAATGGGTCAAGATTTCTGCTAGCACAATATTATTACAGATTCTTAAATCTGTTCTTGCTAATCCCAACCCAAGTATCCTTTGTTCTACATGATAATCAGGACACAGCAGGCACAGTACAGACTACTGGTCAACCCCAGTGCACCTTTTCTCATTGATACTATTTTCAAATAAACACGCCTTGTGTGTGTGGTATATTTGTGGTGTTGGGAATGAAATCCACATGGTAGGTAAGCACAAAACCACTGACTACATATCAAATCATAATGTCCTATTTGAACATGATGCCCAGTGTTTATATATTCACTGTGTCTGCTTCTGTGCTACAATGGCAGAGTTGATTTGAATATTTGTGACAGCTTGCAAAATAATTTAAGCTTGCAAAGCTTAAAATATTCATTACCTGGTTCTTTACAAGAAAATTGGCCAATGTGGTTTAGAATACTAATTATACATTTAAATCCAATTCAAGTTGATTTAATAACAGTTTTAGAAATAGAGGGGACCATATAGGATATGCAGTCCAAACCCAATATTTTATCTTTTTTTAACTCTTTTTTATTGGATATTTTCTTTATTTACATTTCAAATGTTACCCCCTTTCCCGGTTTCCATCCCGGAAACCCCCTATCACATTCCCCCATCCTCCTGCTTCTATGAGATTGTTACCCTACCCACCCACCTACCCACTCCTGCTGCCCTGCCCTCCCCTACACTGGGGTTTCGAGTCTTTACAGAACAAAGTGCCTCTTCTCCCATTGACGCCTGACAAAAGATACTATTCAGAAGTGGATAGTAGACATCAAGACCATATGTAAAAGATATGAAATGTGCTGTGTAGCTTGAGGGACCAGTCTTACCTGAATTTAAATTCCAGCTTTGTCATCAACAAGTCACTGAGTCTTGTTTTCTTGTGGATAAAATAGCTATGAAATTAGCATCTGCCTCAGGAAGTTATAGTGTGGTACATTTAGTGGTAACAACTTTTTGGAGACACATTATCAATTATATTATAACTTGTTATTGTGTGACTAGAAAGGGATAACAAAGCCTACAACTCAGTTCTTCTGATTTGAATTCAGTAGTCTTCTCATTATATTATTTAATCATTTATATAAGGACTCATACTTTTTTATCAGAACCTTACTATGGATGGGGTATTGTTAGGTTCGGTTCTAATGTTTAAGCTCATTTTGACTTTTACAGGAGTAACTGATTTTTTTTCCCCTTGCTATAAGCTGACAAAAATTAAATTCCTGCATGATCTATGGTTAGAGACATATTTTTGTAGATACCCAACTTACCCATATTTCTTTGTTATAAAGCTAACTTCTTTGTATTCTAGATTTAATGATACAGACCTGATCAATGCATAATGGATTATCAATGCATTTTAATTGTTTCATACTCTCCATGGATAAGAAAAATGAATATTTCATCTATATGTGACATAAATTTTGCTAATGTATTCTTTGTAATAAAATTGAACTATTGGGTTCTCTTTTTCTCCTTGCAGAATATAAAAGGAAAGCATTATTCATTTAGTAGGTGCTTATTTATTTAATGTATTTATTTGTATGATGAATTTGAACAGGGTCAGGAAAGTTAGCCTTACTTAAACCATGAATTTTCAGCACTAGCAGTATTTTAGCTTTTAAAATCAGTTAACTTCTTTGGCATGGTTCCCACCTTATATTCTGTTGTTGGCAATAGGCCACCACAAAATGCTAAGCACCATGGAGATAATTGGACTGTCATGTTTGCTAATAGAGTGTATTTGAGATACATTGGGAGAGACAGTTATTAAAATGTTGGCTGTTAACGTTGGATCATCTAGTCCAGTATTTGCACGTGGATTTATCATCAGAATACATCTCAGCTGTTTTTTATTGAGTAACATTTATATTTAGTCATTTCCTAAAATACCAAAGTTCATTTTCAGAACATCTTTCAACTATAGTCTTCATTTTCCTACATCACATATAATTAAATGTAGCTTCATTGGAAATAAATCATATAATGAAAACCAAAATTATATTTGATCAAATTATCTCTGTAGCTATCTAATCTTTTCATTTTCCTCTGAGTAGATTAATTAGATTACTATTTGGTTACTAACAAGAAATTATTTTGATTCTTAAAACCCTTCACTGAAATAAATGATGGGTGTATCAGAGACTGGGCAATGGTCATCAAGTAGCGTTCTCTTTCTGAGTTAAATATATCACAGGTAATTCACTCCACCGAGGTAAGGTGTGGTCTAATCGAAGAGAGAAAGTTGTGTGTAAGCTTTTTTCTCATTCTTGTGTGCCCTTGGAACCTGGATCCTTGAGTTTATGAAGAACAAAATCATGTTACAGAAAGAAAGAAAGAAAGAAAGAAAGAAAGAAAGAAAAGAAAGAAAGAAAGAAAGAAAGAAAGAAAGAAAGAGAAAGAAGTCACATAATGTGACTAAAATCATCAGCATTTAATATCTCCTATTTTCTTGTTTTTTCCCTGAATAACCTTGCATGAGCCCATATAGCCAAGATTTTAATTTCATGGTGTTTTATTAGATTTCATGGTTCAAGAGCACATGGTTGAGACAAGGCCATCTAGTACCAATTTAGCTCAGAAAGTCTCAGTTGTGTATTTGCCCATTAACAGTTTGGCGTATGATGGACAGCATTTGAATAGATTCATGTACAGGAAGCCTCTGTCTGTAAGTCTAAACTGAGACAGAAACTTGACTAAGATCCTGATCGTACCAGTGAACTCAAATTGATCACAAGATTGTGTTTCACATGTCCTATAACACTCTCTCTCTCTCTCTCTCTCTCTCTCTCTCTCTCTCTCTCTCTTTCTCTCTCTCTCTGGCCCAGGTGTTTATTTCCTTTACATGTAGGATGGTTCACAAACACAATACAAGGGCTTCAGCACTGTAGGGGAGGGAGTATCCCAGGCCTCTTAGAGTAAGAGGATCTTGGCCTTAATGTATACTGAAATTCAGACCCGAAGGCTCTGAATTTCTGCATCACACATCCAGTAGCACTTGGGAGTGAATCTAGAGCCAAGAACATCTAATCGACAGGCCAAAGTGACATGAAGCCTACTTCCTGTGCTCCAACCATGAGTTTCCATCCCAAACCAATGGAAGGTGATTTCACTTGTTAGAGCCCAAAGGGACAGTCAGTTCTACTCCTTCCCCTCACCAGGAAGCCACCTTGGTAACATATTTGATTCTACCCATTGTAAGTGGTAAAGGGATTGGCCTGGTCCCAACCATTATAGGGAGGTGTAAAATGGCTCAGGAAGTACAGTGTGGGTTAGGCCACAAGATAGGGCAGATGATGTCATCTGAAGCATGTGACTGGTGGGAGCAGTTACTAAACTTCTGGGCAACCTAATCCAGGCTAGCAGGCAGGTAGAAGGATGGGCAGTGCTCATTGTTTGGCACTGATGATGTCCACAAATTCAGGCTTGAGAGACGCATCGCCTACAAGGAAGCCATCCACATCAGGCTGGCTAGTCAGCTCTTTTGCAGGTTGCTCCAGTCGCAGAACCTCCATAAGTGATCCGGGTGCACTGAGCCACCCTCTCAGAGACATTGGATTTCAGCCATGCTCGGAGCTTCTCATTTACTTCCTGGGCCTGTTGAGAGGTTGCTGTCTTGCCAGTCCCAATGGCCCACATAGGTTCATAGGCCAGGGCCACCTTGTTCCAGTCCTTCACATTATCTGTGAAGACCTTGGTTTGCTCGAAAACCACCTTCTCAGTGATGCAGGCATCACTCCGAGCTCCTCTGCTAGGGCATGGTTCATTTTCTGCCCAATCAACTCGTCTGATTCTCCAAAGACGTCCCATCTTTCAGAATGCCCGAGCACACCTAGGTGGCTCCTAAGTCTTTGTTCAGCCAAGGTTGATTTCCCCAGTGAAGGCCCCATTGGTCACTTTGTAGCAGTTCTGTGCAGCCACAGCAATTTTGGGATCCAGCTTCTGCCTGGCAAGTTGATGTAAGCGATTCGCGGTGCACAAACCACCTCCGTGTCTGCAGGCACTTTGGCTGTGTTCAGATGCAAAGGAGTTCTCCCAGGCACTTCTTCCTCCTGTTCATCTTCCAGTTGCCCCCACAAAGAACTTCCTGGAAGGCACCATTGCACTAAACTCCAGTTTCTGAAGGTCAGTACAAAGTCTCTCTCTTTTTAATTTGAACACTTGGGTTCAACTGTGTATCTTGAAAAAAGAACTTCCCAGTATTTTATACGAAAGGATCGTATTTTAGGTATGGTGGTGAAATAGATGATGAGTGTGTGTGAAACTGAGCAGTGTAATTCTCAACAATTTGTGAGGCTGAGGCAGAAGGATTATAAATCCAAGGCTTCCTGAATTACAGAAATTCCAGCCTAGGAAATTTAGTAATAACTAGTCACAAAAAGAAAAAAAAAAGTAAAGAAGAAAAGAGAAAAGAAAAAAACCCAGAGATGTTAGAAGTGCTCGGCCTAATATGCGATGTCCTAAGATAAATTCTTATTCTTAATTACACACACACACACACACACACACATTGTTGACTGGCATATCAATTGAATTAGAAAATATTTTGGTGTGCAAATAGAAAGGGATTATTTCAGTAATTTCCTCTAAGGATTATCAGGCTGGCCCTTCTACATGCACTTGTGAAATAGAGCCAGGACCCCAGTTTACTTAGCCAGTAATTTACCAGGAGGGACCAGGACATTTTACTAGGAGCACATTGTGGTGATCAACTCACCACTACCTCAAAAACAATGGAAATAAATTTGCCATCTGGTCCCCAAAATATACCCGAATATTCAAAGAAACTCAGTTGCTTTGGTTGCCACCAATTTATTTTGGGTGCATCAATCATCAGGAAAAAAATTTGCTTTAACCATTCATATTTCTGTAGTTAAAGAAATAATCTGGCTTGGGACCAAAACTATGCATCATTGAGGTTTTCCAGGGGAGGAAAGCTGGCAATAAAGAAAGCCAGTCCTGAATTCAACAGGACTTTACCCAAATGGTAAATAAAAGAAGGATCAGGAGTAGGGGAAGGAGGAAGAGAAAAACAGAGAGGAAGAGGGAGAGAGGGAGAGGGAGGGAAAGAGGAAGAACAAGAGGGGAGGGAAGAGAGGGACAGGAAGGGGGAGAGAGGGAGGGGGAGAAGGAGACAGGGGAAGAGGAAGAGAGAGGGAGAGGGAGGAATGAAGTAAAAATACAAATCAAATCAAAACAAAACAAACCCTGTGAAACACTGAAGATGCTGGAGCCCAGGAGTGATGAAGAGTCCCACATGAAGACCAAGCTACAAACCCAGTAGCTACATTTGATCCAGCTTGTTCATTTAAATGTATTCTCTTTTAAAAAAAATCTGCTTTGAAATAGTTTTTCCATTTATTCCATCAAATGTTGTTAAAACGAAAACACGGTTTGAAACCTGTTTCTTTAAAACCAACTCTTCTTCACTATTTTATTTGCCAATAGTATGCGTTTCTAGTCCTTAAGCTGTGGATTATGCTAATTTGGAGGACTTTTCAGAAGGACTTCCTGCTTCATTTTTCGAATTTCCCCTGAATGGTATTTTAAGTGCAATTCTGGGAAACGTGAAGAGGTTCACAGTCAGAACAAAAGGACAAGTTAAAACATTCAGCGATTCTAAAATAAGGATCTACTGAAGATAGTTACGCGTGAGCACTGCTAAATTTCCTTAATGAAGTAATTATTTCAAGCTGTGTTTCTTCAGGAATATTTAGTAACTAAGCTTATGAGTCCTTAATGAGAGCCACGCTAAAATACAGCCCTGTACAGAGTACTCTTGACTGTTACAAAACAGCCACACCGAGTGAACGAGTGACTGTGACCTTGAAAGCACCTGCATGTCCTATTTCCTTGTTGGCAGAGGAACCAAGCATTTAATGCCATTTGAATGCTATGTGGCTGCAGCTTTGGCAACAGAAACTGCAGGGAGGGAAACTGTAGGTAAGGATGTTTCCCTAATCATCCTTAGTCCCCTCTGTTACCTACCCACCTCCTCTTTTCCTTGCTAGTGTTTTTCCTTAGCGAACCAATTTGATTCTTTCTATTTCCTTGTGAGACACTCCTAGATTCCACAGATAAGTGTTGGATTTAACTTGAAGTTACTTTCAAATACCATCATATCGTTCATTGCAATTGTTGCCCAGACCAAGTGTTTCTGGGTTCTTGGGGCCTTATTTGAAAAACTAAAAGGCACACACAAATTGAGACATGGAAAGGAAAAGTAACTTTCAGAAAGTGAAGTGGTAGTACAGGCCAGATACTCTGCAAATGAGCAGCCAGCTCCAAGTTAGAATATCATAGGTTCCCTGGCTGTTTTATGGGGTCTAAGAAGAGAAAAAGTTGATTGCTAAGGACCAGAGCATGCATAGTTATCTGTTTTTGATTGACAAGCTTGATTAAATAATTGCTCACTGTGCATTTCCTTTCTCATGATGTATTCAATTTTAATCATATGCATGTCCAATTATACATAGGCATAGGTAGTAAATAGGAGGCTTTTCCTAAGGGTTCACTTAAAAGACATTGCTTGCCTTACTGTGTGTATGTCCAAAACTAGGTCAAGCCACTGATGCAAGATATGTTGTGGAACACGTTTAAACAAAAGTTGGTGGAGAGGAGTAATTGATTGAAGTGCACCAATGTAGGTAAAGATAGTAACTTGCTAAGACCATGTTAAGAGAGGCTGTATGAATAGCCCAAGCCAAGTGGAGCTCCAGATAGCTAAGATATCTCTATCTTTGCCTTCCTTAATATTGTATTGCATTGCATTGCAGTTCAGGGAAAGTGCAACTGCCAAAAGTCAAGGATCCTAAAAGAACAAAAGAAAGAAGCAGACAGATCCATGATTGCACAAAACACAAACTATGGGGAACGATGGACCCAGATGTGTCTTGGGTAAATATCAGTGAATACCGAGGCCTGATATACAACACAGGAGAATCTTCACAAGCCAAAGCAGGAGGAAGGAGTTTTTATATAGTATGTACAATAAAGTAAGCCTGTGCACAACTGAGCTATATATAGACTTTTCCAAAAACTATTGACATATCAACCATCACTTAAGAAAAAGTCCAGCTATCAGTGTCAAGCATTGAATAATTGTTGGCTGTCCAGCAACTTTAGAATAGAATAGAATAGAATAGAATAGAATAGAATAGAATAGAATAGAATAGAATAGAATAGAATAGAATAGAATAGAATAGAATAGTGATATTTTCAAATAAGGCAAGATGACAATTATAACCAATATGCCTGTGGCCATCAAGTTGGAGGCCTAAATTTCATTGTAGAAATGTCAAATATTACATAAATGTGTATGCTTCACTTTAGGAAAAAAACTATTTAAGATTATTTGTCAAAATATAGTTGTTTTGGGCTACCCTTTTGTACTGATACAATATTGAAACACATTTGAGATATTTGTGAATATGGTCTATAATTACAATTAACCCATGTTCACTTCATATGTCAAAAATAATACCCAGGAATTAAGAAAGATCTCCTCAAACAGTTTGCCTTTGAATATTAGTAACAATGAAATATTGATGAGTAGTATAAAAATGTCTTATATTCAAAAGGTTATTATATAGTTTTATCTTGTTCCTGTTTTTTATTCTATTTATTTATTTCTTTATTCACTTTACATCCCAATCAAAACCCCATGTTATCCTCTCCTCCCAGCCTTACCCTCGTATTCCCTTATGCCCTTCCCTTTCTCCTTCTCCTCAGAGAAGAACGGGAAGGCCCCCACCCTGTACAAAACTACTATGGCACATCAAGTCTCTTCAAGTCTAAGTGCGTCCTCTCCCACTGAGGCCAGACAACCATGGCAGTGAGGGGAAAGGAATCCAAAGGCAGGCAACAGAGTCCTAGTCAGAGACAGCACCCACTCCAATTGTTGAGGTTCCACATAAGACCAAACTGCACATCTGCTACATATGTGTAGGGTGCCTAGATCCAGTCCACACATGCTTTTTGGTTAATGAATCAGTCTCTGTGAGCCTCCAGGCTCAGGTTAGTTTATTATGTAGGTCTCCTTATGGTGTTCTTGACCCCTCCAACTACCTCAATCTTTCTCCAACTCTTCCAGAAGACTCCCTGAGCTCTGACTCATGTTTGGCTGTGGGTCCCTTCATCTGTTTCCAGTAGCTGCTGGAAGAAGCCTCTCAGTGGACAGGCTCCTGTCTGCAAGCATAGCAGAGTATCATTAATAGTGTCAGGAGTTGGCTGTCTTCCATGGATGGGATGGAATGAATTTCAAATTGGGCCAGTCAGTCATTGGTTGGCCATTTCCTCAATTTCTGCTTCATCTTTATCCCTCCTGAACATTTTTTAGACAGAGAAAATTTGAGGTTGAATGTTTTGTGGGTGTGTTGGTGTCCCCCAACCCCCACTGAAAGTCCTGCCTGGATACAGGATGTGGTTACTTCAGGCTCCACATACCCTTCTGCTAGGCGTTTCAGCTAGGGTCACCCCATAGACCCCCAGGAGCCTCCCTTGTCCCAGGTGTCTGGCTTGTCCCAGAGATGCCCTCCCTCACTGATTTCTCTTCTCTCTTCCAGTCATCTCACCCTCTTCCTGTTCTCTCCATACCTGATCCCCACCCCAAAGTAAAATCAGTTTTAGCATAGGGGTGAAGAGGGGATTTGTTTTACCTTGATGCTGCAAAGCAAGATTATAAATCATTATAGTGGTTTTGTCAGTAAACTGAATTTTAAATGATATTAATTGCTCAAGAAAACAGAAGGAAAAGCCATCTGTCTAGGTTATTTTGCTTTCCTTTATTTGCTGGAAAATTAGAATGTTCTAATGATAGAGAAGAAGAGGAGGAGGTGGTGATGATGGTGAAGGAGGAAGTGGAAGAGGAAGGAAAAGAGGAAGGGGAAGAGAAAGGGAAGAAAGGGGAGGAGGAGGAGGAGGCAGAGGAAGGAAGAAGAAGGAGAAGGAAGAGAAGGAGAGAAGAAGAAAGGAAGAGGAAGAGGAAGAGGAAGAGGAAGAGGAAGAAGAAGAAGAAGAAGAAGAAGAAGAAGAAGAAGAAGAAGAAGAAGAAGAAGAAGAAGAAGAGAGAGGAGGACCCCAATCAGTGTGCTCTTCCCTGGGGAAGACTCTGTCCTATTCTTCTCGATCCTTATCTGCCTTTGTCTGTAACTGAGGCCTTGTGTACTTTCCTCTTCCAAGTGAGCATGTCTGCTGCCATTATCCTCATTCACATCATGCTTAGGCTGTCATGGATTTATATAGACTAAGCAAGTTGCATTTACATATTTATGATAACACACACACACACACACACACACACACACACACACACGTATGCATGTGGGAGGATTTGAAAGAAGAAAGGGGAAGGAATGATGTGATTATAATTTTGAAAGAAAAAGTAGACAGGAAACTGGGAATGAGACATGGTGTGTATTCCCTGTGGGACCAGAAAGGAGATGATAGGGGATGGATGTAGGCCAAATACATTGCAATCATAAATGGAAATTTCAAAGAATATTTTGAAAAAAAAAAAAAAAAACAATACAGTTACCAAAGTGAAATACTTCTTGTTTTATTGCGCACAATATAGTGCTAACATCATTTTGTCTAACTTAGACAATCATTCATTTGAAGAACTTATCAACATATAAGCAGGCAACTCAAGTTATCCATGCTTAAGATTCCCTCGGCATGGGAGAGAAGAGAAAGATTAAAATTGACAATTGGGCACAAATCTTAGAATTGAGAAAATTGGTTAATAAATGATGTGTGAGACTGGACAGGAGGACTTTCATCGTGGCAGGTGAAGGAAAGCAAGACACAGCTGAAGTTTCTGTAGACTCTGTGCCTCCATAGCCCCTCAGGTGACAAAGTAATTGGTATTGAATGTAACCATGCTAAGGAGAGGTCTGTAGTGTCAAACAAAGAGCTCCTAACCCTTATCCCTCAGGAAAGTAACATAACTTTCTAAAGATGGCTACTGTAGGGAGAACAAAACAGCTGACAGTTCTGTGAGGTCAGCCGAAGTCAGTGTCACATGCTCTTGGGATGTGCAAGGAATTATGGCTCCCTGATGAGGAGGGCTTCAAACACTGAAATAGCACCCATAGCACGGAGTAACTAGGAACAACTGGAAAGGAGTCAGACTGCTCCTGCAGCTAATGCAGTGTAGCTGGATGTGGGTCAGGGCAGAGGGACATGATGAGGGTGTCAAGCAGCGTGAGCCTTGCGAAGGATTCCTGCTCAGAATTTTTAAGTTCTCCCCTGAGAAGACAAACGTTCCAACGGTGGGTCTGGGGCTGAGTCCTAAATCACATTATAGTGACAGATTCTCCTCATCAGGGGTGTGTAACTGAAGCAGTCTTTTGACATCCATTTAAATTTTTGCAATAAATATGTATTAAGCATATGTCCTTTGTGTGTGTTCACCCGAGGGGTGTATTGTCTATGCATTTACCTATACACTCTGTGCCCCAATTCTTCCTACAGTTGATATTCTTTTACAGAAATAACTCAATCATGATTTCTGCCACAGTCACCTAACTTTCATACCTGATGCTTGTGCTGGGAATCTCCTGTGCTCTGGATCCATCTTCCTTGTTGGTCTTCTAAACATTATTTCTCAGTCAGTGCAATCCTTTGCCCCAATTTTTGCAGAAATTTAATGTACTTCTTGATCTTGTAATATGTTCATCAACTAACATCAAAGCTATTGTAGACAAAAGAGTTAGAGGAAGAGCTGAAGGAGTTGAATGGGTTTGCAATCCCATAGGAAGAACAACAATATCAACCAACCAGACCCCCCAGAGATCCCAAAGACTAAAACACCAAGCAAAGAACACACATGGAGGAGGGACCCATGACTCCAGCTGCATATGTAGCAGATGATGGCCTTATCTGGCATCAATGAGATGGAGGCCCTTGGTCCTGTGAAGGCTCAATGTCCCAGCATAGAGGAATGCTAGGGCAGTGAAGGGAGTGGAGGTGGGTGGGTAGGTGAGCACCCTCATAGAATCTAGGAGGGAGAGGGTAGGAGATAGGGGGTGTGCAGAGGGGAAATTGGGAAGGGGGATAACATTTGAAATGTAAATAAATAAAATAATCAATAAAAAATATTTTAAAAATCATTTTCTATTTTGAAAAAGAAGGATGGAATAGCAGATGGTGGCCAATTATAGTGAACAGGTAGCACTGTACATAGGAACAGGCCAGTAGGATATGTTTGTGTATGTGTGTGCATGTGTTCATGCGTGTGTATGTATATGTGTGAATATGTGTATGTGTGTTTGTGTAAATGAGTTTATCAAATGTTGCTACTATATTGAAGTAGTAACAATGGCTATATTATACTTGAGAGGAATTGAATCTGGTGTTGGTCAGTTCTGGGACTGGGTACCTCAGCAGTCCAAATATGGTGTTGAAAACCTGGAGGATTTCTAGACAGCCACTGATCCACAGTCATTTTGGAAGTCTGAAAATGCTAGTTCTGATGTCAGAGGAAGAAAGAATCTTTCTTCTTCTTCTTCTTCTTCTTCTTCTTCTTCTTCTTTCTTCTTCTTCTTCTTCTTCTTCTTCTTCTTCTTCTCCTCCTCCTCCTCCTCCTCCTCCTCCTCCTCCTCCTCCTCCTCCTCCTCCTCCTCCTCCTCCTCTTCTTCCTCCTTCCCCTCCTCCTCCTCCTCCCCTCTTCTTCCTCCTTCCCCTCCTCCTCTCCTCTTCTTCCTCCTCCTCCTCCTTCTCCTCCTTCTTCTTTTTCTTCTTCATGAGAATAAAGTAACCCAGCAGAGAGAGACGGAAGGCCAAGTGTGCAAAAGTTTAAAAACTTTCCTTCTGTCAAGACTGTCTTGTTGTTGTTTTTGTTTTATTTTTAATTTTAATTTTAAATCTAGACTGCTACCATGAAGTGCTGCCTAGATTTGAGTTTTCCAAATCAATTAAAACAGCAGTTTCTCAAATATGTTCCCCTACACAGGTGATTCCAATTTGAGACAAGTTGATATCAAAACCAAGCAAAAGGGTGTCAAATTGAAGATCCTTCACCCTTAACCCTGCCTCCAGTGCTGGAATTACATCCATGTATTTTTGTACATATTTACCCACAGCTGATGTCAGGAGGTTAAATGAAGCCACAGTAGAAATATAAACTACAGCATCTTCGAAGTTTTCTGTTTGGGATAGGCTTTTCTTTTCATATTTCAGAGAAAGAAAAGAATTAGGAAAAATGACCTAGTCAAAAATCTAGAGTATTTAATGATTACAAAAATCCTTCATTGTCTGCAGTTTCTATTTTTGTCATTTTATTTGTCATATTTTGTTTTGCTTGAATAGAATTATTTTCCTCCAGTAAAAATATTACCACTAATGCTGTTAAAAACACATATTTGTCTATAATTATCTTAAACTTGTGTTTTGACAAGATTTTTTTCCCTACAAACTCCTACAGTTTCACTAGACTCATGTTTATGGGAGACTCTAAATGGGGAAGGAGAGACAGCTTAGTGACCAAAATATATACCCTTGTAATCAGGAGGTATAGGATTCTGATCCTTACTACACCAACAAAAATGCTGGGCAGCAGGGTGTCTCTTATGATGCCAGTAACTGAGACACAGAGACATGGAATCCTTGAGGCAAGCTACTTAGATGGCTAGATTATCGGGAATTTGAATTTGGCAAGCTCTGGGCTCAGCAAGAGACCCTGCCTCAATAAATAATGTACAGAGTAATCAAGAGAGACACCCTGAATTAATTCTGAACCTACACACACACACACACACACACACACACACACACACACACACACACACAAATGACTTAAAACATTTTTAAACTGAGAAGACTCCTATGTAGTAGAAACTTTCATTTTTTTGTGGGGAAAAAAAATTCGGTGGTGTCCCGTGGAGGGCTTTCCACCAGTGAGTCCCACAAACAGAAATCCGGAGTTCCAAAGGCTGGAAGCTTTGGTGATGACAGGCCCCAATGATACGAGAAGTATGTGGGTTCCAAGAGTTTTGTTGACATGCATGGTGTAGTAGTTGGATCTGGATGTGCATCCACCACCCCTACCCCTCTACCCTCCCCCACCTCCCCACCCCCCCACCCGTGAAACTCAGGGCAGACCTGAGTTAAATAGGGAGGGAGGAGGGGAAAGGGTCTAGGGAAGAATGCTTAATTGGTTCCACCCTCTGGCCTATAGGTATCTCACTAGTATGTAAATCTCTCTAGGGCCTGAGGCCTGTAGTCATTTCTTCTACCTGTGCTCTTTGGGAGGGGCTGCATTGTGTTACATGACTGAACAGTGCAGGTCAATGGAGTTCCACTCCACGTGTTAGGAGCATGGTGGAATAAATGCCCGTCCCTTGCAGGTTCTCCAGGCTACTTCCAGCCAGTGCTTCTACCAAACACCTTTCACAACCCTACAACTTTTTTATTTTATTTTTTAATTTTTCGTTAATTAATTTACTTTTTCACTTTACATCAGCAGTCATTTTATTGCTATGCTCCTATAGCAGCAACAGTATTTGGATTTCCCCTAGAACCATGTCCTATCTAGTTTCAGGGTTTTGGGTAGTTTCAGACATGGATTCCATCTCATGTAGTGGGACTTAAGTCCAAATCAGAGAGTGGTTGGTTGTTCCCACAAGCTTTATGCCACAATTGTACCAACATATCATGCAGACACATCACAATTGTAGATTGCATAGTTTGTATCTGAGTTGGTATTAACCTTTCACCTCTGGTAGCATGCAAAGCCCTAGTCAATATGAGGGAAGGCTCTAGTTAGACATTAGCCTGATTTTTTGATGTGTACATGGTAAAGCCTTAACCATCATTTTGTGGAAAGCAACCAATACCTTGGCAAATGGCAGTTCGATGTAACCTATTCCTAGTACTGGAAGTTACACGAAAGATGTCTAGATGGGGCATTGTCTCACTTGTTATTTGGTGACTGCATTTAGATTTCATCTATCTATCTATCTATCTATCTATCTATCTATCTATCTATCTATCTATAATAAACATATAATATACATAATATGCATAAACCTTCTGTAGTAGGTTTCCATATGACCCCTGAAATTGTTCCTAGTGTTATTTGTCTCTCTCTTTTTCCCTCCCTTACTCCTCTTCCCTCCTCTCTGCCCTCTGCCATTTAATCTTCCCATTCCATCCTCCCAAATCTCCATAATAACATACTGAATTTTCTTTTTCTTGAGAAACTCTATACTCCCTCCTAGACCCTTACTGTACCTCTAAGCTCTGTGGTTAAACAGCCATGCCCATCAAAAGCATAATAGATAACATTCACTTATGAGAGAATACATACTATATTTTTCCTTTTGTTTCTGGGTTACCTAACTCAGGAGGATTCTTTTCTAGTTCCATCCATTTACTTATGAATTGCATGATTTCATTTTTTTTTTTTAAATAACAGCTAAATACTATTCCCTCTAGATTCTCTGAAACTGAAGTTATAGATGGTTGTATCCCACTATGTAGGTGCTAGAGGTTGACCTCAAGTCATCTGGAAGAGCAGCCAATGCTCTTAACTACTGTGCATCTCTCCAGCTATTTTTTTTTTATTCTTCGTTTATAAGTGTTTAGAAGTCAGGAATCTTTGTTTACTTTTATCAACTATGTGTTCTATATCAACTTAAATAATTGTAAGGATTTTTTCTATTTTTTTCTTAATTTGGTGATTTATTATTGACTTTTTTTTGAATGTTAAACAATTCTTGGGTTAGTGGAATACAATTTTACTGGCTCATGACATCATTTTTCAATATATATCTGGATTTTTGTTTTGTTTTAATTCATATTGATTTAAAACATCAACCTGAAGAGCTTTCTATTATGTATTTGTTCACTTTTGTTTTAAAATTACCCTGGATTCATTAATGAAATGAGAAATTATTTACCTATTTTTGGAAAGTACACATAAAAGTAAACTGTTGTTTTCCCTATAATTTGATGGAATTCGCCTTTGATGTTATTTGGTGTTTTAGAAATTTTAAAGATACTACTTTAAGTAAAAAAATATTTACACAAAATTTACACAAATATTTAGGTTTAGTTCTGTATATTAGTAAATTACAATAAATTACATTTTAGCATATGCTCATTTTATTAAATATCTTTTATTGTAAAACATTAATAGTAGTTTTAAAAATCTTATATAAAAATCTCTCTCTCTCTCTCTCTCTCTCTCTCTCTCTCTCTCTCTGTGTGTGTGTGTGTGTGTGTGTGTGTGTGTGTGTTGAAGAACAGCGTGTGTCTTGAGGTCAGAGGACAACTTGCTAGAGTCAGTTTTTGATCTGTACCTTTCCTAATTTCTGTTTTTCTTTTTCTTTTCATGAAATTTTTACCAGTTCTTTCTCTAGTTACAATCACCCCTAAACTTCAGACATCATGAAAAGGTCACAGTGGAGTGAGAACTATATTGTCAAGTTACAAACAAACGGCATCAACACCATCACCCCTGACCCCTCCCCAAATTCAGAACTATTCTACCACGTCCTGAGTTTATGACTTAGCATTGGGCTGTACTCATAGATATCTTGAATGGTATGTAGATATGGCCTATGTATTATGGTTTAGATATTCCAGATATTGGATATATAGTGATTCTGATTCTGTTTTCACCTAAAAAGGGAAAATAGTTCACTCCTAACTTTATTTCCATTTTGGGGGAATGAATTATACTTTTATGTTAATAAGCCTTGACTGGCCTGTAACTTGCCATGTAACAGAAAGTCACCAAGAACTCCTGATCCTTCTACCTTTCCCTCTCAAGTGGTAAAATTATACATTGCATCACCACACCAGATTCTAAGTTACTTTTATATGTACCATTTTCTTTGTTAGTTTTCACAAATATTTCTCATTTTCTGTTTGTTTGAGATGCATCTCTATGTAACCCAGACAAACCTCAACATGGAATCCCAGACAGTAGCTACAAAATTCAGAAGCTGCAGGCCTGTGCCACCATGTGGGGCTCATAATTTCTTCTTTAATGCAATTTTAATGCAAAACTTTTCCTTGAAGGTCTGTTTCTCTACATCTTTTAAGATTTGATGTGTTGGCATCCATTAACATGTAATTCAGTGCATTTTAATCTTGGCATCATGGTGGTTTGATTACAGAGTACCTCAAGTTTTTTTTCAACCTTTCATATGCATGGGAAAAAAACCTGTTTGCTACTAACTTGCAGGTCTGCTGTTGCCATTAGAGACTGTAATCAGCACACCAGACATTTCTCTCTGTGTGTACGTACATGCATACACATATGTAGATGTAAGACTAAAGTCAGAGGATGCAACATCAGAATAAGCCTGTTTAGTAAACAGTGAGTCTGTGCTAATTAATGTGAGAAAGGGCAGCTACAGGAATAGCTCTGAAAACAGAAGCCTGCCTGTAACGATGGTCCTTTCTACCTGTACCCCATTTCCAGAATAATGACTCTGAGACTTTAGGTCATAAGCTTGGTTTGTTCCCATCTAACTCACAACTTATATAACCCATTTATTCTATTCTATGTGTGCCAAATGTCTGGTTACCTCTCCTCAGTTTCATGAACCCATCTCCTCAGAGTCTGAGTGGCGAATCTTCCTATGTCTGACTCTTTTCTAGAATTCCTATCTCTTTCTGCCAGATATCCCACCTTATGATGTTCATTGGCCATCAGACTTTTATTGACAGGTGATGCTTTTACATACTATGCAAGAGATTCTCTCTACACCTGTCCTCCCCCTATTTTTGGAAATTACAGCAACAGAGGACATCTCCAATGGCAAATATATCTTTGTGGTACTAGCAAACTCTGAAGTGTCTAGACACTTACAATGGTGCACACACTGAGTTACATCTGCCTAAGAAGCCTTACCTGTGTTTATTGTACTTTACTTGGTCACCATCCCATAAATGACATTAGCATCCTGCAACACCTTCCTTTGATCTGAAGGTGGCATTAGGCCTCAAAGCCATCTCACTGAGATTATTTGTTGTTCTCTGAATATATATTTGAGATGTACATATTAATAATACTATGTTTTTCTTGTTAATTTATCTTCTGTTACAAGATCCCAGCAAAGATTGATAACCATTTGTTTCTCAGCCCTATAGCCCATGCACAATTACATTCTTCAGAAGTTTATGATGTATTTTTCTTATATTTCCTTTTCTTATGTGATAACAGTGATTCAAAGTTATGTTGCAATCTCACCACAATTGTGGATATATTTCTTCTTTTTCATTTCATGATTTCTTTTTAAACTTTAAACTGAGTGTATTTAAATTTATGCTCGTGTGTTTAAAATACCGTCATATCTTCCTGGTGAGTTCAACATTTTAGTATGGCTGAGCAATTCACACGCAGAAACTGCAAAAGTAAAAACCTTCTCTTTGGAGACTTAGTGTAATGTTAACCCTAGGTATTTGGATGGCTGGATTAAGTACCATATTGGAAGTGGAAATGGTCTATTCAAGAGTCCTGTCATAAGAAGACTATAAGTTATCCTACCTGGAGTCAACAAATGAATATTCCCTGGAGTTTGTTTCATCTTTTCTCTATTCTGTATCACACCGATTAACAATGTCATTTTTCCTAGTTTTCGCTAATATACATATACATACACACATACATAAGAACATGTATGGATATATTTTCTCTCAAAATAACATGTGGATCTCTGACAAAGTATGATGCTGTTGGCTACAGAAATATTAGAAAGTACACTTTGGGAAATACAGGGTCAGAAATCATTGTTCCAAGGGAATCAGGCAAACTATGAGCTTAAATGGCAAATAGTATTGAGGAGGTATGACTGATAGGTGGGGTTGTGGGGGGGGAGGGGTGAGGAAGAAGCAAGCTGTAATTCGAGAAGCCTATGCTATCATCGGCTACAGAAAACCAACTTGGGTCAACTTGGCTCACCAAGATGACTCCTAACTATGTCTTTTGTTTCATCACCATGACATCTCTGTATCATCACCTTTCAAAGTCACCACTCTTATCATGTGATTCATATGATGGACAGCACTTCTGGAAAATTCCCTATAAAGACAGAATAAAGCACATCCAGAAAATTCTCTATAAAGACAGAATAAAGCCCATCCGGAAAATTCTCTATAAAGACAGACATTTCTCACCTATTCTTAGATTTCCCACACCATACCCCTCCTCAACTTGGGAATAATCTTCCCTTATTACTGTGTGTCCATTAAAGAGCTACCTAAAATTTTAATGATGAAATAACTCTAAGTCAGGGGCCTTTGGGCATATGGAATCATCTTCAGATCTCTGTTAATGTCCTCACTTGACTCTGTATTCATGCTGCTTCTGAAGAGTCTTATGACTTTGGTTCCTGCTCATCCATCATGAAATGTTCTGTTGTATGACTTGAGATCTCTGATGTAACTGAGCAGATAATCTCACAGAAAGAACACTCCAGGTCGAATCCTGGCCATGTGGAGCTGTGTATTTCACTACTATTGATGGCACGGAATACTAGATATTCTTCTATAGGTAATTTTCATTGAAACTGAGATAGAATGTGCTATATAACAAGGGGATATGCTGATCATGGATAAATAATACAAATATTTTATTTCAAATGTCTGGAAAGACAAAGGCCCCAAATACTGCTATGCCTCTGGAGTTTGGCTGTAGTTGTCTATTCTAAGTATCTAGTCAGATGCAGGTGTGAGGGTGAGGGTGGTTAGCTAATGTTAATATTACCAGAAATCAGTTGGAACTGAGCCTGAGTCCTGCTTTTCCATGGGTTCCTGTCCCCCAATTTGGACGGTTCATTCTGAGTTATTATTTTCACCAGAATTTTCTCTTTGGTTCTCAAGGTATTATACAGCTGTAAAATGCCTTTGATCGAAGGTTTCCTTATATCAGTACAGCAGCATCATTTGATCATCTTTTAAAAATACACCTTTTCTAGTCTTTAACTTTTCACTTTTGCCCATTCAGTTTTAAACTTATCTGTAATATAAGGTGATTTTAAAGATAGTTTGACAGCCTGTGCTTTTAAAACTCTGCTTTTTAACGTATATGAATGTTTTGCCTGCGTGTATGTATATATGCCACATGTATGCCTGGCACACATAGAGGCCAGAATAGGGTACCAGATTCCCTGGAACAAGACTTGTAGATGGTTATGTCTACCATGGGTTTGCTGGCAACCAAAGTTGGGACTATCTTCAAAAGCTCTTTCTTAGCTGAGCTAGCTCTCTCATATCTCTAGATTCCAGTTTGTGCTTCTTTAACTCTAATCACTTTAAACTAACAATAATTGTGTGTTATGAGTTTCACTACACATCTACTGTTTTTACTATTTGTATTTTTCCTCACTATGAAAAAATCATCTGTAATTTTTTTAGACTAAATTAGACTAAATAAGAATTTAATCATGTTTTAAATATCTGTATCTCTCTTTTATCTTCTTCAAAATGTTCACCGTTTTATATTATGATTTTAAACCTAGGCTTCTGTAAATACCTATTTCTATTTTGGTGGCGAACTGTCATTGTTTTGTGAAAATAAGGAACCTACATTCTTAGTTTTCATATATCTTACATTCCCAGGATGTTTGTCTTCAGTACTTTCTCCCAAAGTGCATTCTGGGTAGCCTTTTATAAAGTGTAACTTCAGAAGCTTAAGAACCTGAGTATGATTTTTTCATATTATGGCCCAACACTGTGATGTCAGTGTAAGAAGGATAAAAATTGTAAGTTCCGAGCTGTATGCTTTTGATATTGTAAAGTATTACTCCGTTGTCTTGTGATATGCATTGTGGCTGTAAAGAAGGCATTTTCCTTCTGATTCATTTTTTCTTTGAAGATGGTCTGTTCTGTGTGGGGGCTTCCTTCCTACACGACTGCATTTCATTTGGATGAATCTAGGCCTGGGCTTTTTCTGTTTAAAGCCCATGTACTTTTCATCTTTCTTCAAATCTTCATCATGTTTTTAATATTCATGCCCTCTAAGACCTCTCCCACTAAAACTTATACTATCTGTATCATGGTGTATTTATTTTAACAGTCTGTGAACTTTAAATTTTCCCTATGTTTTACTATTTATTTTGCTCTTCATTTTGGGTAAGTTTGATAGATTAATTTTCTATCTTTTAAAGTTTTTATTCATTCAACTTCTTTTCCTATTTATTATTTTTTCAATGATTATAGCTTTAAGCCTAATATTTATAATTTATTCTTATAATTTAAAATATTGATGACATATTTCATCATTTCCCTTATATAATGATTTTAAGTCTTTCAGGGAGTAGATAATGTCTATCATCTTTTGATCACTTTGGTTTTGATGACTGTGCCACTTTAATTTGTTAATTTTAAGTTTCGAATTTCCTCTTTATTGCTCGAATCTAAAAATTTGGGTTAGGTCTTTAAAAGCATTTTTTTTTGTCATTTGTCATGGGTTTACTTTTCCATGTGGGGTTGGACAGACAGCTAGCTAGTAACTTTCAGTTTTTTCTAGAGGCCAGATATTGAGTATTGGTGTCTTTTACTTAATAAGAGTCAGCAGAAGAGGCTGAAGAGATGATTTGGCAAAAAATGGAGCACTGGCTGCTCTTTTAGGGACCTCAATTCAACTTTCAGGCTCCACAAAAATAGTAACCATCTCTAACACTGTCCCAAGGTACCTCTGAACCCCTGTGAGAACTGTAGCCATGTGGTACACAGATCCATAGACAGGGAAAGCAGTCATGAAGTAGTAATGAAATTTTACAGTTATGAAGTAGCGATAAAAATCATTTTATCCTCAGGGGTCGCCAAAACATGAGGGACTGTATTAAAGGGTCACAGCATTAGGTAGGTTGGGAACCACTATTTCAGAGAATCAAAATGAAGCTGCTACCAGTTGTTCATGGCTGGACACCACGTGCCTTGTTGCCCACTCTCTGTCAGGCTTTTCTAGGTAACTCTTGCAATAAGCAATCCCTCTCCAAGGTTCTGGGAGTGGTGAGTTCACCCACTCAGCTCTCTGTCCTGTTATTTCATTAAGCCTATTGTTCAGGTGGTCATTTTGTGATCATTGTAGAAAGTTTCATGTACTTTGCTGTTAGCTTGTTAATGTATACTTTAGATTTTACAAATTGAAATTTAGAAGTTACAGATGGGATTCTTAAGACTTGTTGCCAGGAGAATCTTTTTTTTTTTTTTCTTGTTTTTATTAATGGTTTCAAGTTTAAACCAGTTTATTTCATGAGCAGATCTCACAACTGGTAATTAGTTCAAGATAGCAGTTGCCATGGAGATGAGGTTAAAAAGACATTGTATTATTTTTACACTTTGTTTCTGGATGAAAGTTGAGGCCAGGGTTTTACTATAGGCAGTTATCTCTATAAATAACACAAAAACATAATCTGCCTTTAGTATCCCATTTCTTAATGTATAGGGAAGGGCAAAGGCTAGACCCTACTGTGTTTTGCTTCTAGTGAAAGCCAAGGGAATAGAAAGAGCTAAGAACTCTCAGTTAGAAGACAATAGCTATTTTTCTAACAATAATCAATAAAAATCTTTACCATGTGTATCTGTACTGCCTGTTTCTTTAGGGAATACTTTCCAGTGGAAGAAATGACATTAGAGGCTATGACATTCTAGGCATGTGAGGCTAGAATGGAACTCATGTAAACAATCCCGATGTTAAAATATGGGTGCTTGGGAAGGAGTACCACACTGGGCTTAAGATTCTGTTAAAGAATGATGCATTTGGAAAAAATCATTAACCCAGTTACGTAGATTCTGAAGCATACAGGAATATGCAAGGCAACAGACTTGAGCCATATTTGTAGAATAATCAAGAGTGGCCAAAGAATATAGACACCACCTAGGATTGGTTAGGATTGGGATTTTTGAAAAGCTTGAGTTCCTTGTTCAAATGATATTGTGCCAGGGGAAGATCTGCATTTGTCCTGAAGGTTCCAAGATGTCAGGAAGCTTCCACTGTCAAGGAGATATAGGCTGCCATGTCTCCCCTTGTGTAAGGTAGAGCTACCTGAAGGTTCAGCTCTTATAAACCTCTGTGCTGGATGGCCTCATTTAATTAGCCTTTATTCTTACCCTCATGACAATTACTCAATACCTCATTAATAAAGCAGAAAAGAGATTGTGTGAATTGACAAAACTCAGGAAACAAGGTTATGTATTTTTCTGTTTCTCTGTAATCCAAATATATATTTAAAGAAGTAGAAATATAACATGATACAGCTATCATTAAGAAAGTAAGAAAAAAAAGTTCTGTAGACTATATGATTGGATGATAAAAATAATAATTAAAAGTGGACTGTTACAGTTTATTGTAAGAAAAGAAAAAAGAAAACTTCAGAGATGATAAAGTTGGTATGCTTAGATACTATCTTAAGATGTCTATATGACACATAGTAGAAATGGGAAAAGCAAGAAGCCTAAGACAAAGAGGATTACAAATATTGATACCCATCAAGATTTTGGGAGGGGTTGAAAACACCAAGGATTTGAGGGTATCTGTTTATTTGAAGTTTTTTAGAAAGGCATCTAACATCTTCAGTGGGCTTGAAAGAGCATGTTGGGAAATGATTTCCTGACAACCAGGTCTTTGTTAGAGGATCAGGGCTTTACTGTAGAATAATTGACGTTACAATAGGGTAATTGGCCAGATTGACATTCCTGATACTTTGAATGCCATAGAAAGATAGAGATCAACAGGGTAGGCTTTTTCCAAAGGAGAGTTACTGAAGAACATTATCTCTCTCTCGAAATTTGACAAAGGACTTGAGTTCCTGGGCCAAGGAGCTACAAACATCCTTAGGTTTAACCTAAAGTTTAATATAATAGGTTTCCAAGGCCTACCGGAATTGCTACAGCAATATGATAAACCTGATTGATTGCTGGTTTCAACTTTAAGATCATTAAGTATATGTCTTAGTCAGTGTTCTATTGCTGTAAAGAGACACAATAACCAATGCAACACTTACTTTCAAAACGCATTTAATTGAGGGATTGCTTACTGTTTCAGAATTTTAGCCCATTATCATCATAATGAGAACCATGGTGACACATAGGCAGAAGCAGTGCCAAAAATCGAGAGTTATCCTGATTTGCTGGCTGACAGAGAGACTCTGGGCTTAGCTGGACTTTTGAAACCTCAAAGCTTATCCATTTAACAGTCTTATTCTCAGTATTTAACCAGTTATGAGTCTCTATAGATACACTGACCACTGTCAAAAGAAGCATCTCTAATTAAAGCTAATAGTAGTATTATTCTATTGATATAAATGTGGTTATTTAGAAGGTATTTTCTTACGTACAATCACATCCATTAAAAAAAGAACAAACAAACAAACAAAAAGCAAAACAGCAGTATCATCTTTTCTAAGCCTATGACTTCTCTTACCAAGTTTTTTTTTTTTTTTTTGACTGGATTTATAGTACTCAATTTGAATTCCTTCCTGTGGAGCAGGTTTCAAATTCAATAAGAAAGTTTTGGGTTATCTCTATAACAGATTTGCCACTAGTACACCAGTGGGCTTCTCTTTTCTGGAGGGGTCATCAGTGTAGCATGCAAAGTCCATCACTGCATAACACTGCTGATTACAGCTATCCTCCAGCAGTCTGAATAATACCTTCTAACAATACAAAGGGTTCATGAATGTCAGCTCAGTATCTGTGAGCTTCTATGAGCCCTGGTTAGTTGAGTCTGTGGACAGTGTTCTTGTGATGTCCTTGAACTCTCTGACTCCTCCAATCCTTCTTCTCCCTCTTCCTCTCTGTAAGAAAGCAGGCTGTGCAAGCCATGGGCAGCAAGCTAGTAAGCAGCACTTCTTCAAGTCCTCTGCATTAGCTCCTGCTTCTTGCAAGAAGAAAGCTGCTAGGCCAATTCCAGCTTGATTTTTCTGTGTTCTATGGCTAAAGCATGTGTTGTTTTTAGCAACAGGATCTCCTCACTTAGTTCTGGGATAAAACTAATGTGAGGGCAAGTAACCACATTTTCTATATGCATTCGTATTCTAACTTACCTATTATTACCAAATGTGGCAAATGTCCAGTGATGGCTACAGGTGACATGTAGGTTCAGTGGGTTGGCCATATACTGCAACGATAGACGGATTTGGCACTCTTCATCTCTTCTTCCTTTAGACTTGGAGAAAATGTGTAGTCTTGAATTGGGTAAAACCAATGATAACAAGCTATAATAGAAGCTACTGAGATAGCAGAGGGAGTGACTGGTTCCTTTTCCCTGGGGAAACTCAACCTGACGAGAATCCTTCAGACTTCTGGGAGAGTCTGTGGGAGTAGATTTCATAAAAGCTAAGGTATAAAAGTCATTTTTTTCACACACTACGAAGATCTTTGTGGTCTCTAAGGAGGAGAAACATTTATGCATAGAGATCTCAGATCATCTCCTCCCCCACTTAGAGAAGAGCTGGATCTGGAGAAGAGTGTTATAGTTAAGGCTGCCACTAGATGGCCACACCTTCACATTCCCTAATGGTACTGAGGGAAAGCAGGCTTTCTAAAGAAAAATTAAGCAAGCTTTTTAAAGTATTAGCACAAAGTGATCTTGGATTATGAAGTACTTCATAAAGGTTGATATAGAGGGTTAGATTCCCATTTGGAAATGAGATTAGAAGACACTGCCTCTGGCTCTTCTCCTAGAGAGACATGCGGGTCCTCTCTATGTCTTTACAGTTCCTGCTGTGAGCCACATGTTCCCTTCTTGACAGCAGTATGTGACAGATAATGTGTCGGGCAAACCTTTTATCCCCAGTCACCAAGTTTTGCATACATTCCATGTCCTTGATTCCATACTGTCCTTGTTACAGTTTCTACTGCTTCAATGAAACACCATGACCCAAAAAGTATGTTGAGGAGGAAAGGGTTTATAATGCTTACACTTTCATATTACTATTCATAATCAAAGAAGTCAGAATATAAACCCAAACAAGCAGAAACCTGAGACAGGAGCTACTGCAGAGGCCATAAAGTTCTGCTTACTAGCTTGCTGCCCATGGCTTGCACAGACTGCTTTCTTATAGAGTCCAGGACTACCAGCTTAGGAATGTCATCGTCCTCTATGGAATTGGCCTCCACATTAATTTGAAAGATACCCTACAATTCTGCAAAAGAGAGGAGAGGAAGGATTGTAGGAGCCAGAGAGTTCAAGGACCTCACAAGAACATTGTCCATCAACTCAACTAGCTAGGGCTCATAGAAGCACACAGATATATGGGTCTGACCTAAGTCCTCTACATATATGTTATGATTGTGTAGCTTGGTGTTCTTTGCGAGTCCTAACAGTTGGAGTGGAGACTGTCTCTGACTCTTTTGCCTGATTTCAGGACCCCCTTCCTCTTATCGTGTTGCCTTGTCCAGCCTTGAAATGGGGTATGTCCTTAATCTTATTGCAACTTGTAATGTCATGCTTGATTGAGATCCCTGGGAGGCCTGTTGTTTTCTGAAGGGAAACAGAGCAGGAGTTATCTAAGGGAGGGAGGAGGTGGGAGAACTTGGAAGAGAGGAGGAAGGGGAAGCAGCGATCGGATCCGATATATGAAAGAAGAAAGAGAGAGAGAGAGAGAGAGAGAGAGAGAGAGAGAGAAGGGAAGAAAGAGAGAAGGATGAAAGAAAAAGAGAAGAGGAAGAGAGAGAGAAGAGAGAGAGAAGGACAGCAACCTTGAGCTTACTAGGGCTGGATCTTATCTCAAAGGCCACCAAGTGGGGTGGACCTTAAGCTAGACTTGGTTTAGTAAAGATTGCTTAGTATTAACAATATTTACTCTCCTTTATTCTTTGTTATTTAGGAACCAGAAGCCATGACTTCGAATTATCACATGTTGTTTAACAGTGGGGGGTTAGGTAAAGGATTTATCAATAATGCTCCTTTCTCAGGCCAGCCATCCTCTCTGGCTAGGCTGGTTAACTGTTTGTGAACCAGAGAGGAGGAAAGGAAAAGAGTTAAAATCCTGTACACAGGTAAATATCATTACACATATACATCCATCTACAACACTGATTGGGCCCAGCTGTCTGTCTCAATCAACTTCACAAGTGTTCATGCATGTTTACAATATACATAACTACATATATTTATATATATAAATATGCACATATAAACAAACAGACATATACATTGGGAATGAATGGATGTGGATGGATGGATGGATGGATGGATGGATGGAGGGCAGAGATCCCCACAGAATGGTTTTACCACATAGAATGGTTCCTTGTCTTTTGTCATGTGACAATGGCGAGAAAGGCCAATATTCCTAAGAATTCAGCAGAGCAATTGCTTTCTTTAGCAAAGGTCACTTCTCTTCTTTCTCCAGGAGCAGCCACAGGAACTAGAACAGACAATGAGGAACCCAACAATGCCATATGTTTGAAGGCAGCTGAGAAATGTGTATCAAGAGCAGTCAAAAGCATTGAAAAGGGTCCAGGAAAGGGGCTTAGCCAGTAAAGTTCTGGCTGCTCAAACAGGAGGACCACAGTGCAGACTCCCTATCACTGTAAAAGCTAGATGTGACTGTAATCTCATTCCTGGGGAGAAAGAAACAGGAGGATTCTTGGAACTTGCTTGCCATCCACTCTAGCTGAGTTGGCGAGTTCCAGGTTCACTGAAGAGATCTGGTCTCAAAAAATAAGATGGAGAAACAATTGAGGGAAGAATTTGAGGTTGACAGCTGCCTCCCCACCCCTGCTCCCTCCTCCTGAACACACACACACACACACACACACACACACACACACACACCACATATACATGTATTTGCACAGGCACAAAGGTCATCAGAGTCCTTCCTTAGGAGGATCCATCTTCTATTCAGATAAAACCTATTCTTTTCACCAAGCAGGAGTCCGTCTCTCCTCTCATCTACTTTTAGGTAAAGATTGTGTACATCGGAGTAAAGCAAAAGTAATAGGCTTAGGACAGTTGAGGTGAACAATGGCGGCATCCTCAAGTCAGCTGGTGACCGTGAGCTATTTTCTGCACCTCTGGGTTATTGTTTCCAACAGTTAGTGGCCAAGTTCATGTACATGGGAATAAAATAAAATCAGTAAACTTTTAGTATACATATTTGCCTTAATTGTGTTACAAATATTTTTAGGAACGTAAATTTTAACTGGAGCAACAATAAAACCCTAACACCACTTTCATGGAGAATGTCATGAATGGTTGATTTGATTTTTCTATTCAGGAAAGACACAACTGCTTTCATCTGATACTTTACCTGCTACTAATAATAGCAATAAAAGGTTAATCAATTTCCACCAAGAATGGAAATCATATGTGAGAAAACAGGATGAGAAGGTAATGATGACTCTTTTAGATAATTTAAAAGATACTTATTTTCCCCACTACCCCTTATAAGGTTTCCATGTAGGTTTGTATGACAAATTTGGACTTTTATTTGTTTTATCACTTAAAGATGAAATGCTCAGCATAATACCTACTGCCTTGAATACTTCCAGTGTCTAAACTAACAATGGAGCTTTAAAAAATATTAAATAAATACTCATGTTTACTTTTATACGTGCTCTAAAGTAGGTAGACATTACAAAGGGCTTATGAGTGGCATATATCATGTTTTGTCACATGGTAATAATGATGACAATAGTAAGATAATAAAACTTGCAGTTGAGTTACTGTGTGGGTGTGGTTGATGCACATGAATGGGAATGTGTGTTCATGACCTGAGAACCCAGAACAGAACAGCAGGTGTTCTCCTTGATCAGCCTCGGCCTTCTTGCCTTGGCAAGAACTCACAATGAGCAAGACGATTGCTGTTTCACCTAGGCTGGCTTGTAAGGTCTCAGGATCTGCCCACCTACATCCCCTAACAATCAGGTGACAGACACACATAGACTTGCTCAGTTCTTTACACGGGTGGTGGACATTTGAACTCAGGTCCTCATGCTTGCCTAGGAAGTGCTCTTACTCAATGAGCTACCCCTTCATCCCTTTCATTTCAATTCTTTATCACTGAATAGAAGCAAAGTCATGTATTGGCTAAGTCTTATTGTGAGTTAAACAAATAAAAGATTGTTAATTACTGGGGAAATTTGACTATGCACTGGTGTTAGGCAACAACAGAAAGTTATTGGTTAAAAATCTTATATAAAAAATGTTGTGGTTTAAAGGTTGAATATTATTTTGTATATAATTTACCTGTCATTTTAAATAAAATCTATGCAACATAAATAACAAAGTGTTATGATATACAAGCCACAAATATTTATTTTTAACTCTATTTTTCTGCATACTTAATTGTTTTTTCATGATGGACAAAGAACTCAAGAAATTAGACTCTAGACAACCAAATAACCCTATTAAAAATGGGGTACGGAACTAAACAAAGAATTCTCAACTGAGGAAATGAATGGCGAGAAGCACCTAAAGAAATGTTCAGCATCCTTGGTCATCAGGAAATGCAAATCAAAACAACCCTGAGATTCCACTCACACCAGTCAGAATGGCTAAAATAAAAAACTCAGGTGATAGCAGATGCTGGCGAGGATGTGGAGAAAGAGGAACACTCCTCCATTGTTGGTGGGATTGCAAGATGGTGCAACCACTATGGAAAACAGTCTGGCAGTTCCTCAGAAAATTGGACATATCACTACCTGAGGACCCAGCTATACCACTCCTGGGCATATACCCAGAAGATGCTCTAACACATAACAAGGACATATGCTCCACTATGTTCATAGCAGCTTTATTTATAATTGCCAGAAACTGGAAAGAACCCAGATGCCCTTCAACAGAGGAATGGATACAAAAATGTGGTACATTTATACAATGGAATATTACTCAGCTATTAAAAACAATGAATTTGATAAATTCTTACATAAATGGATGGAACTAGAATATATCATCCTGAGTGAAGTAACCCAATCACAAAAGAACATATATGGTATTCACTCACTGATTATTGGATTTTAGCCCAGAAGCCTGAAATACCCAAGATTCAACTCACAGACCACATAAAACTCATGAAGAATGATGACCAAGTAGGGGGGCACTCAGTCCTTCTTAGAAGGAGTAACAAAATACTCAAGGGAGCAAATATGGAGACACAGTGCAGGACAGAAACTGAAGGAGGGGCCGTCTACAGACCATTCCACCTGGATATCCATCCTATGTACAGTCACCAAAGGTAGACCTTGATGTGGATGTCAGAATGTACATGCTGACAGGAGCCTGATATAGCTGTCTCCTTAGAAGTCTGCAAGAGTCTGACATACTCAGAGGCAGATGCTCACAGCTAACCATTAAACTGATCATGGGGTTCCCAATGGAGAAGATAGAGTGAAGGCTGAAAGAGTTGAGAGGATTCGGGACACCATGAAGAAAGCAACAATCCCAACCAACCAGAGCCCCCAGGGTCTAAACCACCAGCCTGGGAGCGGTTAGGAGGGACCCATGGCTCCAGCTATATATGCAAGGGAGCTATATATAAGTGGGAGAAGAGATCCTTGGTCCCATGAAGGCTGGACGTCAAAGGGGGGATATTTGAGGGTGGGGAGGTGAGGTACGGGGGAGGGTGGGGGTACACCAACGTGGAGGCAGGAGGAGGGGGCAAGGGATAGTGAGTTCCTGGGAGGGAGGGGGGGAAATGGGGTAAGGAGAGAACATCTGAAATGTAAATAAAATTTCCAATAAAAAATAAATAAATAAAAAAAAAAAGAAAAGAAAAAGGAAAAGAGAGGAGAGATGAACTATTAGCATTATGGTAAGAAGCACAGAAAACAATGGATATAGGCCCACAAGTAAGATGGAGACCTGGCTTCTGTCATGTACTTGGTTACACAGGAGCCATCTCTACCACATAGCTAAAGCAAAAGACTGGCAACATGTAATGTTGATCAGCATATGAACAGGTATACTATATGGCACTGATATTAATCAAAAATTGTATAGCAATTTTTAAAAATTGCTAACAATTTTCCTCTAAATGTATGTGTAACCAAACAATTCCACTATTGGTCATACACAAGCAAATTAGTTTGTATGTCTGCAAATATGTATATATACATACATATATACATATATGCATATATGTCTATGTGTCTATATGCATATATGCACATATACATATATGCATGTATATATATATATATACATATATATGTATGAATGTATATTATATATATAACATTTATAATGATTTATTTATAATGTAACCAGAGGCTATTGAACAGATAAATGGATAGACAAATGATAATGTGTTTAATAGAATGTATACCAATAAAAAAGATGAATTTTTCTACAGGCAACTGCATGGATGATAGAGATAGCTCCTTTATCAATAGTCAATGGGCACAAAGATAAATTTATTTTATGATTCTATATTAAATTAAAGAATATGCAAAATTATCCAATAATAGTAGATAAAGGATAGAAGGAAGATTACAGGATTCAGAAAAAAAGTGCCTTTAAGAAAGATTTTTTTTTTTAATTTTCAACTGAGTATACATGTGTACAAGCACCTACAGAAGCCAGAAGAGGGCATCATTTCACGGGAATTGCAGTTATAGGTGGTTGTGAGCCATATGACATGGGTGCTAGATCTCTGGAAAAATAATGAACTCTTAACCACTGAACAGCAGTTCAACACACATGCTTACTCTGTCTCTGTCTCTCTGTATGTGTGTGTATATGTATACATATATGTGATATATAGTATTATATCTATAAAATCACATTGTAATGGATAAGAAGGATGTTCTTTATGTACTTTTTTTGTATTCAAACTATTTTTCAGTTCCATAGAATAACCAAAAATTCTAATGTCCATATTTTATGAATGAAGATCAAGTAAAAAAAACACACAAATTGTTTAATGAATTATAAAATTAATCAAAGTTCATATAGTTAAATTTTATTTTATTTTGGCCAAAACCATGTTTTAGTTTAAAACTGTGGACCATGTTATTTTTGCTTATATTGAAGTTCACATACTTTTAAAGTAATTTGATGCATTTTGAACTTCACTGATATAACCTTGTTCATGTGACAATGTTCACTGTCACACCTAAGATAGACAAATTTCAAATATCTATTAATTTACAATTATCTAATTGTTATACGTCATTGGTTGAGTGTCAAATGTATATTTAGACACTGGTAAACAAATTTAACTAAAACAGGAGCTGAAGAGGTTTGCAACCCCATAGGAAGAACAACAATATAAACCAACCACACCCCCTCCCCTTCAAAGCTCCCAGGGACTAAACCACCAACCAAAGAGTACACATGGAAGGACCAATACTCCAGCCGCATATGTAGCAGAGGATGGCCTTGTTGGGCATCAATTGGAGGAGAGGCTTTTGGTCCTGTGAAGGCTCGATGCCCCAGTGTAGGGGAATGCCAGGGAGGGGAGGCTGGAGTGGGTGGGTGGGTGGGGGAACACCCTCATAGAAACAGGGGGAGGGAGGATGAGATAAGGGGTTTCTGGGGGGTAGCACTTGGAATGTAAATTAAGAAGATATCCAATAAAAATTTTAACCAAAAAAATCTTTATATAATTTCACATTTTAGAAAAACTCAATTACTGAGTGGTTACATGAATTCTATCAGATGACATTTCTAATAAAAAGCCAAAACAATGATCATACATTAAAAAAAAAAAAAACAACACATCCAATCTCATTTTCAGCTACGTACAAGATATCAACTCATTTATCTGTCTTCAGAAGGATCTACTAAGCTTCTGAAAGTTAAGTGGCATTTTAGGCTGAATGTTCTTTTGAAGTGCAGTATAAAATTTTGAATTTCAGATTGTCTAAATTCATATTAAGCAAGATCATTTGAGTGTGTTTGAAACTCCAAGTTGTTACATAGCTTCACACCATTCAAACTTCTTTGGACATGTACGAATTGCAGATGTTACCTGTAAGGTGACTCTTCTGCATTTCTGCTAATAGATTGTGTAATTTCTATTGCTTTTCTTCTTTCTCAGTGATAATCACTTGGTGAATAAAATATTTGTGTCTTCGCTAATCTCCAATAAACTGTTAGCTTGCCTCCTAAATTCTGAAACTTGCCTTTGGAGTCTGGGATTTTAATATGTAGACCTTCAGTGGTACTCCTTGAAAATAATTGAATACAAAGACCCCAACTTGTGTGATTACTGTCTTTCAGAGATTAGGTACAATTTCCTCTAAGGCATGTAGAATAATACACTGTGCTGAGGACGGTATCATTTGAATGAGCAATATGATAGCCATGTCCCCATGAAACCTCTGGACACCTTTTCAAAATTCAGGCACAAGAGCCCCCTTTCTGAAAGGTAATAGATCTTCTTAAGCACAGCTTTCCTGTTTTTCATCTCCCAAGGTTTCGATTTCATGAAAAAATATTAGTTGACATTATGAACAGGTGCCAGAATGTGCTCATCCAACTAATGAAAAATTTAGCTTAAGTTCAGCAAAACAGCGAAATCACCTCTTGGTGAAATGCAGTCTGATAGATGACCATTGTTATAAGGTAAATTATTCATATCTCCCCAAAAGCAATCATTTTGGTAATTTTTCACAGATTGGCAGGGAATAGGAGGCAGGAAGTGAACATGTGGTATGAATGAGTGACATCACCATGTAAGGCACAACCAAAATATCTCCAAGCTGAGTGCAGTAGAAGAAGCACAGGTGAATCCAGGCTGTGTTAACTTGTCAAGGAGCCTCTTCAAATCACATCATTATTGCTTAGGGACAGAGGCTGAACAAAGGATGAATTGAAAGTCCAGAAACTTTGTCTTTATGATTTCATGGATTACAATAGAAAGGCTAGGTGAGAGTTGGGTCTATAGAAAAGTCACTATAGAATTAGTCTGTTAAATGAGTGCTTACAGTCCTAAAGACTAAGAAATCCTTTCAGAAGCTGAAACCTGCTGATTAGATACATGAGCAGAGATTCAGGATTATCCTATTCCCCAGCGTTTTAAGGACAAAAGTAACTATGAACCAGAAGCATCTTCACAAAGGCCTGAGTGTTTCAACATTTCCATACATTGCCTTGTATCAGATTATCTTAAATACTAAGTATAATTAGGTGATATGACATGTGACTTTGCTATGCAATGGTATTGGCACTAGTGCACACCTTGTGAAATTTTATAATTGTCTAATAATCATCTTACACAATTGTGAAGGAATAGCCTTTGCCTTTTGAGTTCACTTTCTTTTCTACCATTCTCATTCTGGCTATCTTTAAATGCTTGTGACCTGTCATGTCTAGTTGCATTGTGTTGGTTTTGAAGATGAGTCACCCGGGAAAGGGTGAATCTGCCATCTCCTGTCTGCAACCAATCTGGGAGGGCATAGTAAGATGTCATCTATCTTAACTGAAAACAGTTTTCCCTTTTACCTAAAAAGAAATGTCCTTACATCATCCATGGCTTACTATTCTTTTGTCTTAGGGTTTGCCTGAACCACAGGGATATTGTGTATTTTATAATCTAGGCACAGCCAAGTACTAGTTTATTCTCAATCTGTCATGTGTTTGAAAATGAGTCATACTAAAAAACATATATTAAACCCTGTGTATTCTCCACCCTCCATAGCCTTTACTGTTGCTGAGATCCAGCTAGGAGTGTGCTAGTAAATCTCATCATAAAAAATTGATATACTTAGTCCCATTTCCATATACAATAACTCCTTTTAGTGGAAATGGTGGCATAATAATTACTCAGTTTCTACCGAAGTTTCAGTAGCAAACACTGCAAAGAAATATTCTGGCTGCAAGAAGCTAAAATTTCTGTTCAATTTTTTCCCCCTCCCACATGCCCTATATTATTCAGCCTGACCAATCTACATATATACTCTAGAGTTACAGGATCAAAGGAATAAGAACAAGAGTTGGAAAAGGTGGCTGGCCAGATTTCCATTTTGACATGGATTATAGTTAAAAGGCTAGGTGAGAATTGGGTCTATAGGAAGCTTGCTATAGAATTAATCTCTTAAGTGAATGCTTGCAATCACAAAGACAAAGAAAAATGTTGCACCATGGGACCTTGGCCTTGCTTTTCAGTCTCTGCTTGTCTTTCGTTTCCTGCTTTATACTCCCCTTTGAGTTCTTAAGTCCACAACTAATAGCCTTCCTTCTCTTAATGGCTATTTTGCACGTGGCTGGCCTTTAAAAAGTTTTAGACTCTTACTGAAAAGACTCTAGTGGGTGCATTTATTGACACTTTTTGGATTGAAAGTGCCCCACACTAGATGTGGCTTAACATTTAGGAATTGAATAGTGAGAGCACAGAAGCCCATGGAAAAGTCTGAAGCCAACAGAGAAAGCTGCTGGAGTTCGTAAAGCACAGTGAGAGCTAGCTGGAGCTCACGCAACTGCAGCATGGTCGCAGGAAACAGTTCTGTCAAGTACTGAATAGTTACAAGACTAACTTGCAGGAAAAAGTTTTAAGAATGAGTAGCTGAAGGCATAGGAGCAAGGGGAAATGACCTTGAGCATCCTGGTCAATCTAGCATTTCCAAGAGCATTCTCTATTTGGACAGAACACACTGGACTTCTGATCTCTGTTACTTGGGCCCTTTGGAAGGCTCTTTTCTATGAGGTCACCTAAGATATTCTCCTTTCTTCCTTTTCCCCCATCCTTCCTTATCTGGCTGCCCTTTCTTCTATATCACAGTTATCTATCTATCTATCTATCTATCTATCTATCTATCTATCTATCTATCTATCTCATCTATCCATCCATCATCCATCTATCATTTATCTTATCTCTTCTCTCTCTCTCTCTCTTTCTCTCTCTCTCTCCTCTCTCCTCTCTCTCTCTCTCTCTCTCTCTCTCTCTCTCCCTCTCCCTTTTTCTTTATTTCCTTTGGTCTTATGTAGCCAAGGCTAGCCTTGAATGTAGCCAAGGACGAATTTGAGCTTCAGATCCTTCTGCCTCCACCTTCCCAGTGCTAAGATTACAGACACGTGCCACCATGTCCAGTTTATGCAGTTCTTGGGATCTGAACCAATTACTTCCACAACTAAACTACATTCTTAACCCTAAACTATCTGAGATACTTGGCTGTGATGTGAGGTTCTAGATTATTGAAAAAATTCAGTTTTCTACTTCTTTTACTTTTACATTCCTGTTTCTCTACTATAGAAATTTCTATAGCTCAGATGCAGATCACGATCCACATGTTGTGATATTTTAGTGAACATAATAGCTCCCTAAGGGTTGATTGCTCTACACTATACTATGGCTCAAACAAATATGCATTTCTATATCTACCAAAGGTTTGTTGCTAAATCTAATCAAGCTTTGTACAAAGTATAAAGATATTTCTATTGGTCAGCTTAGATGCTATGTTGGCTAGTTTTTGACAACTTGATATAAATCTATACTTATTTTGGAATTGAGAATCTAAACTGTGGAATAGCCTCATAAGACTGGGCATTTCTATGAACCTCTCTCTCTCTCTCTCTCACTCTCTCTCTCTTTCTCTCTCTCTCTCTTTCTTTCTCTCTGTGTCTGTCTGTCTCTCTGTCTCTTTATCTCTCTGTCTCTTTATCTCTGTCTCCCTCTGTCTCTTTATCTCTCTGTCTTTCTCTGTCTCTCTCTGTCTCTTTATCTCTGTCTCTCTCTGTCTCTTTATCTCTGTCTCTCTCTCTGTCTCTTTATCTCTCTGTCTCTCTCTGTCTCTGTCTCTCTCTTTCTCAATCAATCAGTCAATTGCTGTAGGAATTATTTGGGTGGGACTGTAGGAAGTCCCAACCCCATTTGGGCAATGCCACTCTTGGGCAAGCAGGCCTGGGTTGTATAAAAAAAATGTAACTGAGCAAGTCAGTGAGCATAATTCCTTCATGGCCTCTGCTTCTGTTTTGCCTCCAGGCTTGTGCTTTGATTTCCTCCCCTGGCTTCTCTCAGTGATGAACTTTAACCCGTAAGTGACAAAAACCCTTTATTTCCAAAGTTTCTTACTTTCTTTGTTTCTTTTCTTTTTGTTTTCTTTTTTCTTTCTTTTTTTTGTCAGTGTTGAATCTCAGCAACTCAGAAAACACACTAGAAGACAACTTGGTACCACAGAGTAGTATCTTGTTGTCTTGTATCTGCTATGTTATTTGTGGGAGGCCACTTGGAGGATTATGAGTATAATGAGCTGTTGTGAAAATTTGGAAGACAATTCTGAAAGTAATGCACACAAAGTAGTTGTTGCATGTGAAGTAGCAGAGGAAACTTTGAGAATCCCTCAAAGACTTTATTGGGACCATCCATGTAATATTTTGTAATAAGAATCTGCCGAAGTGAACTTTTTGTACTTTGCTGGAGGATGGACACTTGTTAGGTAAAGCTGGGAAAATCAGCTCTTATTAATGAGTGACCAACATTGTTGGGTGAAATTTCTGAGAAGTATGCCTTGGGGTCAGAAGCTGTGGTCTAGAGGGTGGAAAGGTTACACAGAGTGTTGGCAGTGAAACTTGGTAATGTGTAAGAGTCTCTCATATAATACTGGCTTTTAAGAGAGCAGCAGAAGTTTAACACTGTGCAGCAAAGTAGGAAGAGAGGCCACGAGAGGCCATGATAAAGGTGCACCCTTAGCTGCAAGGGAGACCCCAGTATATTGACAATGCCAGCACTGTAGGGCAACTGACAAGATTAGCAGCAGGTCCAGATGGAGGCAGCCTGAGCCTGAGAGGAGTGTGTGTTCAGGATGACAGTGATGGAGAGGTGGGAAATCCTTGGGAGCCATGTGATCATTTGTGAGTTCCTGTTAATTTGGCTAACTGTCAATCTTACAGATTTTTCTCAAAGAACCAACTCTTTTGTTTCATTGATTCTTTTTATGTTTTGTTTCTATTTTATTGATTTCAGCCATGAGTTTGGTTATTCCTTGCTGTCTACTGCTTTTTGGTGTTCTTTCTTTTAGTTTGAGATCTTTCAGATGTGTTGCTATTAATATTTTTTTATGCAGGCACTTGGTGCTCCTCACTTGTCTCTCAGAACCTCCTTCATCATGCACATTGCATTGTCACTTGCACTCAATTCTAAGATTGGTTTAATTTCTTTCTTAACTTCTATCTCGACCTATTTCTTTTTCTTCAGTAGAGAGTTGTTTTGTTTCCATGGGTTTGTAAAATTTCTCTTGTTGTTGATATCTGGCTTGACTCTGTGTTGGTCTGATAGGAAGCAGTGTGTTATTTCAATTTTCTTATACCTGTTCAGATTTTCTCTTCATGTCTAAGTCTATGATCAATTTTCAAGAAAGTTCCATGAACTGCTGAGAAGAAGGTATATTCTTTTGTGTTTGGGTGAGTACTCTGTAAATATCTGTTAGACCCTTTTGGCTTATGACATCATGTAGCTCCAGTATTTCTCTGCTTAGTTTTTGTAAGAATAGTTGCTCTATTGGAGAGATTCCAGTGTTGAAGTCACACCTATTACTGTGTGAGGGTCAATATGTGATCTTAAATGTAGTAGTGTTTCTTTTTGCTGTCTTTGTGTTTGGTGTATAGAATTTTAGAATTGCAATGTAGTCTTGGTGGATTTTTTTTCTTTGATGAGTATATCGTGTTCTTCCCTTCTCTTAAAATTAGTTTTAAAGTCTCTTTTGTCAGAAATTAACATGGCTATACTTGCATTCTTCTTGGGTCCATTTGCTCAGAATTTATTTTTTCTACCCTTTTACCTGAGGTGACATCTACCATTGATGTACAGTAAGTTTCCTGGATGCACCAAAAACATTAATTCTTGTTTTGAATCCAGTCTCTTGGTCTGTGTCTTTTTAATGGGGACTTGAGACCATTGATGTTTAACTTTACCAACTAGTAGTGTTTGTTGATTCCCACTATTTTGTTGTGGTGTGGGTCCACTCCCATCCCCAGTATTGATTTGCTGGTGTTAGATTGTTTACTCCTTGTGTTTTCTTGGTATGGTTAACCATTTCAGGTTGAAATTATCCTTCTAGTGCTTTTTGTAGACTTGGATTTGTAGGTTGTAGATATTGCTTAAATTGGTGTTATCATGGAATTTTTATTTTTTACATTTATTGTGAATGAAAGTTTTGCTGGGTAGTAGTATGGACTGGGCTTTGTCATCTCTAATAGTTTGTAGTAACATCCAGCAAGGCTCTTTGGCTTTTAGAATCTCCATTGAAAAGTTAAGTGTTATTTTAATAGGTCTGCCTTTATATATTACTTGGACTTTTTCCCTTTTGGCTTTTAATATCTTCTGTTTTACATACATTTAATATTTTTCTTACTATATGTCATATGCATTTTCTTTTCTAGCCTAGTGTATTTCATGTTTTGTATGCTTCTTGTACTTTGTTAGGCACATTATTCTCTAGGCTAGGGAAGTTTTCTTTTATATTATTATTGAAAATATTTTTCTATGCCTTTGACCTGGGTTTTCTCACCTTCCACTATTCTTACTATTGTAGATTTGGTATTTTCATAGTGTCCCAGATTTTCTGGATGTTTTGTGCCTGGATGTATTTGGATTTAGCATTTTTTTCGACTGAGATATCCACTTCTTCTATCTTGTCTTCAATGCCTTGGATTTTGTCTTCCATATCCCTAAAGTTTCTATTTGACTTCCTATGTTTGGGTTTTTCTTTGGTGATTATCTTTTCTGCTTTTATGTCTTGAACTCTTTTCGTCATTTCATTACACTGCTTGAGTTCTTCATTAATGGGTTTACTCATTGAGGTCCTTGAACATATTCATAATAGTTATCTTTAAGTCTGTGTCTTGTGCTTCAGCTACATTATATTTCCCAGGGTCTTATGTAGTATGGTTTTTGGCTTCTGTTGGAGACATTGTTCTGGCTGCCACTGATTGTGGTTTAAGTTGGTATCCAGGCATTTTAGTTTGATGACTATAACTCTAAATGTTAATATCTGGTATTTTCTTTCTTGCATGGGTGTTCACTTCCTTGGAGTCTTTTGCCTTCTCTGGATCTTAGTAACATGTGATGTCTGTGGGTTGACTCATAGGAAAAACTTCTGAGTTCTTGTCAGGAGTGGATGCTGGGGAATCCTGGGAGAATGTGTTTATTGATATTGGGAACCGACACAAAGGAATGGGCATGGGGTGGAAGCGGAGATGGCTGACTATTCACAAGAAGGAGGAAAACTGGGTTTGCCATCAGAATCTGCGTAATTCCCAAGAAATGGAGGGAGAGAGGAAAGTCAGGTGAGACTGAGGAATAGGACATGAAGAATAAGGAAACAGAGTCAAGATCCCTTACCAGGCTGGTGTGGCAGGTGCGTTACTAGGTAAAGAGAGCCTCTGGTGCTAGGGCTGAGGCAAATGTATAGGGTAAGGAAGGAATGTTGAACAAGAAGATCTGGGGAGTCCCCTATAATGGAAGGAAAGAGGAAGAAGAGGCTCCTGCAGGTAGTCAGTCTACTACAAAGCTGGGGCTAACACTTCAGAATTGAAATGGAAGACAGGAGGGAGAATCATTTACGCGATTCTCTGTCCAGCACAGCCAGCATGTTTCCAGGTAGAGTGTTTCTGGGTGTTGATGGCTAAGAAAAAGGAATGAGGTGAGGGAGGAAGGCTGAATAAGATGTGTGAGTCCCCTGGGAATCAGGGCAGGGAGGAAAGAGAGGCCCTAGGATGTGGCCTGCTACAGGACTGGGGATAAGTCTGGGGAGTTGGAAAAAAATTATTGGAATTTTTTAAAGACCATAGAAAGAATCATTGAAGACTCACTTGTATGATGGATGTTATTCCTTGGGTACTGCCCACCTTGTTTTTGTGAGAAGGGTTCCCACTGGTCTGGAACTCACCGAGTGGTGTAGGCTGGCTTCACAGAAAATTTCAATCTCTCTCTGTCCACATTACTGAAATTACAAACATGCTACTACCATAGTCAACTTTTAAATGTGGGAGCTGGGGAATGAAATTATGTGGCTTTCATGGCAAGTACTTTTCAGATGAGCTAGCTTCTCATTACTCTTCTTTTCATAAACCTTTTTTTTTACAGATACTGTTTCCATTGGACTAAGCTTCACCCTTATGATTTCACTAGGTTTATTAAAGTCCATAACTCTCCTAAAGTAGCATGATGATTAGGACTTGAATATGAATTTTGGGAGGACACAATTCCATCTATGCCAACTCCCATATGAGTCTTCAGTGATCCTTCTTCCTCAATCATTAAATACAGTAAGTTTCTATCATCCTAGCCTGCTTACTGTGATAAATTATTTTGTATTAGACAATCTCTAGTTCAAAAGCTGTCACTGTTTACCCCATTGTTTAATTAATTTGGAACATACCTAGCAAAACAATTTAATGTGAAATGATTATGGAGCATATCACTGATCCAGACACTTGGGAGGCAGCATCAGGCAGTTTTCTGAGTTGGAGGCCTGCCTGATCTATAGAGTGAGTTCTAGGACAACCAGGGTAACAGAAGAACCGTATTCCAAAAACCAATTCAAATCAAACACAAAAGTGTTTATATAACCTCAGGGCAATGTCCAATTAGTTATTGTTGAGAAACAAATTATATCAAAACTTGGTGATTTACAGAGGTGAACATAATCCTATTATTTTACATAGCTTTTGTGTGTAAAAAAATTGGGGCAGGGTTCAAGGTATGGTTCTGGCTCAACATCTTCATGTTAGTCTTTTACGACTTTCATAACAAGAATTCCAAAATAAAGGTGCTGGCGAGTTTGGTTTTTAGATAGCCTCTTTAGCTTTTATTTTCCTTACAGAGCCTTCTCTGCATGCATCTGTGGAGGGGAGAACCCTGCTACCTCTTCCTCTTCTGACATAAGACACAGGTTCTTTTAGATAGGCACAAGTTTTTTAAACTCAAAGGTATTTTCTCCAAATAGTGTCTTTGGAGCACACAATAGTCTATAACTCCTCCTCTTCTTCCCTGTCACATCCTTTCCTTTCTTTCCTCCTTTCCTTCTCCTTTCTCCCACTCCTCTGTTTCTCCAAGGAAAGAACTCTGTGAACCTTTTTCTCAGTTTTCTTAGCATTTCTGTATAAGATTCTTCATATAGGCCTATTTGGGTTTGTTGAGTTGCACAAATGGCATCAAGCATCCCACAGAGCAAAGGACTTGAACAAATAAGGTAGAAAATGTGTCAATGTTATGGTCTTAAAAAGTCACATTTAATCATGTTTGACATAGCGCATTAAATAAAGCTGGGGTCTATGTAGCTTTAAAGGGAAGAGGCAAAATGTTTCCCCAGAGGAGACTATCTCCGTCACATGAGCTAGGATGGGCATGGCTGCTGCTATTTTGAGGAAACATGGTTTGCCATGGGCAATGAGGATTCTGTGAATTTTATATGCCTCTTGCCCAAGAGGCCCATTTTAAGAAGTTGTCCAATAAGTCATTTGGAGATTAGCCGCTCTCAGTTTATACATGTACACTTTTCATTTGATATCCTGGGGGCAACATTTTCAAATCGTGTTCTATGTTTTCAGTTATCATTGAAAAGATGAGCTACTTAAGACACAAAAACCAGTATCAAACTAATGAAAACTATCTAAAACCAATTTTACAACAAAAGTAAAAACTCCAAAATCAAACTGGAAACCTGTTTTTTTTACATTGGATAATCAGAAGTAGCTATGGTTTTTCAAACTGGATTTCCTTTTTGCCTCAACATCTGTGTTTATGTGTACTCAGTAGAAATCAGGTTTCCTAGAGAAATAGAACAGAATGTACACATATGCATGCATGTACACAAATACTTAGGACAGGCATTGATTCATTTAGTTATAGAGGTTGGCTGTTGCAGAAATTTCCCTGCCTAATCTATTTGCAGCGGGAGGCCTATGGTTGGACAGGAAAAAGGGAGACAGAGCTAAGGGTGGCAGAGAGGGAGACGAGGGAGAGAGCAAGGAAGATGAAATGTCAGCTGACGTGGACCCATGTGGCATCAAGTAAATGGGTAGATATGAAATCTAAAGGTTAGGGTAATTGGGATACCCTTCTAAATTGTGTGGAATACTGTGTATTGAGATTTTATTGAATATAACTTTAACCATCTAGAGCTTTGATTTGCTGGGTTACTGGGAGGTGGGTCCACCAACAACTTGGTGGTTATGGTGTGAAGGAACTAGTGGCTTCAGGGACGAGTAAATTGGATCTGGAAGCACAGCAACTTGTCAGTATGGGGGGAAGCTCGAGAGAGTAGCCCAGAGGACACCAAGCTTGGACCAGGCAGCCTGCTGGTAGCCAGCATTAGTAGGGGAACATAGCAGCTAAGACAGGAGCCATCCAGATGCCTCATGTCTAATATCTCCCACTACAGTTGGCCAAACCTATAGGCGAGAAATTCGAAACAAGTGTATGCTCACAGAAGGAGGCATCTGCTGACAGAATTTGTTCTTCTTCCTGGCGGATCAGTTCCTTACTTCAAGGGCCTGCAACTAATGATTGGACAAAGCTTACATACATTCTGAAAGATAATTGGCTTAAAGTCTACTGATTTAAAAATTAATTTCAATCATACAATGCTTCAACATCATCTATACAAAGTTTACTCAAATACCCATTCACATGGCCTCACTGGAATTATCTACTGTGATTAAATTTGTGTGCAACTAGGATACACCAGTGGTATATGTAGGAACATTACAAAACTTTAAACTCATAGAAAACAGATATTTTACTTATGACATTGTCTTAGCATGAAGAGTCTGTATCTCATAGACATAGTTGATTTGACTATGCATGCAAGGGCTTCAGAGAGCTGTGATGAAAAAGACTTAAGCCAATAGTAATAATCCCCAAAATCAACATGGAAGTGGCTAAACACATAGAGAACTTATCATTCTTATAAAAATCCTATTAATTGACAAAAGTCAAATCAGGCACCAGGATCAGGCCTTTTGTAGTTATGCCTCTGATCTTTTCAAGTTTTAGCATCTTCTACTCTACTAGTATACAGAGAAAGGGAGTACAAAGAACAAGGTAGAATGGAGGTAACTTGATCTTACTGTGTCTTTAAGCATCCAACAAAGTCCTAGACCTTGTTGAATAGGCTGAGATGTCTAAATTGACTGTATACTCAAAATTTATATATCGTATTTGGAGATGGGTCCTTTGGGAGGCAGTTAGCATTAGATGAAGTTCAGAAGGGTGGAGTCCCTATGATAGCATTAGTGGCCAAAAGAGACAGAAACTGTAGCTAACATACTTGCTCTGTCTTGCAATGTGTGGACTAGTGTGTTGTGGTGCTTTCCAGTAGGTTATACCATGCTCCTAACCAAGCTCTAGAACCAAGAGCTAAGTAAAATCCTATTTTTTTAAAAAAAATAAATTATTCTTTCTCTAGCGTTTTGACATAGCACCAGAGAAAACCCAACAAAACCCAATCCATACTCATTTAGGATGCCCTGTACTTTCCTGAGATCTGATTAAGAAAATGTGCTACTGTCTGTTTTGTAAATGTACATGAGTTATACTGTCTGTATTTTAACCATACATTTTAAACTTATGTCTTTAGAAAGAAAGATGATCCTATAACATTTCTTATTTTGCTGGGAAACAAAAGATTAACAGTAAGATGCTAGGCTTTAGATCAATCACTGGCTCCATCTGGTGAATGTTCTCTTTGATGGCCTCATTTAGAACTTCAAGAGATTTTGCTCAGATTTAAAATTCTCATTACAGCCTTTGCCAAAGCATCTTAAATGCAAAGCAATCTAAACTTTAAAAAAATTAGGAATTGCTGAAGGAGCCCTATCAAGCAACACTGAAAATGCCAAGTTAAAATGGTCGGGAAAATATTCTAGCACATTCTATGAGACTTCTGCTCTTTGAAAATAAAAGTAATAAGACATTTATTATGAGTTTTAGAGTTCTTTTTTCTATCTAGAGGTACACTCATTTTCTCTGCTTTGTAGGTCCCACCCCAATTTACGGAGAGATGTGAAATATAGCCAGAACATACTTTTCTGAACATTTACCACTTCTTTGACTTTGGAATGAATCCCAAATGGATCTCGTTTTATAAGTTACATGTTTCTTTTGCTCTTCAAGCAATATTGATCTTCCTCAAAACCATGTCTTTTTTTTCTTTTAGAAAATGGATGTTTCTGTGTCTGTAGTGTATCATATGGCCATTTTTCAGAGGAAAATCTCCCCAAACACATTCTTTTGTTTCCCAAGAACCACTACATTTTTATCATTAAATTAACCATAGTCAATCTTCCAGCTCAGCATGACTATTGATTTCAAGCTTTCTCTTTCTCAAACAAACAAACAAACAAACAAAACCAAAAACCCTCTTATTGAGTTTCATTTTGTCTTCAAACATCTTCTCGTATTTTGACTTCCATAACATGTAGTTATTTTTGAAATTTTAATATTCAATGAATTTATATATGCATATGTTTCCTTAGATATTTCTGGCTTTCACTATATTCTTTGCAGTAAAATGAAGTAGTTAAATAGAACAGGAAAGAGTAAAACAGTAGGAAAGTGCACAAAGCCATCATAGTGATAGGTTGGCAATATCTTCTTAATTATTTCTATCATAACTCTTACAGTGGTAGCACACAATGAATGGAACAGAAGATAGATATATGCATTAAAGTTTTCTTGGAAATGTCAAATACAGTATGCTAAAGGAGCACAAAGCATATTGTTGCACATTTACAATATCAGCAAATTGGAAATAACCTTATTTTAAGTTTCCTTTTCAATAATGATACCACATTCTCTGTTTTTCTTTTTAATAGAAATATATGGATAAAATAGGTAATCACCCAACTTTTGATGAAGAGGAAAGGAACAAGTTAAGATTAATGATTAGTGAACACTGTCTTTTTCTCAGGTTCTTTTATGAGTTTTCTCCCTGATTTTCAAAACCATGTTCCAATTATTCTGCTTATATACATTTTATGTCTGTGTATGAAGAATGGAGACTGAAAGGAATAATCAGAAGGGATCCTTTTGTTTGTTTGTTTGTTTGAAAAAGGATCTCACTCTGTTGCCCCAGACTTGTTACCATCTTGCATCTATTCTGCCTCTCTCCCAGTGCTGAGAGAAGGGCAGAGAAGGGTAGAGAGGCAAATGTTTTAGTACAATTATAGATAAAACAGATAATAGATAAAAGACATTGTTTCTACTTGAGTCAGAGGAAAATCAAAGAGAATAGTGGCAGGCATTGCCACCATGCTTAGACTCAAAAGTTTGAATTACTAACCTAATACATGAGCACAACATATGGGTACTCTGCATGAATCTTCATGGTTTTGATACCGTGATATGGCACAGATGCATCTGGAAATATCGAGTAGCTTTGAACACATTAGTGAATCACTTATGCAAATGCTATTCTGCTGACTTAAAAATGTCCATTGTATGACTAGATGAAAGAGGAGCAAATATTATTTAATTGGTCATGATGTGTCTCGGGCTTGAGTGACAATAAAGACTACACATTTGAACTTAAGTACACATTGATGATTTCATGGATGACTAAATTAAAATAGCCAAAGGGTCATTAAACACACAGATTGATTACCACAGCACCATGTGGAATTGTTTTCTTTGGCCCTCTTTGAGAATGGGGGGAAATGAATTATCACCTCTTTCAAGTTAAGCAGGTAACAGAGCGAATCCATTTTCCGAGGCTTTTTCAGCACCTAGCTCCTCTGAGAAATATACCTTAATGAACAACCCTAATAATTGAATCTTCTATCCTGTGCTTCTTCAAACACTTAATGTACCATAATACTTTGCATGGTGATTTATATCTGGTCACTTTAGGCTCTGCAAATGTGTTTGGAACATAATGTATACTACTCAGTGAACTGGTTAATAAGCTTTTTCAGAGCAGTGGTCAGCTTTTAAGGGTTTGTACAGGGGTGTGTGCAGGAGAAGAAAATGGAAGAGAAGGACAGAGAGGCAAATGTTTTAGCACAATTATAGATAAAATAGATATTTAATAGATAAATGACACTGTTTGAACTTGAGTCACGGGAAATTCAAAGAGAATGGTATCATGTGTCAAAAGAAGTAGATTTGAGAATGAAAGGGGGATCATGTTCTGTATACAGGTTGGACAACATGTTTGATAGACATGAGGTTATTTGCTGACAAAGGGGTGATTGTGACAAATAACATATAAGGCAGACTGTAGAGTATTAGTGACTGAGCTAAAGATGAGGAAGCTGCAGCAGAGCATGTATGCTGTTTTACTCTACAAATTTGGTAATAAATGAGATCCAGCAGCTAGAAGGCTAGTTGAAAAGAAAATGAAAACCAAGCAGAGTTTCTTGTAGCACACAGGTACTTTAGCAGGCTGAGAGACTGAAGGAAGACATGGACAGACAGATGGAGATGAACAGCAGAGGAGGCATATTGGTCAGTGTGAATGATGTGTGATCTCCTATCAGCAAACTTGGATTTATGTTTTGTTAGCTGTGTGAGTTTGGGCAAATAAGCATTTAATAAGTTAGCAACTTATTAACTGGGGATAATTTAGGGCTGTTGTGCAAATTAAATGTTGAAATAATTTACAGTACTCAGTTCAGTGACTGGAACATGATGCACATTCAATAAATAGCAGCTGTTATTATTAATGCTGTTGGATCTTAAATAGGAATCATAGTGAAACTATTGATATTCCAAAGAATGTATTGTTTTTCAAACACACACACACACACACACACCACACACACACACGCAGCACACACACACATGTATATGTTATGTGTTTATGTATGTGTATGTATATCTGGTGTTGTCTTTTACAAATAGCAGATAAGCTAACAACAATAGAAAACATCAAATAACTCAAATTTTAAAACTTAGGTGGTTAAATTGTCTATGACACAGGAAATCAATCATATTAGATGTGTATAAAAACTTTGCTCCACTGATAAAGAGAATTATGAGATAATAGTATACAACTTCATGTTATTTTGGAGGATTTTAAGGTGAAAGTCCAAGAAGGCTTAGGGTTCCTGAAAGGAGGTAAATCCAGGAAGATGGTTAGCATTCAGCCAAGTGTAACATTAATAAGACAAAACACTAGAATTTGGTATGACAAAAAGCAGCTGAATGAACCTGAAGACTCAGACAAAATGCTTGAGGGATATGTGAGAAACTACAGAAGACACTTTTCTAAAGCATAAAGAAATAATCTGGTGAAAAGAACCCAGTTCCCTGAGATGTTCCATGGACATTATACTCTGTAGGTTATGGATGATGCTAGACATTATGGAACTGTCCTTTCTAAAAAAATTATGGAAAATGAAAAGGGATGGAAACCATAGAAGCCAAGTCAGCATTCAAATATATGGAGCAAATGGCAACCCTGGAGAGTCAGGTGTGTGTGCGTGTGCATGTGTGTATGTGTGTGTGAGTACACAGATGTGTGTGTGTGGACTCACAGTATGTTCTAGAAGTAGTTAGTAGAATAAAGCTATGTCTGGTGGTGCAATTTAAACTGTACAAAAATTCATGGGTTCATAAGACCATCTAGAAAGTATTCTAAGGACTTTGGGGGCATCCTCTCTAACATAGGGTAAAATACTACAGCTCGTAATTCATATTAATTGGAAATGCTGCTCTGCCTCATTCAAAAGTGATTGGAAAATTATATTTTTACTGTGACTCATAGGAGGTCCAGGATTGAAGCAATGCATTCTATGAATGTGTTTCAATTGTCACTAAGCCACAACTAATGCCATTGTTTGTGTGATAACAGCTGGGGATCTGCTGATAACTGTACTTAGTAGAGTTTGTTTCATCATATGGGACCAAATAACTCATCTTGCAGTCATCATGGTTAATATTAACTGCTAACTTTACTGGATCTTGAGTTGCTTTGGAGATAAACTTCATACTATCTTTCTTCTCCTCTCTCTTCCTCTCTCTCCTCCTCCTCTCCTCTCCTCTCCTCTCCTCTCCTCTCCTCTCCTCTCCTCTCTCTCTCCTCTCCTCTCCTCTCCTCTCCTCTCCTCTCCTCTCCTCTCCCTCCTCTCTCCTCTCCTCTTCTTCTCTCTCCTCTCTCTCTCTTTTCTTTTCTCCTTCCTTCCTTTCTCCCTTCCCTCTCTCTCTCTCTTCCTCTCCTCCTTCCTTCCTTCCTTCCTTCCTTCCTTCCTTCCTTCCTTCCTTCCTTCCTTTCTTCCTTCTGTCCTCCTTTCTTTCTTTTTTGTGGCAGAGTTTATAGATTGGGTGAACTGGAGTGAGTAGGAAGACTAGCCCCAATGTGGGTGGTATGATTCCATGGTGCAGGGTCCATGTCTAAACAAAACGAAAACAGAGAATTGATACCATGATCTATCACTGTTCCCTTACTGTAGACTCAGGGACCTCACTTTTCTGCCACTACTTCTGTGCCAAGATGGGCTCTCTTCAAACTGTGAGCCAAAGAAACTCTTCATCCACTATGCTGTTTTTGACATTGTTCTTCAGTCATAGCAATGAAAAAAATTAATGCAACCACTGCACATGTTTTACCTTGAAACTGCTGATCTTTTTAGAGTAGTGAAACAGCATTTTTAAGGTGTGGCAGAGGTACCCAATTGAACATAAGGTTTTGTAGGAATTTATGTTTCCCCTCTCTATGTAGTATTCACACAAGGTTTAACCATTATTATAGGAAAGTAGATTCATTAGTTCAGGAGTCAGAGAGAAAGGTAGGAATGGTTGCCCTTGTCACAATTCCCAAAGACCTAAGCGAGAATTCGTTTTCCTAATTCCCATTGTGAGATCCTAAGGAACTAGAATCTCATTTCCTGAAGAGGATTTGACACTACCAGGAGACAAGGTGATTCATGTTCTAACTGACTTTAAGGCTTTGGCAGTTACTTCTGTACTATGGCACAAGAACAGACAGGGAAAGAAACAATTCACTATGTTTCCAAAGATAGTAAACCTAGATTAGTCCTGAAGGAGGAAAACCTGCTGTCAAGGAGATTACAATACATTTATGTATTTGCTGTCTACCAGGGCTTTTTTGTGTCCCCTGGACAGTTTTAATTCTCTCTGTCTCTCCTCTCTGTCTGTCTCTGTCTCTCTCTTTTTGTGTTTGTGTGTGTGTTCCCCTCCCTTCTCTCTTCCCAGTCCATTCTCTTTTCCAATTCCATTCTCTCCATGTTCTCTGTTCCCTCACCTCCTTCATTCCCTTGAAATGGAAGTTTGTGGTTTTGTGGAAAATCAGTTTTGTCATGTGATGTTTTTCTTGAAACTGTTTTACAAGAGGATGTTTTTCTGAAGCAGACACATGAGAGAATGTTTTTGCTGAAGCAGACACATGGGAGGATGTTTTGTTGAGAACAGAAACATGGTATTTTTCTAGAAGCTTCCTGGAAAAAGAGCATGTGATGTTTTGCTCTAGTGAATGCTTCAGAGGACCCATGATGTTTGGAAAGTGTATAAGTATAACCCAACAGACCATGGGCAATGCTGTAGCTTTGATTCACCTTGCCTTCTTTGCTGATCATCATTTGTTGTGACTTCATAGAGAGAAACACAAGAAAGAACTCTCAGTATTCTAGTGGCTTCTTGGCCCTTTTGTGCAGATTCAGGCTGATTGGCAGAGTCTCATGGTGTCTTCAGGATTAAAGTACCATTGTTGATTTGTGAATGGTGTTTTTGAGTGGATTGAGCTACAATTGATGATTTGTGTGAACTCTACTGCTGATATACTGGCAGCAAAAATTGGAATCACCCAAAGAATTATTTATAAAAAGGTCCATATCCCCATTTGCCCTATTAACCTTTCCTTTCCACTACATCTGGTGAGCGATGGTCTAGAAGGGAAGTTAAAGCATTTAAGAACCCTTATTAAAGTAGGCTTTTGAAAAATTTAAGCCTATGCCTCCTCCATTTCTTTCCAGAAAAGGGCCAGCCTTGATGAATATCTTTATTAAGGCAACCCAATAAATAGGAGGAGAGGGTACCAAAGCATGCAATAGAGTCAGTGACAGCTCAGGTCCCCACTGTTTGTAATCCTATGAGAAGACCAAACCACACAACTGTGAGCTTTGGTCAGTACCATGCAGGCTTCCTGGTTAGTGTATCAGTCTCTGTGAGCCCCTATGGGCTCAGTTTAGCTAATTCTGTGGGTTTTCTTGTAGTGTCCTTTGGCCCCTCTATCATTTACAATCCTTACTTCTCATTTTCTATGGCATTTCCCAAAACTCCACCAAATGTTTGGCTGTGCATCTCTGAATCTTTTTCCATCAGGTGCTGGATGAAGTTTCTCTGATGACAATTATGCTAGGCTCCAGTCACTGAGATTCAGATCTCCTGGTTGACACAGCTACTCTTACTCCAATTTCTAGGAGTAGTGGTTGCTCTTGACTCAGCAAAGTTTCTCTCCCTTAAATGTCTTCATCCAAAGAGATGGGGCTTACAAAAAGCTATGCTTTCTTCTCAAGTCAGCTATGCATTTATGACTGGTTGGCATCAGTTTTAGGGATGTAGTCCTTTGCTCTTCATTCTACGCACATTTATAGTCATCTTCACCATGGGGCTTCTTATGTGATCTCTTCGGTCTCCTGTTGTCATTTTAACAATTCACTTTCCCTCTGTCTCACTTACTTCTTCACTTCCTAGTGATCGTGTCCTTAGAGCATACTTTAGGAAAACTCCCATCTGTGTGTAAATCTCTGTTTGAATCTGTTTCTAGAAGAGCAAAACCAAAACAATGTGTTGGTCAAAAGGAATACACTGGCTTTCAGGGCACTGGTCTAGAAGCCCAGGAGTTCCCTTCTTGGATTTCTTATAATGCTCCACTTTTTAACTGCCAAAGCTGGTAGTCTCCTGCTTATCTTCTGAGGGATTTGTATTTTTAAATGTCAAAATACTAATTTAACTTGTGTTCTGTCCAGCAAGGCATTAAACAAGGGTCTGGGGAGGTCACCTGAAAGAGAAGACGGGGGGTAGGGTGGGGGGAAAAGGCAGACACAAGAAACGACAATCTGTCCATAGTCTGATCAGATTGCAATTTTTACTTTTTCACACACAGGTTATATATACAAAAAGGCAGGATGTGGGGAAGGGGATGACACAGGAGCATAGGTATTCAGGGGGAGTACAAATATCTTCCAGAACAGAGTGTCAGCTGGGTGAAGGTTCAGGGGACAGATCACTATGACTCTGGCTATGATTCACTTGTCCTTATCTAAGTTGGTACTATCTACCAAGGCTACCTAACTACAAGGTCTATGGCTATTTAGCCTGGCAATTTTCCACCAAAGCTGCTTGTTTACAATAGCTTCTAGCCTTCTGTTTCAGTGTTTTTCCACAGAGACCCAAGATTTTGTGTTAGCATGCATGTATGTCAGGCCTATTGCTGATTTTAGGCCTATGACTGATTTTAGGCCTTCAGTGTATAAGCAGGGCTGCCCTGACAAAGTTGTAGAGAAAGTATTTGTGAAATAATTTATACAGAGATTGGGCTTAGTTATTTAAACATTATCAACAGAAAGAGGCACTCTTAGAAAGCAAGATCACAGGTCACTGAGAAGAGGGCAAGAACAACAAATATTTGTTGAAGGGTACACCTAATTCCACACCACTGTCCAATTTCAATATGGTATATGCATTGAATACAGTAAATGTTTAAATTCTATGAAGATGTGTTTATTTCATTTGCATTGCTTCTCCTCCCTTCCTTCCCTCCTCCTTCCTCTTCTTCCCTGTATACATCCTCTCTTACTCTCCCTCCTTCCCCTTCCCTCCCTCTCTCTTCCCCTCCCCATATCATTCTCCCTCATTCTTATTCTCTCTCTCTCTCTCTCTCTCTCTCTCTCTCTCTCTCTCTGTTTGTTTTGAGACATGGTCTCCTTTGTAGGTCAGGATGGCCTGCATCTCACTGTCTTCATGTCTCATCATCTTGAGTGATAACTTACTGATGTTTACCATGCTTGGCCTTGCATCAGTATGTTAAGGATAAAGTAACTACACTTCTTTTCATTTCTTCAGTAAGGAATTAACACAAATGTAGACACTTGAACATCAATTCATTATCTTACAGTTACATGTAGGTGGTACATAGAATCATTGTTCCCAACATGTCCACATCTTTATCATAAGAATGTATATATCCACTTTACCTGTATTAGTTATTTTTCTATTGATATGCTAAAACACAGTGACCTAATAGAAGGAAGGGCATTTTTGGGCTTAGAGTTCCTGAGAACTTGTGTCCACGATGGCAGAGCAGAGGTAGTAGGCAGGAGATTGATAAAGCAGCAGTTGAGAACTCACATCTTAAATCACAAACAGGAATCATAGCTAACTAGAAATGTCAAGAATATTTTTGAGCCTCAAGGCCTGCTGCCAGTGACATACTTCTTCCAGCAAGGCCATATCTTTAAATCCTCCTCAAACAGCCACCAAATGGGGACCAAATACTCAAATGCCTGAAACTCATGAAGGGCCTGTCATACAGACCACCGAACCTGCTAGTGGGCATGTTGCAAGCATGATGAAGTTACGAATGGTAAAGTAATGTTATTCTAGATACTGGTGTACCATTATTTCCTAGTGTGTATGTATGTTTGCCTATGTAGATACACACATGTTCCTGCATGATGTTCCATAGTTCATATATGGAAGTCAGAAGACAATCTTTGGGTATCAGTCCACATTTTTCTTACTGTTTGAGACAGTCTCTTTGCCACTGTATAGACAAGCTTGCTTTTGGAGATTCTCTTGTCTCTGCCTCCCATTTCTTTGTAGGGGCACATTGGGATTGCAAATGCTTATATTACTGTGTCTGTGCAGTTTTATGTTGCTACTGGGGCTTTCCACTCACATCAGGCTTGCATGGTGTCTTAGTCATTGTACTACTGCTGTGAAAAGACACATGACCAAAGAAGTATTTAATTGTGGACTGGCTTACATTTTCAGAGGTTTAATCTATTATTATCATCATGGCAGGGAGCATACCAGCTTGCAGGCAGGTGCCATGAGGACTATATATCCTGATCTATAAGCATAGGAGAGAGAGAGAGAAGAGAGAGAGGAGAGAGAGAGAGAGAGAGAGAGAGAGAGAACCTAGGCTTAGCATGAGCTTTAAAAGCTCAAAGCCCACCATGACACACTTTCTCCAAGGAGATCTCTTAATCCTTTTAATCCTTTCAAAGAGTTTCATTCCCTAGTGACTAAGCATTCAAATATATGAGCCTATAAGGGGCATTTTCATTCAAACCACTGCAGATACTTCAACTCTTGTATTTAAGTGGATAAAGTATCAAGTGGACTAGTGTATATTTCTATATTATCAGCTGCATGGCTCTGATATGATGAGTATGTAACTTTCAGTCTCAGTTTGTTGACCTAGAAAAACTAAGTAAGAATAGGACCTATGTGAGTAGGTTGTTATTGGAATGCAGTATTAATCAGTATTGTAATTGCTATTATTGTTACCATTAATTTTGGTGTTATCTCTTTGCTTATTTGTTTCTTTATCCATAGAGGGCAATGATTAGTGTAATAATCTTGTTAAAGGTGATAAAGATTTATGCCTATAGGGATGAAAAACAACTGAAATGGATTTAAATGGAGTTAATCTGCTTTTGTAATCCTGCTCATCTAAATATTTTAAGTATTAACTTCATTACTTGGTATGCTAGCTATATTTTATATTATGAGAGAAGAGACATTGAGTAATGAGAAACTGAGAAATGGTATTTATATTCCTCAAAAGAAGGACATCCTTCCTCTTGTCCATATTTGTACTGTATAGAGATAGGCAAAGAGGAGTCTCCTTTCTTTCCTTCACAGCATCGCACTGATCCTGTGCTTAATCACCCTGTATATCCATGTGACTAAGAGCTGTAAAGGTCTGAGAAATGATCCCTCAAGGGAAAACAAACCTACATCATTTTTTTTTCCTAATATAAATAGTACTACCTTCCAGTAGTGTTCTCAGAGTCTGACATTGTGTGTCAGAAGATACTAAATAACAGTAGTTCTGTCAAAGGACTGGAAGACACAAGAGACTCACTACTTAGGGCCAGAGTAGGTCTTGAAGGACTTGACAAGGGAAGGCAGAAAAGGCTCAGGAAAGCTAACTCTCTGTCTCTATCGTGTGTGTGTGTGTGTGTGTGTGTGTGTGTGTGTGTGTGTTGTCTGTGTGTGTGTGTGTGTGTGTGTGTGTGTATGTGTGTGTGTGTGTACTGGTGATTGACTCTAGGCTCTTGCACAAACAGGTAAATGCTCTACTACTGAGATTATCTCTGGCCCTGGCTATAGAGGAGGTTTGATAATATTTCTAGTCCTTTCCTAATTGTTCATAGAAGATTTAGCAGGCTAAGGCTTAACTCTGTCTACTTTTTATTTATTTTTTTATTTTAAGAGTTCTATTCATTTTTTTTTTAAAATATACATTAAGCCTTTTTTTGTAAATTCTTTTCAAAACCTTTCTTTCTCTTAGTAATTTGATATATACCTATTGTTCTATGTAGCACAATCCCACATCTTACTCTCATCTAACTCCAGTTTAGAACCCATTGGCCATCTTCCCTTAAGCAGTGGGTTTAACCCCATTCCTTACAGTCTATATTTTAGCAGAGTCAGGCTGTTTCATTTTCTTAAACCCAAATACCTCTTAACTTTGGGCATTTCCACAGACCTTTTTAGTGCTTCTATTCTCCCTTCTACCACATTCTTTTTATAAAGAACTTTTGTTTATTCTTTTAGGTTCAAATTTGGTAATTGTATCTCCTATGTTGTGTTTACCCTGTGCTATGGGACTTGCCAGACCTACTGTTGTATATAGGAGCCTATAGGGTACTCTTTCATACAGGAGCTGAACAGGTTGTTTAATCTAAGTCTCAATCAATGTCTATAACTTTCAAATGGATCCACGTAATCAGAGTGATTGCCTCTGACAAGTTATTCTCTTAATATTATGGATTACTAGCATAATGTCTTACCTTTGAACATTCCAAGGACCACTCAGGTCATCCTGTATTTCAATTTGTGACTTGGTATCTCACTGAACCTGAAGTAAATCAACAGAAAACCCACATAGTCTCAGGGTAGAATTTATGGAGGTGTTCAGCATCTAGAGCAACAGCATATGTGAACAGTGCTTCCAGTTACCTAGGCTTCATTAGTAGCTAATTAGTAACTCATTAATGACTAATGTTAATGTGATAGCTTCCATGCTTCTTGCCCATCAAGGACACTGCCCCAGTAGTATCTTCTTTCATCTTCTTTATATCAATTTCCTGGTCTTATACATCATTCCTATCACTATGCAAACATTCTGACATTTAGCCCATCTCACAAATCAAAGAAATAAAACAAAAAATTATTTAGGTAACAAATTATATCAAAGAATTAACATAAAAATTGTCAACTGTGACAGAAGTGTTGTGGGTATTCTTTAAAGCTCTTATCAGCTGGGAATTCAAACAGAAATATTTTAGGTGGTAAAGATGAACTTTAGGATATCCTTTATGAATATGGGAACATGTAAATGAAATGAGAATTACTCTAACCTTGGTGGCCGACAATGCTTGGAGGTTGTATTCTCTGTGCTATGGCAATATTCTCTGTGCTTATTCTTTTTTGTTAGCCTAAATTTCTCCATCATTAAAAGTAAAAAATTTAAAAGTCATTTTTTAAATTAAAATTTGAAAGATCATTTATGCTTATGTTATACCTAATTCCTCATTCTGTGGGTCATCTTTTGTCCCCATTCTGTGAGCAATATTGATCAGGATCCTTGATATACATCTTTACTTGGCTTCTATGTCACTACAATCTTCTGATTTTCTTTTCCTCTCAAATGTCTTAGTCTTTATTTCTTAACTATGGAGAAACTCAAGAGTCAGTTACCATTTCTTTTTTCAATTTATATTTACTCTTGTGACTACATTATCAGTCCTTAAAGGTTTAAAAAGCATATACAACTGTCAATTTTTAAGTGTGTATATCTGAAGGGACTCTAGCTAACCTGGGCCTGGCAAACATGACTCTGGCAGGCCTTGTGGTTCTTCTCCCATTCCCTCTGCCTTGCTAAAAAAACAAAAAAACAACAACAACAAAAAAAAACAAAACACTCCCCCCAAAAAACACCATTAGATTACTTTCCTAAAGTTAGCCTTCAAGATTCAGCTATCAAAGTATTGAAGTCCTGCAACCAAAAGCCCCTTTTCACTCACCTAATTATCATTCCCAATTAAAGTTAAACATCTCATCCTAATTTGAGGTTTTCCCCTTTACCCTTATAAACTACCATTTGCCTATGGGTCATGTCTGATTGCTCTCTAACCAGAGGCAGTTCTTTGTCCCCATTAGAACAAATATCCCTGCCCCTACTCCCTGGTTCCTTTGCCCTTCTTCCTCATCCTGTATTTTCTGTCTTCATCTTTTATTCTCCACCCTTTGTCCCTCTGGGGCAAATAAATCTCCTTTGTTCTGAGAACTTAAAAAGGTGAGTCTGATCCAATCTCTCAAACCTCTTTACTGTACTATGTGGTGCTTTGAATAAGATTGGTGCCCTAAGCTCATACATTTGAATGCTTGGATATTGTCATTAGGAGCTGTGGCCTAGTTGAAGGAAGTGTGTCACTAGAGGTGGGCTTTGGGGTTTCAGAAGCTCAAGCCTGACGCAGCATCAGTTTTTCTTCCTGCTACCAGCTAAAACAGATGTAAAACTCTCAGGTCCTTCTCCTACACCATGTCTGACTATTGTTATGCCCAGATCTCTTCCGAGCGAGCTCAAAGAATTGCCTACCTTATGTAGTAAGAAAAAAAGAGTCTTTTAATAACGCGAACCTGGTTTGGATGGCAATCTGTTCTCACTGCGCAGGGACAGGATTGAGATCATGATTCTAGGGGCTCAGGATATTTTTACACAGGCAGATTCTGGGGTTTCAGGGTTACATGACAAGGAAAGTTGATATGGGTAGTCATCTCTCAAACACAATACCATTTGTTTAGGCAGTGGGCAGGATGGCATAATCGGGGAGGGAAGCTCTTTTGGCCTTTATGGTGCTATCAGGGACGAGTGTTTTTGCAAACTGGCCACAGCGTCTGAGAACGCTTAATTGTCCCAAAGTATAGTGCTTATCTCTTCATGGATGTTTGGTCTCCTGCTCTTCCTAAGTACAGGGTCCACCTGCACTGGGGAGTGCTCAGCCATCTATCAGAGAGGGTGTCCAACTCAGCAATATGGGGGCTGGGGTTGTTGCTGTTTATCTGTCCCCAAACTGGTATTTGCTGTTCCCAGGAGAGGTTTTCATTAGGGAGTGCCATTATGAAATGGAGATAGCCAGGCTCTGTCTCCTTTGGAAGATCAGGCTGAGGGAAGGAGCAAGGGGGGTGAGGGAGACTTTTGGTGAGGGAAGTTTTTCATGCAGCGAGAGTATGGAGGTTGGCTGCCCAGCCTCTTCACTATGTGGTGCCATGCTTCCTTTCATGATGATAATGGACTAAATCACTGAGCCTGTAAGATAGCCCCAGTTACTTGTTATCTATTTACAATAGGACAATAACTAAAACAGACAAGGTCATTGATTTATTATCAATTTAGTGTTACTTATATTTCTAGGTGTTTGGTATTGTATTTTAATTCTGTGAATTATAGAATTTATCTAATTGTTACGTAGTAGAGCTATGTACAACAGAAAACAACTCAGTGTCTCTCATTTGACTTAGAGTAAGAATCAATGTCATTACAATGCCATCTAAAGACCTTCAGGATGTACTTTCTGCTTCTTTTCTGATCTCAATTCTTACTCCTCCTATCTTGCACTTTCTGTTCTAGACAAACTTGCTATTCATTCCTGAAACATATTAGTCACTCTCACACCATATGTACAGTTCATCCCCTTCTGCCTCTGATGGAATATGCTCCTCATGATAACATGAGTCCTGCCTCCATTTTCTCTAAGCTTATAATCACATATAACTTTCTCAATACAATCTACCTTTATCACCTACTTCAGAACTGAGAAGACTTCTAACTCTGCCATATTCCTTATCTCTGATTTTCTATTTTAATTAATACTCATTACTTAATTTTCCTTCATTTCTTTATGAATTGAGTGTTTAGATATTGTTACTATACCCTTAGTACAACATAAACTTTATAAAATAAGAAACATTTGTTTCTTCCTTGATCTATCCTACAGGCCCAACCAATACTTGACACACAGTATGGCTTCACAAACTCATGTTGGATTAAATCTTAGAGAAACACTACATTTAACACCATGTTTTACAGCTGTCTCATTATATTCCACACTAAATTGCAAACTGCATTATTCAGAGGCTACTCTATTCTCATTTTTGTAAACTGTATTCTGGAAGCCTAACTTAACGACCTTAAAAATTCACCTTCCTACAGCAATCATTGTATTCTTTTCTTCTCGTTGGTTGTCAGGACTGAACCCACTATTGGTCTTGCACAAGCTACTCAGGATTCCATTATGGGTTACATTCAAGCCCAACAGTAAGTTTGTACATGGTTGTGTAACCTTTGGTCTAATCAAAAAAAAATAGAATCCATTTGTTACACTAAGGATTTCATTCATGTGTGTCTATGGTTAATCACTTTATTCGCTTCTTTCTGGCAAACACTAATATGTTCATGAACTTTACTTTTGCTTTTCTCTTAGTGACATATGAAAGGATCATGGAGCAGTCAGCCTTTCAAGTGCAACTTCCTTCCATTAGCATATTAGCTGAGAATCACTCATGGTAATACACATATCATTGTTCACTATGTTAATGGGGATTATTCTCTTGTGTTATTATATCACAAATTGTTATATTCATTCACCAGTTAATGGACATTCAGCTATTTTCAAGCATTTGGATATGAAAAATGAATCTGTTATTGTTGTGTAACAGTTTCTTGCAAGAATGAAAACATCCTATTCTGTAGCAAATTCCATAAACAGGAAGTTAAACAACTCAAAATAGCTTCAGGAAGTCTCTGAAACTGACCAGATTCACTAGTTCACTAAGACTCTTCCTGCCAAAGTAAGCAAAAGGAACCAACCAACCAACAACAACAGAAACAAAACAAAAACCAACAAAAAAAGCTGAGATTCCTGCTCAGACAGAAGGGAGCCAAGCTGCAATGAAGGCTGCAGATAGGCCATCTGCTTAAGAGAAAGCAGAAACTAGGCAGTCTTTCTGAAGATGTTTAGATAATCGGAGGCACCTAGAAAGGACACTCTTCAGCCTGTTGAGATGCTTACAGGCTGTGCTATGCATTCCAGGTTCTGTGGTGGCCCATGATGAACAGCTCTCTTTGAATCTTTCTGTTCCTTTAAATGACCTCTCACCAATACTCATAAATAATCTCAATAAAGCTCATTGGTTATCCAAGTTGGACTTTGGCAATGTCTGTGTTTTGATATGTTTTGGATTCCTTATCTGGAGTGAGTAGGTATGTGTTGTGTCTCCCAGGGAAAGTTTGACACAGAACAGTTATTAAGATGGGTAGAGTTCTTTGAGTGTATTTCATTTCTCTTCAATAACTAGCAGCAAGTGTTTTATTACATGAAAATGCCAGAATGTTTTATAAAGTTGTAGTATTGTTAGTATTACTGCCAGCAATTAGGAAAAGCAATCTTTTCAATTTTAACAATTTGTAATTGATTTATAGTGAGATTTTATTCTGATTTTTTTTTTTTTTTTTTTTTTGTGGGTCAATGAACTATGCCAGGAAACTTGGTAAGATTGAGTGGGTTGGAAGCCCTGGAACCTGAGAGGATGGTAGGAGCTTCACCTGCTTCTGACCACGCCCCTGTCATGTGTGGACAGGCCCTTGTTATGTGGACTCCTATGGTACCTATGGTCACGTAGATCAGAACAGGGTTCTCCATCTAATGAGGTATCTTGAGGCTCTGAGCATGGGCCCCCTTCTTTCCCACTCCATGAGGTTTCCAGTGGCAACTGGAAGCCGGGGAGCTTGAAAACCAAAGCTTTGACTTCAGTCCTGTGGTTTCTCACTAGGGCTGAGGTCTCTACCCAAGGCTACATTCTCTCATTCCCATGCCCATCACCCAACAGTGGAAATAGCATAAAATAGCATGTCCTGTTTCGACTGCCCAAGCAATGTTCTTACACTCCTGGGTGCAATCACCTGTGGGCGTGGAATCACTTCTGGCACCTATGGTGTAGGACATACCCAGCTGATGCATACCCCAGCTGGTGACCCAAGCAGACACACATCGGAAAGCCAGATTAAACAAAGATCGTGAGTAACCCCTGCACCCAGATCTTCCCACTCTGAAGACACTCTGTCTTCTTCCCACTTTTGTTTTTGGGTGGAGGTACTACACTGACAGCCATCCAAATCTAGACAGTCCAACAGATCATTAACAAAAACTCGGATCCCCATTCCCATCTCCCTGCTCCCTACTCCCTCCGGTCCTGCCAATACAGTGCCAATGTAAGACCTCAGAGTGAGGACCCCACTGCTCGACGGGCAACCCGATTTCACCTCAAATCGCTCACAAGAAACAAGTCTTGATGCAAACAGCAAGAGGATTTATTCAAACCAGCATGCTGGGTCTTCACCCGTATCCCACGCAGGGGTAGAGGAGATTGGCCCCAAGCAGTAAAAACTTCAGCTTTTATAGGGTAAAAACACAACCAAGGGGGTAGGGAAACACAGCATTCTCATTGGCTCCTTTAAAATTGGCAGGCACTATCTTAGCATAACATCAGGTTCAGGGTCAGGGGCTCACACGTTCCCTATACCGTTTTTTCTTAGAACTGTTTACCCGGACCTTCTGCTCTTATGGTTAGCTAGCTTCACCGGAAGTGGGAGGTAGAGTTCCTGGTTTTTCTTACTCCAACTGGACCAGAGGGCCCCAAGCTGAGTTTTCAGGGCCAAGTTAAAAATTTCCATTCTTTCACCAACAAGCAACAAGTCCCTATTGTTGTTATTAAAATTGCGCAGCAACTTGGAAGGAAGATGCCAGGCCAGAGGGTTCCACGAAGGGAGTTTATTTAGGGCAGAGGGGGCAGAGGGGGCAGAGAGAGAGAGAAGAGAAGAGAGAGAGAGAGAGAGAGAGAGAAGAGAGAGAAGAAGAGAGAATTGATTGCAGGCCATGACCACGTGGAGAGGGGAAGGGAAGGGGAAAGGGGAAAGGGAAAAGGGAAAGGGGAAAGGGGAAAGGGGAAAGGGAAAGGGAAGGGGAGCCGTGGGATATAACCTGCAGAAGAGCGGTCAAGGGACAAGAGAAGAGAGGAGGGGCCAGACAGCCCTTTTTATAATAGTGGGCAGGGCTACCTGGCTGTTGCCAGGTAGCTGTGGGGAGGAGCATACCTGGCTATTGCCAGGTAACTGTGGAGGTGGAGTTTTGACAGAATGCTAACACCTATGCTTTTTCTTTTATGCTCTACTTTTAGGGTGTATACACACACACACACACACACACACACACACACACACACACACCGTGCCTTCTAGCAATACCACCCAAGGAAAACCATGGTGCTTGCTAGAGGCACAGCTGCAGCTTCAGCATGGCAGGGCAGGCTCCTCCCCCCCCAGACAAAAAGAGCCTGCCAAGTAAGGACAATAGATAAGATCTTGATGCTGAGAATTTGAGAAAAAACAAAATAACAACGTAAAAACACCTAAAATCCGTAACCCCAAAATTTTCATGCTTCTTTGTTTAAATGTTCCCCTAGCACACTTCAAACAATGTTCGTGCCTTTTAACCCAAAAGTTTCATGCTTCTTTATTTGAATGTTTATTTTTCTCCCTAACAGGAACACCTGAAACAATGTTCGTGCCTTCTAATCTAAAATTGTCCTAAAATTTCTTTTAAACTTCAAAAATTAAATTTCGCCTACTCCCACAGGTCAAACCAACTATATTAGTAACCATTACTTAATGCTTAACAACCAGTTTCCTTTTACAAACAAGCTGTTACTGCCTATCTCAGATACATAATTAACATGGTATTTTCTTCCTCAGCCATCCAAAGCAGATAAATTCTCAACTCTTCCCTCTGTTTCCTTAAGACAACACAGGTAACTCCTCAGTTTAAAGGATTCCTTCCTGGATTAAACTCCTCAAACACCTTTCCTTGCCTTTTCTCTAAGACCATAACAACAGATCACCATTGAGCTCTGAAGCAAGCTTGTAAAGACTTAACACATACATTACCCACTAGTATAGATATTCCCCTGCAGGGATTCTGCTTCCTTGATGGGATTATTCTATAGGTTTATCTCTACAAAAGGGAAAAAGACAACTGCTGCCACAGGCCACCTAGCAGAGACCTACCTGCCCTATCCTTGGACCTGCCTGGGGCAATAAAACTGCCTTTCTCCAGACACATTATCTGACTAAAGACTTCCAGAGACTAGCAGAGGTTGACAGCCTTGGGATCTTCCATCGATAGATGAACTGTCTTGGCAAAACCAAATGAGTACTGAACTTGGGGAAATTCACATAATAGTAAGGAAAATGTTATGTCTATGTAGATAAATCAAATGTTTAAAACTGATGTTAATATCCTCACAAACTGTACAAACTCACTTTCGATTTCAATCACTGAACAATTAATTGGCTCAATAACCCTCTTCCTAGCCCCCACCCCTCATTACCCCTCTGGCTTATGTTTTATTTTGTTTTGATGCTTACACTCCACCCTACCCAAACGTTTCACTACACTTCTTCTTTATAAAAAAGAAAAGGAGGACTTGTGGGGTGTGTCAGGAAACTTGGTAAGGTTGAGTGTGTTGGAAGCCCCCAGTAGGAGTTTGGTCTACTTCAGACCAGGCCCCAGTCATGTGACCACACTTCTGAGGAGATGTTATGCATGATGAACATTCAGTTTGGAACCAAGGACTGTCTCATCAAGAACCGCTATGGGGAGCACAGAGAAGGTCTTCCTCTGCAGAGCCACCATGTCTAAGTCTTCCCCAGAAGCCCTTCCAAGCTCCCAGACAATCACCGCTAAGCTAAGGATAATGACTCTTGCGCTAACCCAGAGTTCCCCTCTCCCCAGACCATGCTTCTCAGCCCTGAGACCCAACTCTGTACCCAACTCTGTTCCTAACTCTGTCCTCTACTCCCTGCAACCCAGCGAGGTCGATGGACAGGACTATGGGAACCTCTGGCCCTGGGCTCCTCATCGCAGGCTTCTGAACCTCCAAATCTCTGTTCTCAACTCCTCTGTATAGTTTCCAGCAGTGACTGGATGGCCCAGCTTTGACCTCCCACATCTTAGGCTGTGTTTTCCCACTTCTTGAACAGTGTACATATTGGCACTTCCCATTAGACCATCACCTGACAGTGGGCAGGTGTAGGGTAAACATAGTCTTACAGCCCTGTAGAGTTCCTACACCCAGCGGTGAGACAGAACACAAAACCCACAATTTTTAAGCTTGATGACTAGTAATACAAAGTTTTATCTTTACGCTTTTATTTTTTTTAAGTCTTATGAATGTACATATGCACACAAACCCCTCCCCACCCGTGTGTACGTGTGTGTATGTGTGTGTGTGTATGTGTGTTTTGGAGATTTTCCTTTTTAGTGCTGAAGATTGAACTCAGGCAGATAAATGCTCTACTACTGAACTACATATCCAGCCTTTATACTTCAGTGGAGTGTCTATACAAATCCTATGCATATTTTGTTGATTTGGTTTATTATTGTTTTGTTGGTATGTTGTTGTGGCCTGTTTTCTAATCCTTCAAATAATATCTTTTCAGTAAGTGAATTTGCAACTTTTGATGACATTAAATATCTCAATTTTTTTCTTATGCTGAGTATTAATATGCATTTTCCTTCTATGTGGTATTCTGGACACTTTCCTGTTATAGCTGACATATCAAGATCTGCACTCCATTTTGATTTATTTTTGTATATTTAAGAACTATGAAACCCATCCTTCTATATAGCTCAATTTTTGGAGCAGAATTTGTTGAAAAGACTTTTCTTTTCTCCACTGAATACATGTGATGAAAACTACTTGATTATATAAGTGGTGGTCTGTTTCTGACCTCTATGCCTTGGTTTACTGAGTTCTACATTTATTCTCACACCAATACAACGTTTGCTTTGAGTATGACTGAGAAGCCAAACCTATTCCATTTTGCAACTGGCCACCATCTTAAAAGAAAAAAAAAAAAAAAGCCTGAGAACTTGACCTGTAGCTGAACCCAAGCGGCACCCAAGCACCAGGAAGGACCCCATTGCTTGTCCTTTGCTCATACTCCAGAGATATTCAATAGCTACTTCTAGCAACAGTTAATTAAAGATTAGTCTCATTGTTTCCAATATACTTTCAGACCATTTGTAATTGTTTATGATCTTGCTGCAGAACACCCACCTGCTGGCTTACAACAGTCATTCTATTAGATTTCTATTAGATACTTGCCAGGATAGAGGGCCCACCCCCCGACTTTCTCCCATTTTCCATAAGACCTTGTCCTGTTGAGGTTCAAGGCTGTTCAGGGCTGGACTGGAGGAGAGCCCAAGCCTGAGCTTGTAATAAATGTGATTGCATTGAAAATGGCTTCTTGGTGGTCTTTGGGGTTCATGAATGCTTCCTGGCACAACATGACTTTGATACAGGTAATGTTTAGCCTATAACTTTGTTCTTCTTCAAAATTATTTTTGATGTAATGGCTTGATAAATGTTGAAATTAGCTTGTTGGTTTCTTCAGAAAAGTTTGCTGGCATGTTGATTTTGACTAAATTTAATTGAATGATTAATCAGAGAAGAAATGACATGTTTACTGTGTGCATTTTCTAACTCATTAATACAGTGTGATCTCCACTCATAAAGTCTATATCTTTAAGCGCCACCTGGAAAATTTAACTCTCAGAGTGGAGCTATGAATATATCACGTTCCCTACCATCCAAGCCATTTCACAGCCTTTTGTCTTCTTTTATCATTTGCGGTAAAGTAATATTAGAGTGGTATTGTTTAAAGTTTGAGTTTTAGTTTGTTTATGTAACATGAAAACATACTTGGTTTTCAGATGTTGGGCTTTCTATTGTATCTGTCATGTTGCTGGGTTTGTTCTTATCTCTGTTAGCAAGATTGTAGTACCCAGGGATTTGCTAAATAATAAACATGCAGTCTCTGGAGAGGTGCTTTCAGTTATCTTATTTCCAGTCTGTAAATTTGTGTTAGTTTACACACTAACACATTGACATTGACTCTGGCTTTATATGACTAGTCAATCAGCCTGATTTTTGTTGTTGTTTTGTTTTTTCTCTTTTTGATTTTACAGAAAGTTTTAACAGTTATTTTCCCACAGTGTTTATGTTAGCAGCTATTTTTACATAATATTCTTAATAAGTTGGTGAGATTTCCTTGTATGTCTGGTTTGAGAATTTTTGTTATTTATGAATTTTTAATTTTGTCAAATGTTCTTTTTTAAAATCAATCTCCTTATTCTTCTGTTTTCCTTAAAGATTGTCGAACTGAATTTGTCTTCTTAGCATATGCCTAGACTATTCTTTTTTTTATGTAGCTTGATTTTAGTAGTAATAATTTTGAGTAAATTTGAAGGTTTTATTCTATCTACTTCATTTATGAAATATTTCATCTATAGTTTTATTTTTTATTAAAGTATGTATTTTATACTGTTAATAATAAATATATGTTGATCTAATGAGTTTTCAGGTGTGGTTTTATTGCTTACTTTATAAGAGAGTTATCTAAAATTATTTTCTGACCTTAATCTTTGATTTCATTCTCTGAAATTGTACTGACCTAAAGATTTCTTTGTGACTGGTTTCAAATTTATAATATATCTAGGGTTATTATAATTGTGTATTATCTATTCCATTCATTGGTCTTCTTCATCTGTTTGACTTGTCTTAGTCATGCATTCTATACAGTGTGTCTAGTGGTACCTTCACTTCAGTCATGGCTGGGTCCAGTTTGTAGATTGCTGATTTTAGCATCATTGATATTTGGTTCTAACTCTTTACCAATGGTCATTCATGTGGAATGGAAATATTGGTTCTAGGTTTTATTTTTAAGAGACATAAGTTTTACATAAACTCAGTTTATATATAGCATGCTTTGTGTATTCTAATTTTATAAGAGATTGTCACCATGATGGCCACCCTCTGAAATGGACTTTCTGTGTCATCTGCCCTGCATCATTCTTGGGTGCAGCTGGAATTTGGTATTAAACCATTAGTGATTGTGTACAGATTGTTCATATGTTTGAACTAAGAATTTAGAGAAGTTGTCATATGAGCAACAGTTACTGACTATATCACAGTCCTACTTCCAAGATTTGTGAGCTCTTGCTGAAGAAGGTGAAGAAAGATCGCAAGAGCCAGAGGATTCCCAGGAAACAGTGCTTTTAGACATTCAGGGCTATTGCATACAGAATTCACAGCAGGTGTGACTACATATACAAGTTCCATACAAGATTATACCACCTGTGGGGCGGTGGGCTGTGAGAGGCAGCTGGGCACCTGTTCGAGCACAAGCTTCGAACCCTGGACCCTCATGGGATGGAAGACGTTCTGTGTAGCTCTTGTGCCTGCTCTTTTCACTCAGTCTCAGCCCCCCAGCCCCTCCCACAGAGAAGTCTATGGCCACCAGTCACATAGGAATAGTGCCTCAGGTCTCCCACATGTAGATGAGGCATTCCCAAGCTCTCAGACAAACCAATAGGGGTTATCTGCTACCAGACCTTAACCTACACCAAAACTGTATATATTGAGCTAACTCAGGAGAAGTAAAAGGTGTGCAAGAATCATTCCACTGTCCGAGAGTTTCTGTGCAAGAGCTGTATCACTTTGGAAGAGGTCTGCTCTCCCAAAATGCCTTCGGGATTCTCCTCTCCCTGATGCCCAGACCGGCTTAACACAGAGAGACAAGTACAGCACCTGGGGGCAACCGGGCAGTGAAGCAGAGACGGGGTCGGAGGCAGAGACCGAGGTGGCGACTCTCTCCTTGGCCTGGACCTGCAGCACTTGGAGACAGCGGAGACACAGGCAGAGGTAGCAACAGTAGCAGACCCTCCCTACTTGCACCCTGTTCCGTGCCGGCCGGAGATCCTCGTGGGACACCCTCCAGAAAAGGGACCCACAAATCCAAGCATGGGCAGAACAGACTCAAGAAGAAATCCTACCCCTAGCTGATGAGTTATTGACAATTGGTGGCTTCTGAGGGGAGGGGGGAGGGAGGGAGGGAGGGAGGGAGGGAGGGAGGGAGGGAGGAAGAGAGAGGAGACAGAGAGAGAGAGACAGACAGAGAGAGAGAGAGAGAGAGAGAGAGAGAGACAGCAGAGAGACAGAGAGAGACGAGGACAGAGAGAGAGAGAGAGAGACTCAGTATACTACAGATCCTGGTTGCTCCCACACTCCCATGTATAGTTCCATACCTAAGTACATCTTAGCACTCTAAATAGAATCAGTAGGTCTACAAAAAAGTTCATGAAGTTTGGAGGTAAATGGTGTTGGAGGATATGGAGAAGGTGGAGGGCAAGGAGTTCGGTTTGGAGTTCATCAGATGTACAATACAAAATTCTCAAAAAGTACATTAAAATTTAGTTATGTCTTCCCCACTTCTGTGGTTGGCATCTTTTTTCTATGATTGGTTGGAGGCAAAAAATTTTAACTTTTCAATTCTCCTGAGACAAAATCTCATGTTTTCAAAGTCTGTCTAGTCGGTTGTTTTGGAGCCTTAGCTGTCTGATAGATATAAGCAAGATTATGGTTGTATACATTGAATTTCCCTTAGAATGGTGGTGACACTCTATAGTATTTATATCTTTAAAAAAACGATTTTCATTTTAGGTGTGTGTGTGTGTGTGTGTGTGTTATATGTGCAGGGGCCCATACAGAGGTCTGATAGAACCCCTGAAACTAGAGTTCCAGGGTAGTTTTGGGCTGCCCTCAGTGGGTGCTGAGGTCAGAATCAGAGTCTTTGTTTAGGAACATATTTTTTAATTACTTAGTACTCTCTCCAGCCCAGAGTCTCTTCTTGGTCTCCCATCATACAGTCTCGCTCCCAATCCTCCTCCCCTTTTCCTCTGAGAAGAGGGAGCCCCATCTCGGTAACAACCCACTCTGGTGCAGTAAGTTGCTGCAGAACTAGGCATATCCTCTCCCACTGTGGCCAGATGAGGCAGCTCAGTTAGAGGAACAGGCACACAACAGAGTCAGGGACAGTCCCCCTGCTACAGTTGCTGGGGGACCTACATGAAGACCAGGCAGCATCTGCTACATATGTGCAGGAGGCCTAGGTCCAACCCATGTATGCTTTTTGGTTTGTGTTTCCAGAGACTGTGTACATCATAAGAGGAAGGAGAATTATCTTTTTCTTCCATGTGTCCTAATTGTGAACTAATTATAAAGGGATTCTAACAATCATTTGTAATATTCTTTAGAAATGAACTTAATTTAAGAAGTCCTAGAAAAATCCTGAAATGCAGATCTAAAATTTTATTTAAAAATTTTTTTAGATGTATCCAAGTCCAAAGACTTTAAATAATTGCCCTATGATCAATGATATAGAACATTTCTGGCAACCTCTAGACTCCCGGTTCACATTTTCATGTGCTCAAGATATGGTTTCTCCTTCAGACTCTTCCCATGTTGCTCCTCTGTGTTTGCCTCTTCTATTGACTCTCATTCCTCATACAGACCCTCCCGAATTTCTCCAAAATTCTATGTCAAGTATGTCTGAACTATGTAGTCTATTCCCTGCTCCACTACCTCCTCTCAGGGAGACTCATTCCTTTCTCTCACTACATCACCTTACTCTGCAGCTCTGGGACACAATTGATTCACTGTTTAATTAGCTTCTTCCTGTAGGTGTGCTGGCTCTGACCCTGTCTGGGTTGTTCACTGTGTGTTGTTGGCACAATTTAGCTGGTACTTTATACATCGCTTAATGCACAACGGTTGCTCAAAATTTGTTGAATAAATAAAATTCTTTCGAGTTGAAGAAGGCAAAACCAATTTGATCTGGAGGAAAAGAAATCCAGGGCTGCTTTCCAAGACAAGTTTTGGCACAGGGAGAAGTGAAGGGTGCTTCTCAGAGATGGGATTCAAGAATAGAGTGCAAGCAGGTGTTTTGTAGGTATTTTCTTTAAATTGCATGCTAGTTTCTGAGTGAGCAAGAAGCTAACATGAATACATGCTTTGAGTTTATTTTCTTGTGTGAACATACCAAATCAAATGCCCACATTGATTTGACATGAGCTTATTATATGTGGTCATATGACCTCAAGAACACAGTGAGTTGCTGAAGAGAGAGAGCGAGAGAGAGAGTAAAATGGAGCATTATAATGGCCTTGTAAGTGTTCTGTAGCCAGCATTTGACCACATGATGTTTCATAATTACCATTTTACCTGAAGAAAGGGTAGCTTACTTGGCAAATAGTTTGTAAAAACTTGATCAGTCCTTAAAGACAACTCAAATATAGATTTCACCTAACACTTTCTAGTAATTAATAAACTGTCTTATAGGGAACTGGTTTTGTGTCTAAAGAAAAAAATTTCCTGGTTAGGAGCTGGGGAAATGGCCCAGAGTGTAATATACTTCCTGCCTGAGTATGAGGACCTGAGTGAGTTCAGATTCTCAGCACCCATGTCAAAATGCTGGATGTGGTCTTGTGTATTTATTACATTTATTACCCTAGCAAGGATTGGGGGGAATAATGGGTTAGTGAGTTCCTTTCATCTTACCACACCGTGTTTTTTTTTTTTATACAGGGTATTATGTTAAAGGTTTTTAGTACATTGAATCAACCTTTCATCCCTGGGATGAAGCCTACTTGATCATGGTGAATGATGGTTTTGATGTGTTCTTGAATTCAGTGTGTAAGAATTTTATTGAATATGGTTGCATTGACATTCATAAGCAGAACTGGTCTGAAATTCTCTTTTTTTGTTGAGTCCTTGTGTGGTTTAGACATCAGAGTAATTGCGGCTTTATAGAATGAATTAGACAGTCTTCCTTCTGTTTCTATTTTATTGGTATTAGCTCTTCTTTGAAGGTCTGGTAGAATTTTGCACTAAAGAATTTTGGACTTTTTTAGGTTGGGAGGTTTTTAATGACTTCTTCTATTTCCTTAGGGGATATGTGTCTCTTTAGATAGTTTAACAGCTCTTGATTTAACTTTGGTATATGGTATCTATCTAGAAAATCATTCATGTCATCTAGATTTTCCAGTTTTGTTCAGTATAGGCTTTTGTAGGAGGATCTGATGATATTTTGAATTTCCTCAGTTTCTGTTGTTATGTTTCCCTTTTTGTTTATGATTTTTGTTAATTTGGATACTGTCTCTGGGCCCTTTAGTTAGTTTGGCTAGGGGTTTATCTATCTTGTTGATTTTATCAAAGAACCAGCTCCTAGTTTTGTTGATTCTTTGTACCATTCATTTTATTTCCAATTGATTGATTTCTGCCCTGAGTTTGACTATTTCCTACCTTCTACTCCTCTTGGGCGTGTTTGCTTCATTTTGTTCTAGGGCTTTAAGGTGTACTGTTAAGTTGCTAGTGTAGGATTTCTCTAATTTCCTTATCAGGACACCTATGCTATAAATTTTCCTCTTCGCACTGCTTTCATTGTGTCCCATAAGTTTGGGTGTGCTGGGACATCGTTTTCATTGAATTCCAGGAAGTCTTTAATTTCTTTCTTTATTTCTTCCCTGACCAAGTTATCATTGAGTACAGAGTTGTTCAGTTTCCATGGATTTGTGGGTTTTCTGTTGTTTTTGTTGTTACTGAAGACCAGCCTTAGGCCATGGTGATCTGATAAGATACATGGGAATATTTCAACTTTCTTATATCGGTTGAGGCTTGTTTTGTGTCTGATTATATGATCAGTTTTGGAGAGGTACCATGAGGTGGTGAGAAGAAGGTATATTCTTTTGTTTTAGGGTGAAATGTTCTGTAGATATCTGCTGAATCCATTTGGTTCATAACCTCTATTAGTTTCACTGTGTCTCTGTTTAGTTTCTGTTTCCATGACCTGTCCATTAGTGAGAGTAGGGTGCTGAAGTCTCCCAAAATTATTCTGTGGGGTTCAATGTGTTTTTGAGCTTTAGTAAGTTTCTTTTATGAATGTGGGTGCCCTTGATTTGGGGCATAGATGTTCAGAATTGAGACTTTCTCTTGGTAGATTTTTCCTTTAATGAATATGAAGTTTCCTTCCCCATCTTACTTGATAACTTCTGGTTGAAAGTCTATTTTATTGGATATTAGGATCCAACTCCAGCTTGTTTCTTGGACCATTTGCTTGGAAGAATTTTTTCCAGTCTTTTACTCTGAGGTAGTATCTGTCTTTGTCACTGAGGTGGGTTTCCTGTATGCAGCAAAATGCTGGATCCTGTTGCATATCCAGTCTGTTAGCTTATGTCTTTTTAATTGAGAAATTGAGTCGTGTATATTGAGAGATATTAAAGACAGATGATTGTTAGTTCTGTGGTAAGTGGCATTATATGCATCTGATTCTCTCCTTTTGGCTTTGTTGTGAGATATCTTGTTTTTTCTTTGGTATTGGTACCCTTCTTGTGTTGCAGTTTTCATGCAAGAATCCTCTGTAGGGCTGGGTTGGTAGATTAGAACTGTTTGAATTTGTTTTTTTTCCTATAATATTTTGCTTTCTCCATCTATGTTGATTGAGAGCTTGCTGGGTATAGTAGCCTCAGCTGGCATTTGTGTTCTCTTAGGATCTGCATGACCTCTCTGTCCAGGACCTCTGGCTTTTATTGTGCCTGTTTAGAAGTTTAGTGTAATTCTCATAGGTCTGCCTTTATATGTTACTTGGCCTTTTTCTCTGGCAGCTTTTAATATTCTTTCTTTGTTCTGTGCATTTAGTGTTTTGATTATTATGTGGATAGGATTTTCTTTTCGGGTCCAATCTATTTGGTGTTCTATAGGCTTGTACATTTATGCCTATCTCTTTCTTTAGGCGGGAGACATTTTCCTTAATGTTGTTGAAGATGTTTTTGGGTCCTTTGAGCTGGGAATCTTCATTCTCCTCTATTCTCATTATTCTTAGATTTGGTCTTTTCATTGTGTCTTGTATTCCCTGGATGTTTTAGATTAGAAGTTTTTTATGTTTTAGATTTTCTTTGACAGGTGTTTTCAATATCTTCTAAGGTATCATCTACACTTGAGATTCTCTCTTCTGTCTCTTATATTCTGCTGGTGATCTTATATCTGTAATTCTTGACCTCTTTCCTAGGTTTCCCATTGAAACCCTAGGTTTTAAGGGTTCCCTCCATTTGTGCTTTCTTTATTGTTTCTATTTCCACTTTTAGGTCTTGAATCGCTTTGTTCAATTTCATTACCTGTTTTATTGTGTTTTCCTGTATTTCTTTAAGGGACTTATTTGTTTCTTCTTTAAGGGCTTCTACCTGTTTACCTATGTTTTCCTGTATTTCTTTCAGTGAGTTATTTATATCCTTTTAAAGGACTTTATTATCTTCATGAGATTGGATTTTAGGTCAGTTTCCTGATTTTCAGGACTTGCTGTGATGGGAAACTGCATTCTGATGATGCCAAAGTATATTGGCTTTTGTTGCTTATGGTCTTGTGCTTGACTCTTGCCATCTGGTTATCCCTGGTGTTAGGTGGTCTGATTATCTCTGTCTGGAGCCTGCCTCCTGTGTCCCTTGGTTGCTGAAGTCTTTTGGGAGACCTGTGTCCCTGTCTGTAGCAGACCTCCTGTGAGGCCTTCAGACTGTGGACTCTGTTATCATGGTGTGCAGCAGAACTCCAGGGAGGCTTTCAGACTACTGGGTCGTTGCCCTGGATGTAGAGGAACTCCTGGGAGGCCTTCAGATTGTGGTGTCTTCAGAGAAGCAGACAAACTATCGATCTGCCCAGGCAGAAGCTGCAGGTCAGAAGTTGGCTTTTTTTTTTTTAAATTATGGACATTAGTAACAAGAGTAACAGTGATACAAAAATATGAAAAACTTTAAAAATGCATAGAAATGACAAATATGTATGATACAACACACACACACACACAGACACACACACACACACAAAGCCATGTTTAGGGCTATTTAGAGACTTTGTCAGAACTGTGGACTTTGACGGAGGGAGTAGCTCTTTGTTCTTGTTTTGGCAGGTGGTGCTGCTTACATGCTGAGTTCCAAAGCCCAAACTGTATTTCAGTCACAGTCAGTTGTGCTACCTCTGAAAGTCTGGGGGCCTGTGTCCTCGTAAATTCAACATGCAGGAGTAGATTAGATTAATTCCTAGAATAAAGGAGAATAATTTGACTTCTGAAAATATGGTACTTATTATGGTTTCAAGTGCTGATATTAGGGGAGAAGGCAGGGTCCTAATGCTGATGCTGTCTGAGAGGTTGACATGGGGAGCCACGTGAGACACATTCAGAAAATTAAGAAGCCAAGGTAAGTTAGCAGATGATAGCCAAATAAACTCCTTTGGTTACTTTGATGAGAAGACATTGGGCTTTTTGTTAAACTTGTCTTGTTCGATGCCTAACAACTGTCCCTGGTGGAGTCAGTAAACAGTGTGCATCCCTTACTTAGCAGTCAGCTTCTACTGTGGAGAAGCTAAGACAGGAATTCTTATCTCTTCTGTGCCCAATATCAACCCTTTTTATGTGGGCTTTCCTCATTCCATAACTGTGAGTCTAATTCAAATACGGAATTGCTCTTTATCTGCATTTCTTGTTGTACCTCTCATGAAAAGTAGGTTTTATCTGAGCCAAAGTGGGAAAAGTCCAGCGAGGAGAGAATGGATTCAAAAGAAGACTTGCAGCACAAAATAAAGTGAATGGTTGGCTGGCTTTGCTTCCAGTCGAACAGCAGCCAGTGGAGGTGGAGCAGGGGGATGACTGATCTCAGTGGTCTTCAGAGGTGGCACATAGCAGTGTATTAGGTGGAGCATAAGGAGAATAAACTGCAAGGAAAGTTAGCATCCTCAACCTTTTTACTAGTTACCCACACCAGCAGTGAAACTGCTTTGCTCCATTTCAAAATAAAGTTAGTATCTTTGGCAAAGTTGTAAAACATCCTCGAACAACAGGGTAAAAGAATCTTCCTTTTGCCACACACACATACACACACACACACCTATGCACAGGCATGTATATGCATGCATAAGCATGTGCGAATACATATAAAATCCATATCATAATTTAAGTGCTGGTGGATGAAGAACAGGAGAGCGTGAGCAAGCTGCTGAGCTACAAGTCTGCAGTGGAAATGAGAAGAAGTCCCTGCCCTGTCAGGTGCTTTCCATTCTCTCCTAGTTAATTCCCTTGTCAGCATACAGTCCAGCTCTTCTGATTTTGAGCCTTGTTCACTTTTCATTTCCTCTACCTCTCCATGCCTCTTCTTTCTTTCACAGCTTAGCTTTTTTCCTTCAGCTCTGTCTCTGGATCCCCACGCTTGCACCACACATTTCCAAATCTAATACAAATTAAACTGTACCATCTTGGAAATTCTTCAGCCCTTGCTTTGCTTTGGATAAATGTTCCCAAACGGCTATGACCTAAAGGCATGGATGCATTCCTGCACTGTTGCAAAGTAGTAGTGCCTTTAAAGATGCAGCCTAGGGAATGATGGGGTTAAGTCATTAGGTGTATATACATTTGAATGACATATTTGAATTTGCTGATTCTTCCTGGTTTATGTTTTTTGTTTTTTGTTTGTGTATGTGTGTGTGTTTTAGATGTTGTGAGGTGAGTATCTTATCCTGTTACTGATATTTTGCCTCTCCTCAGGCCCCAAAGCAACAAGCTATGGACTTAAAAAATTGTAAATTAAAGCAAACCTTTCCACTTCTTTAGGTTGATTATGCCAGGTATTTTGATATAGTGATGGAAAGTTGATTAACATAGCATAATATTTTAATTTTTCTTTGATCTATCAGTTATGTCTTCTACTATAACAATTTGTATAGTCATGTTCTTAAGAGATATCTTTCTATCTATCTATCTATCTATCTATCTATCTATCTATCTATCTGTTTTACTTTTACAACAGTGTTTCACTCTAGCCTGGAATTTACTCTGTAGCCCACATTTTATTATTGATATTTTTCTTCTGTTTTATTCATCTCTGCTTCCCCTGTTAATATTTATATATGCTATGCTCTCATTAAGTAAATACTGAATTGAATTAGAATGTTTTAAACCTAACGAGTGTATTTTTTTTCCTTTTGTAAAGCAAGTTAACTGTAATGGTACTTTTCATGAGGGATTGGGGGCAAACAGTTCATAGAGCTGGAAAATATGTTTACAGATGGATCATGATATCCAGGTACAAGGCATTCAAAGTCCACAAGGACAGAGATTGGGTTGGGAGGGGAAATGGTGATTCACAGGGAAAGACTGGAGGCAAAATGACAGATTGTTATGAATAATGATGAGGATAATGATCACAAAGGCAGTAAGGATGCTGGCTTGTGCTTATACAGTGGTTGCAGTTTATGTAGATGATTCCAGAGATGTGGATGTGGATTTGACTCCTGAGAATTGCAATGCCCTTGTGTGTATGTATGTGTGTGTGTTTTCTGGGCAAGTTTGTTGCTATCAAAGTGTGTGTCCAGCATTAAAGATGATGGCAATATAGGATTCAGGCTAATCCATAGATTACAGAGCTGCCTTTCTGCCTTTCTCACCAGGGAACAGTCAGAAGATCCATCCCAGGAATGGCCTAAAAAATCCATTATGACAAATGTCTTGTAATGAATTCCAAATGCCAGGCTTTATTTTTAGCAAATATCTATTTAATTCCTATGGACTTTGTAGGAGTTTGTAACCCTCAAAGAGATACAGCTGGAGCTTATCCCACCTGGAAGATGGGTTTCTGACTTGTTTTGTGTTAAAGTAAGGTTGAAGTGAGCTTCCTGAGGGCAAAGGGCTCAGGAAGTTCTTAACAGGTTGACCTGGCTCACCTGCGCTCCTACTGTAGCGATATAGAGATTCAAACAAACCTGAATGCAGAAATGCAAGGAGCCAAAACTCTGGTTACTGCAGATCTGTGTATCTTGAAGTCTGTTAATGAGTTCCCTTTCATTCTTTTAATCAATTTAATTGTGATATAGATAACTGTTTCTTTATCTGCTCTTGCTTAAGGGTTTCCTACCACCATCTAAGAAGTATCACATGGACACATATGTAAGTGAACTAATTCTCTCTCAACCATCTTTCTGTTGCTATAACAAAACTCCTAGGATAATCAAGTTAAGGAGAAGAAAGAATTAATTTGGCGGAGTGTCTCAGAGCTTTGCTGATGACAAGAACACTTAACCCCATTGCTTTATTGTTTTTATGTCTATGATGGCACAGGATATCATGGCAGATGAGGCCTCTTTAGGTGGTCAGGAAGCAAAGAAAGGTCCAATAACTCCTTCACAGGTGTACTACTACTGGCCTAATTATCTTTTCTCTACCAGTACTTCTCTCTTAAAGTCTCAATGTCCCTCTAACAGCATCATCTGGCAATCAAACCTTTTATAAACTAGCCAAGGGCTCTACCTCTGACCCGAATCCTAAGCTCTCAATTTGCACTTGTGGGAAGGGCTTGAAATGATAATTATGTTCAGATAAAAATTGGTGCCAGCAGCTTGGTCCCCCCATCCACATACCTGATTTGTGGTTGACAGTGATAAGGATGCAAAAGAAATGGTGCAAAGATCACAAGTCCAGATCTAGTCGGTTCCTGGGAGAGAAGAAACCTCTCTGTTGGTTAGTGATTTTATTCCCCAATCCGACAAAAGCTAGAGTTGTTTAGAGAACTTTAGTTGAGAAAAAAAACAGCCCCTCTTTCCCAAAACTGGTCAAGCTTGTGGGGTGCACTTCTTTGATGTGAGTAGGCTCATCCCATGGAGGTTGATGCCATGCATGGTCAGGTTGCCCTGAGTTATATAAGACAGCAAGCTGAGCAAGCCATGGGGAGCAAGCCAGTAAATAGCACTCTCCATGGTGTTTGCCTCTAGGTTCTTGCCTCTAGGTTCTTTCCCTGCTTGAGCTCCTGCCCTGACTTCCCTTCATGATGGACTGTAAGTTGTAAGATAAAATAAACCTTTCTTCCCCAAGTTGCATAGAACCTCCCTCACCAGCATTCAGGTGAAATGAAAGATGAAAATTATGCTCTGGCCCGAGAAGCCATGTCACTGTCATAGCAAGAGGAACAGCAACACTCCTGTGCAGATGTCTTTTTCTGGAGATTGGAGCCAGTGCGAGTTCAAGTGTTTTGACTTTTAAAAGAGACACTTTTCAAGTGAGAACTTAGTGGGGGTGCAAAGGGTTTTATGATAACTCAGTAGGGCAAGGCAACCATGGTTCTATTTATGCAGGACTACCTTGGTTTCTACAACCTGTTGTCCATTAATGAATTTTATGGGAGGGATGCCATTGAATACAAGGAGATCTCAGTAGCAAAAAGTGGGCAAATAATTTCATTTGGATTTAAGGAAGGGTGGACTGATTGTAATTGGGGAGAGGAAATAAGCTTTGTTAGTCTACAGTGGAATTAGTCTGATAATCTGAGATTATCCCTGCAGGTAATATTTTAGAGTATTCATGTGAGAAATAGCCATTCTGTACTTCTTTTAATGTGATAGCATGAAAAGATTTGGTAAAAAGATGTCTTAGGCACAAAATATTCCATTACCAGAAAGAGAGGATACTATATTGTTTACCTAAAAAATGAGACTTTTAGGAATAAGGACACATGGGACAGAGAAGGATATTTTTTTCCCTCTAGCCTTGACATGATTGCTATTCATAAAATCAGAGAGGAAGTAAAGATTCAGACTGTTGGATCATATGTGTGATGACCAAGGAAAACAAAAAAAGGGTTCCCAGGGCTTTTGCTATGGGTGATAATCATGGAAGCTTTAAAGTCTGCCTTACAGCCCCTGAGTGCAATGTTTTTTTTTTTTTTTTTTTTTTAGTTTCCTGATCAATACAGTATGAGAGTCCAATCTCCTGCATTGACTTATGGCAATCTTGTTGTTTCTGATAACTGTGACCCAGGGGTTAGTACAAATTGAGTTTTATACTTGGAAAAATAAATAATGGAAAATATTGAGCAAAAGAATGGAAATAATACATATCAGGGACGGCAGGATTACATCCTGCTGTAGAAAGGGAAGCAGAATCACAGAACTTCCAAAAATAAAACACAATAAACTCTATTACTAAGATGCGACTGGACTTTGTGCTGACTTTTCCAATGATAGCTGCAGTGCAGTGGTAGGCACTGGTAATCAGAAAAGGCCACAAATCAGTCTCAGGTAAGTTACCTTTGTTTCTGTAAACAGTCTTATTAATTTTTTTCAATATGGAAATAACAATATTGGATGTTGTTGTTCACCTAAATATTTATTATACACAAAATTAGGTGGGGACTTTTAGAGCAAATAACTTAGAAACTTTTTGGGAAGTTGAAATTTGGGATTGATATTTGTTGCATGCTACTTTATAGTAGTTTTATGTTGATTTTCTTGTGTATGTTATTTTGATTCAGTTTCAGTGAAAGCTTTAGATAAATGATTGTAAGCCATTCTGGGCATGAGGACACTGGAGAATAATCAGGTTGATAACCTGTTGAAATGAAAGGTTTTACTTTGTTTGACAACATTTTAATGTTTGAAGGTGACAGTAAAATACAGAGAGAATGATGGAGTCTAAACCACCACCTTATAGCCACAGTCATTAAAAGGTAATTTAGTTAATAATAATTAGTAGATTCTAGGGACAAAGAATATTAATGAGGAGCATGTATTTTATATAGTCCCCAAGCAGCTTCTTATAAATTACTTACTCATAAAAAGAAAATGTATAGCTATGCTGTGAAGAAAACAAATTACAGTCACCAGAAAACTAATATCCTCACCAGGGGCTGATGGGAACTGGGAGTCTCTGATGAGATGGAGTGCGAAGAACAGATATCGACGTGCATTATCAGGTCAAGATGTCTAAGTCTGGTTGTGAAGAAAAATCAGAAGCACACATTCAACCATTCAAGGAGAACACTCCTTCACATAATTGCCTCGATGCTTCAGAACTGCCAGTGTTATAAAGACACACACACAAAAGAAATTGCCAAATTTGAAGGAGACTTCTGTCATTGGATGGTAGAATGCCTTCCCAAGAGGCTGAGAAATTGAGGGTGCACAGTCTGGTCTGTGCTTTGTCTGCCCAACTATGAGCTCTGACTCTTTACCCCACCTGATGGGGCTTTAGATAAGAATGGCTGACACAAGGGCAGTTTGTTAAAACCAAGGCCTCGGAAAGGACAAAGAGCAAGCCAAAGACTAATTCCTCTCAAAAGTCTAATAATATTTACCAATAATATAATGTGACTGAGAACTCAGTACTCATTAAAGCAGTGTATGTAATGAGCAAGAAACACAAGTCAAAAACACACAACTCAATTCATCTGCAAGTTAAAGGAAACCCAGATTAGTTTTTTAATACCAAACAGACTTGATAAAATTTAATATTGAATCCTGATCTAAACATCTCAAAATGTTTTTAACAAGATAATGCAAGCCTTGTCTTCAAAGCCAGGAGTTCAGTTCTCCCATTTGATACTGGATATTATACTGCGAACTTTGAAGGCTTCTGTGAGAACATAAAAATACTTTCTCTTCATTATTTCTTCTATTCTGTTTGTTTGTTTGCCTGTTTGCTTTACACACACACACATACACACAGAACAGAGAGAGACAGAAGAGAGAGAGGAAGAGACACAGAGAGGGGGAGGCAAGCAGCTGAAGCAGTTGGTTGATGGGAGGTGGGGGAAGCTGGGAGGGGTTGGGGAAGGGAAACATCAGAATATTGTATGAGAAAAGTATTCTCAATAAAAATTTCAAAAAATGTTGGAAATAGTAAATAGGCATATATGAAATAAGATGAAAGCACTTAAATACATAACAGCCATTCTGCTGCATAATTACATGAATATTTTCATTAAACATATGCATATATGCATGTGAATATACACACAGGGACTTCAATTACAACTAGTTTATTGGTGTAAAAAACAAGATCCTTAAGCTAGGGTAATCAACCATATTTCCATAATGTTCACCCTGTACTTAAGACAGTATGTTTCATACTGTGTACACTCTTCTGAGTAAAAGTATGTAATCATGTAAATGTGTATTGAATTACTGGAAATTTTATTATTGTTGTTTCTAAGATTATTGGTTACATACACAGAAATACAGAGTCAACACACCATAGAAATACCAATGTATCTTATTATAAGATACATAATGTATAATATGCCATGTAATACCAAAGTAGAGACCTTTATTAGGATAGAAAAATAATCTCTCCAACATTTATTCCTGATAGTAGTACCAGAATTCCTTAATAATATACATGCACCTAGGGAGTAAATAATTCATAACATTTCCTTGCCCTATAAAATGATAGATTCAAATCTTTCAAACTCTTTGGTGTTGAGTAAAATATTAAAAAGTACTCCAGCAAACAGGGGAAAAATCTAAAATGAAGAACTTCCAGGAAGAAGGAAGAACAGTTGTACTGAATGGATTTCCCCAATAAAACTTTCCAAAGAAGCTTATACTTATTAAATATAAAAGTTCTTTGAAGATGACATTAAATCACTTCTTGGACCAGCTTTCCACTCTGATAAAAGCTATGCCTACCCACTCTTCAGATTACGCTTCTTCATATGGTTTTCCTTATTGTACTTTTTATATTTCTAGCTTATTCTTATGACTCTGCTTTTCTCATGTGTTTTTGCTTCACTAGATTCTGAATTTAAAAAGAATATACTTAGTCCGTATATAAAATTTCCCTTGAACTCAGCAGAGTGGTTGTCATAGAACTTGCTCTGTAAATTTTTACTAGTGAATGCACAAATCAATATACAAATGAGTGGCCAGTGAATCAAACTGCCAATACATCCAATCAATCAATTTGATTTCTCCTCAGATGGTCTTCATTGTTGTTCTTCTTTGATTTGACAAATTAAAATTGTAAAGAAGTAATATCTATTTGCTAGGACTGAAAAGTTCTTAGTAATAAGGTACATTATTCTTTCTTATAATACCCTGGATTGACAAAATACCTCTGGCATGTTTGGCAGGAACTGATATCATGACTCCATCTGCTAGTTGGCTTCATTTAGATTACATAGCTGTTTTCTTCAAGCCTTAAACAATTGATTACAACTGAGAGATAATTAAGTAGCTAAATCTCTGTGGTGGAAAAACTGTGTTTTGTAGTTACAGTTCAATTTAACCTGGCTTTGGTACTTTCTCCCCCACCCCTTGCCACTGTCACCCCCGTTAGAATCATGGGCCTGTGCTCTAAGGCAGAAAGCCCTTCCTCCTCAAATATCAAAAAGATCTTTTGCTTCTTGGTGGATTTACTCTGATACAAAGATATGTTTCTGAGTTATCTATTGTGTAGTGGCATTGGGTCTAAATACCTTCCATTGCAAATGCTTTAATTTGCACATTCTAAGTTATTACTAAATATATAATTACTACTATTTAACTCTAAATGTCACTAGTTGAAATTCCAAAATGTGTAGCAATTTGTGATATTGTGGCAAACTTGTACAACTGGCTCTTTGTTTAGGAAAGATTTAACTTTGCTGTGATCTCTTGGCCTGCCTCTTTTCAAGTGTTCCCTGTTGCCACAGTAGAATCCAAAAACCCTTTCCTTTCTTTTGATGATTAGTTAATCTGTCACTTTGACTGGGCCATGGCATGCTCGGATTGAATGGTTGCTTTTGGGTGTGTTGTGAAGATGTTTCTGAGTGAGGAGACCATTTGTATCTGGAGCCTCTGTGAGGTCAGTCATTTGCCTCTGTGCCTATGGGCTTCTGTCACTCTGAGTGTCTGTACAGGAGCTCACCAAAACAAAAGGCACAGTATCAAGGAACTTCTCTTTCTCTTCTTGAGTGGCAGCATCTTTTTCTCCTCCTATAGGAAGCCTGGGATTTTGGCTCCCTTGACTCTCAGCAGACTTGGACTGATTAACTGTTGATAGTAAAGTGGAAATCTTCTCTGCTGCATAAATTGGCTTGTCATAGTCTCTCTGTTTCTGTCTCTCATGTTGCTTTATCATGAAGTGTACCTGGAATTTAGTTTCTATACAGATACAGAAAGACAATAGATGAAGGGATGATTGACTGAAAAATGATACTTTTGTCATTTACGGTTAGCAATAGGAGGGCCATATCAGGCCATGTGAGGTCATGTGTGGAAGCCAGAATTGACCAAGAGGTGGAGAGAGGTGACAGGAAGCATGGCTCAGAGGTTTACTATGACTTTCATGAGTAGAAATCTGTGAGCTGAATAGACATAAGACTGGAAATCCTAAGTATGAAAAATGTATGCAAGCTGTGAACTATAGGAATGATCTAGTCTGTTGTGACCTAGGGAATGGGACTATTACCTTGGGTAACATTGGCATGGCAAGGGCTTGATGTGTTGCTTAACTTTTATCAACCTGACATAAAATCTAGACACCTGAGAAGAGAGATAACTTTGACTGAGGGATTACCTTCATCAGATTGGCCTGTGGGCATGTCTATGGGGGAATTTTCTTGATTGATTACTGATGAAGGAGGGCTCAGCACATTGTAGACAGAGCCACCCCTAGATAGTAGCCCTGGGTTGTATAAGCATGGTTTATGAAGCTGAGCCCTGAAGCAAGCTGATGAGGAATGCTCCTCTATACTCTATGGTTTGGATTTTGTTTTGAGCCCCCTGCTTTAGATTTCCTCAGTAATAAATTATGAAATATGAGCCAAATAAACCTTCTCTTCTCCAAGTGACTCTTGGTCCGAATGTTCTTATTACAGCAAGAGAGAAGCAAGTCAATACCCTTGGGGATATGATATTGCCTGGGAGTAATACTGAGCTGACTTAAGGAGAAAGGAATGGTTTGGCTTGGGTCAACACTGGTGACTTAAGGAAGGCGAGTGTGGCTTAGGTAACAACTTGTAGAAGCAAAATGGTTGTTTGGTATTTGAGAGCTAAAGGATGTGATTGAAGGTTCTGAGCTCTGAATTGTTTGTGCTGTCAATGATAACATGTTTCTGTGTGAGCCATTTTCTATTCTTGAAATCTGATTGAGCTTGGAAAGGTAGTCTGTCTACTTTCAGTGAATCAAAAATATGCCACAATATCAAGAATATAGAAAAGAAAAACAAATATTTAACACAGGGTTTTAAAATTATTTTACCAAAATAAGAAGGAGTTGATACCAGGATGCAGCTTTCAATATACCAGTCCTATCTGCTGTGCATATCGCTACCTTGTGGACAAGCCTGTGGTTACTCATCAGCTCGTTCACTGGAAAAGTGCCATGTTTACAGATCAGTTTTGGCAAGTGAAATGTTTATGCAATAACTAGTCATAATTTACTATAGGATGATACAAAGTCAGTTAAAAAATAAACTTTAAAACCTGTTTTTAAGTAACGACTGTTGTGAGCTTTAGAATCAGTCAAAGCACTTCAGGCTTTTAAGATTGTCCAAGAGCTGTGAACCTTGTAAATATTTCCCCAAATTAAAATATGATCAATTTTGAACCTTAACACAAGGGCCAGACTACATACAATTTACAATATATATTATATACTGTATACCTATGCCATTATACTATATACTCAGACTTACCTCTTAATCTGACTTGATTTTAATATAAATTTTTTTTAGCATGAAATACAACTAAAGTCTGGCATCCAATAAGAGATTAATGCCTGGACTCTACTAAAAAAAAAAAAAATCAGAATTTCACAAATTGAAAAAAAAATCAACATAAAAGACAGCTTACTTGAATATTTTTATATATTGTTTTAAATATATTAAGAAGAGATGGATTTTTGCTACTTCAGGGAGTGAACATGTGTGTGGATCACAATTAGTACTCCAATTTTGGTTTGGTTGGTTTTGTGTGTGCTTATTAAGCATAGCAACTCCTAGCTTTCTCTCACACTAATGACCAGTTTAATGAGTAGACAGTAACTATATGTTGTGCCCAACCCCCAACTGTTTTTGAGAAGCCACAGAATATCCTGACATTATAGGATTGTATCTCTTTTATATTGTAAAGTATTTAGACATGTTCAGGGAGGAAAAGTACTAAATGCCTTTCATGCCTTTTAGTAGTGGGACCAAAACATCTTATTTTCTTCTTCTTCTTCTTCTTCTTCTTCTTCTCTTCTTCTTCTTCTTCTTCTTCTTCTTCTTCTTCTTCTTCTCTTCTTTTCTTCAAAAGCATTCTTCTTTTACAATTACTTTTTAATTTTTATGTATATGAGTACTCTATCTGCATGTATATACCAGAAGAGTGCATCAGATCTCATTACATATGGTTATGAGCACCATGTGGTTGCTGGGAATTGAACTCAGAACCTCTCAAGAGCAACCGATGCTCTTAACTGCTGAGCCATCCTCCAGCCCCTGAATATGCCTCTTTAATCTTTAATTTTAACTGTAATGAAACAGTTAGTGCTAGAAATAGATTCTTTTGAGCAGCGTTATAAAAATGTCAACCATGGGCTGTAGAGATGGCTTGGCAGTAAGAACACACATGATTTTCCAAAGAACCAGAGTTCAGTTCCTAGCACCAGGTTGACAGCTCAGAATACCTTTAACTCCAACTCCAGGTATTTGCTGTCTTCTTCTGGCCTCTCCAGACACTCTCATGTACAATTCCTCTATGTGGTCCTATATACATAATAAAAATTTAAAAAATGCTATCAGTCCATATGCTTAGAGGATTAATGGAATTCCTAAAGTCTATAAGGCTGATTGCAAAATATGTTCAAGTGGCAGTTCTACAGTAAGAATACATAACAGACATAGACACAGACATTTACTCAGTGAAGTTATGTGTCTATCTATGATCATTTATCTATATCTATCTATCTATCTATCTATCTATCTATCTATCTATCATCTATCTATCATCTATCAGTCATCTATCTATCTATCTATCTATCTACCTACCATCTATCTATCATTTATCTATTATGCATCTAGTTATTATTATAACATTGTTATACTTTAGATAATGAAGTATCCTTCAAAGGTTCATGCAGTGAATAAAGTTTAGTGGCCATGATATAGGCTTTGGTATTTCAGAGAGTCTGACTCGAACAGAGCATAGTCTATTGATGAATTATTGATTTAGTAGTACTAGTAAGAAGTAGTGAAAACTAGAGATAAGCCTGGTGGGGGAGAGTGGGTCACTGGAGATGACCGTTTTAGGGTAGATACATCTTGTCACTTTCCTGCCTTATCTCTGGCCTAGGTGTTAGGCAACGAGCAGCTTTCCTCCATCAGACCCTCCACCATTATTTTAGTCACCATTCTATTGCTGTTATGAGACATACAAACAAGGCAGATTATAACAAAGCATTTGATTGAGGGCTTGCATACCATTTTAGGGGCAGGTCCATGATTATCATGGTGGGGAACATAGCAGCAGGCATGGCAGTGAAGCAGTAGTTTAGAACTTCTATCAGATCCTCAGGTGGGAGGAAGCGAGGAGCCTCGGCCTGGTGTGGGCTTTTGAAAACTCAACACCATTTCACTAGTGACACAACTTCTCCAAGTAGGTGATACAGCCTAATCTTTTCTAAACAGTCCACCAATTAGAACTGAACACTCAAATATATGCCCTCATGGGGATCATCATTTATTGAAACTGCCACAACAGTAATAAAAGTAACAGAGCCAGCCAACTAGGGATTCAACTCTCTGAAACTGTGAGCTAAAATTGATCTTTTCCTTATATATTTTTCCTTATGTCACAGCAATGAGAAACTGACACAAACATCACACACACACACACACAATTAGGACAGTACACCAAAATTTGTTATATCATAGTCATGGTCTATGAAAACACTTTCTTACAAATGAATAATAGTTCATATCTAAGAATGTTTGTAAGACTTTACAGTTGATCCCAGCTACAAAAATTTCTTTTAGTGTAGACTTTTCTCTTAAGCATCATTATATGCTAGAACCTTGGAGATAATTTTTAAAAAATATTTATCATCATTTTCTCATCATTATCGTATGTGTGTGTTTGTGTGTTTGTGTGTGTGTGTGTGTTGTGTTCATGGAAGCTTACAAGTCATGGTGTAGATGTAGTGATCAGAGGATAACTTGTGGGAGTTTGGAATCTACTACTATGTAGGTCTTAGGATTAAAGTCAGAGCATCAGGTTTAGTGGAAGTTGCTTTGCTCATTACCCATCTTGTTGTCTCATTGGAGATAATTTTAAAGGTAAATATGAAAACTAATTTATTTTTAATGTTTTAATAGTTCTCTCTACCTCCCCTTCCCCCTCCCCATCCCTTTCTCTCTTCTGTGTGTATGCATGTGTTTGCTCTTAGCATATGTATGGAAGACATCTTTCAGGAGTCAATTCTGTCCTACAATGTAGGTGCTCACATGACATCTATATTTACATAAATAATAATTTCCCTGGTGTACCAAAACCCAACCTTTAAGTGATTATTCCTCAGCATGTGTCTCTTTGCCCCTCCTGCCCAGTCTCACATTGCTTGCTCTTTGTCTCATACCTAATAGCAACATAAGAGAATAAAAAGGAGAATTGCAACTTGAGGTTTTTTTTTAATTAAAATTATTATTTATCTTTATTTCATTGCAAATATTGCTTGGTGATCCATTTTACAAACAAAGTGATAAACAAACGGAGGTAAATTGCACAAAACTACATGGCTGATTCCAGAAAAGGAATTTGAGTGTCATAGCTCATTAAGTCCAGAGCTTCATTTGAGAGCATAGAAGATAATTGGTCAAGAGATTCTGTTTATCTCAGAACAACAGAGCTATAACTCCCAGCCCAGTGCTTTTACAGAATTCAATTTTTTAAGTCACCATAACTTGACAACTTCCCAAATTTATTTCATGCATATGGTAGAGCCTAAGCTTTGTGTTCTGTGATAGTCGGTGTAGCTATTTTAGGAACTACTGCCTAGGAAGGTAAAGAGGAGCTAACCAAGTTTTCATTTAGTATCTTTGTAGAGAGTGTTCATTTTTACCAAGTATAATCCTCACACTCTCAACAAATTGTACCATTTTAAAAGTTATATTTGAGGCACAGGATTCCATTTCTTTTTATTTATTTATTTTTTAAACACAACTTTCTTTTATTAGTAACTTTTTAAAAAATGCTAATCAAATGCTTTATAAGTTTGGTAATACTCAATAACAAGATGCCCATACAATCAGAAGTGTAACGTAATACCCAACCTAGATATACCATCTATCTTTGACTGGTGGAGACATGCAAACATTTGCCTCCATGTTCCCCTCTCCCTCTTTCTCTTGTCTCCTAGCTCTTCCTCTCCGTCTCTCCCTCCTCTCCTTACTCCTCCTCTTCCTCTCCTTACTCCTCCTACCTTAGCTCCTCCTACATATCACCCTTCCTGTTAAGATAAAACTTTTCTCTCAAAATACAATTAGAGCATAACTATACCAACTTGTATCAGTAAGGTATAAGATAGACCTAATGTCCATCATTTTGTTGACTAACCAGAACCTCTGTCATCTCTCCTAACTAAAAGACTTAGTTCTGAACCTGGCTTTTTTCTTGGCTTTAGAATGAATATCAGCTGAAAACCATCCTCTCAAATCTTTTCTCTTAAAGTAAATAGCTGGGATTGGCTATGAGACTATAAGTCTTCAACCCCATCAGAAATCCAGAATGACTGAATTTACTGAAATTATGGGAAGCACAAAGCATAGCTTTTTAAACTTAGCCAATTTATATAGACCGATGAACACCTGGACAGCCCCTATACTACAAAACATTGGAGCATCCAATTTTCAGCCGTCCAGCCCAGGATCATCTGACAGACCTAGTGATGCAGAATTATTAAGGGCTGATTACTCTGTCTTGGCAGATATAATCAGTCGACTATTCTGCAAGTGTGTCCTTTTCTGGACAGTAATTTGTCTGTAGATGAAAAGAGGCAATTCTTGCCTAGTAGCTGTCTTACCATAACTGGATTAACTCCAAAGACGCTCAATTTCTTCTTAGAATCCAAGACAGGAAGCTGTCAGGAGCAGACAGGTCTCTAATCAAAATGAACCTTAATACAGAAATGTTTGTAACGTCAATTCTGTGGACTTCTGACATTTTGAAAACCAACTATCCATGTAAGGCAATCTGGACTGTTGTCTGTTAACTCCTCTCATCTATTTCTAAATAAAATATAAAAAACACCCTAACAATAAACCCAGAGCCATGAATTTGCTATAGGCCCTTAACTCACAGGCTAACCATCTAAATCAGTTTTAAAAAGTTAAAGAAGGACTGGGTCTAAGTCTTATATTCCTAAATGTGTTATATAGGCACAATGCCTATAGAGTAACACTTTAATCTCATCTTTTTATTAATCTCACTTCTATATCAATAAGAAACTCATACCAATGAAAACCTTAAATTTGAAATCAAAGTAAATTTTGTACCAGGTACAAAATTATAACTTCAGCTTAATAACAATTATACAGATTTCTACCAATAGGTTATGGCTATGCAATAAATCCTAGCTATTCCTCCCTGTTCCAACAAAACCACTACTTTTCCCTAGAAAGACAGCCCAATATTAACTACCTCAGTCCCCAAGCCCTTGACATATTAGAAGAGGGGGAGGGGGGGGGAAGAGTAAATTGATAAGCCTCTGATGTCTGTCTCTTCACTGCATCCAGCTGAGATTTCAGGACATCAGAGGTTTGGCCAGGTCTGCTCAGCTTGCTTGATGAGTAGATATACCAAGGCTGTGTATTCTGCAATATACAATTCTCAAAATAAATTTTAGTATCAAGATATTTTTTTGTTTGAATTCTGGAATCTAGTCTTCTGGTGGCCTGTCTCTATCATATCTAATCCATATAATTCTGGGAGTTTCTATGAGGGTGTGCTCTCACCATCCTCCCATTCCTGCCTCCTTGCTCTCAAATTTCCCAATACTAGGGAATCCAAACTATCAGGCACCAAGGCCCTTGACTTCCACTGATGCCTGATGATGCCACCCTCAACTACGTATACAGGTGGAGCCATGAGTCCCTCCCTTTGTGTTCTCGGACTGGAGGTTTTAGAATGGCTACTCCAGCTTGTTTCTTAGGACCATTTGCTTGAAAAATTGTTTTCCAGCCTTTTACTCTAAGGTAGTGTCTGTCTTTGTCACTGAAGTGCATTTCCTGTATGCAGCAAAATGCTGGGTCCTGTTTACGTATCCAGTCCTTTAGCCTATGTCTTTTTATTTGGGAATTGAGTCCATTGATATTAAGAGATATTAAGGAACAGTGATTGTTGCTTCCTGTTATTTTTGTTATTAGAGGTGGAATTATCTTTGTGTGGCTATCTGCTTTTGGATTTGTTGGAAAAGTATTACTTTCTTGCTCTTTCTAGGGTATAATTTCCTTCCTTGTATTGGAGCTTTCCTGCTAATAACCTTTGTAATGCTAGGTTTGTGGAAAGATATTATGTAAATTTGGTTTTGTCATGGAAAATCTTGGTTTCTCCATCTATGGTAATTGAGAGTTTTGCTGGGTATTGTAGCCTGGGCTGGCATTTGAGTTCTCTTAGGGTCTGTATGACATCTGTCCAGGATCTTCTGGCTTTTATAGTATCTAGGTGTAATTCTGATAGGTCTGCCTTTATATATTATTTGGCCTTTTTCCCTTACTGTTTTTAATATGTTTTCTTTGTTTTGTGCATTTGGTGTTTTGATTATTTTATGATGGGAGGTATTTCTTTTCTGGTCTAACCTATTTGGCATTCTGTAGGTTTCTTGTTGTTTATGGGCTTCTCTTCTTTAGGTTAGGAAAGTTTTCTGTAATTTTGTTGAAGATATTTATTAGTCCTTTAAGTTGGGAATCTTCACTCTCATTTATACCTATTATCTTTAGGTTTGGTCTTCTCATTGTGTCCTGGATTTTCTGGATGTTTTGTGTTAAGAACTTTTTGCATTTTCTTTGACAGTCATGTCAATATTTTTTATGATATCTTCTGCACCTGAGATTCTTCTATCTCTTGTATTCTGTTGGTGATGCTTGCATCTATGACTCATGATTTTTTTCCTAGGTTTTCTATCTCTTGGGTAGTCTCCCTTTGTGATTTCTTTATTGTTTCTATTTCCATTTTTATGTCCTGGATGGATTTGTTCAATTCCTTCATGTGTTTGGTTGTGTTCTCTTGTAATTCTTTAAGGAATTTTTGTGTTTCCTCTTTAAGGGCTTCTACCTATTTACCTATGTTCCCCTCAAATTTTTGAGAGTTATTTATATCCTTCTTAAAGTCTCTATCATCATCATTAGAAGTGATTATAAATATGAATCTTGCTTTCCTGGTGATATGGGGAATTCAGGACTTTCAATTGTGGGAGAACTAGGTTCTAATGATGTCAAGTATCCTAATGCTTATGTTCTTGAGCTTGCCTTTTGCCATCTGGATCACCTTAGTGCTACCTAACCTGTCTCTTACTGGAGACTGTCTTTCCTATTATCTTGGTTGTTTCAAACCTGTGTGAGGTGGGTGTTACTACTGGGGTTAGAGCTGGGGCCCAAGATCTGCTTGGTTCATGGGCCCAAAATCTGCTCAATGCTCGGGCCCAGACTGGAAGGAAGCAGTGCTCTGGTCCAGGAGTGAATTCCTGGGTCCTAGTGGGTCCCAGTTACTCCCTGTTGCAGGTATTGCTATCTCCTTACCTAAGGTGATGCCCAGGTTAGAGCTCCTGAGAGGCCCACTTCCTCTGGGATTTGTGAAATTGAGTGCAGAGTTGCTGCCTGGGATCTGCTCAGTCCAGGATTCCATTTCTAATGCAATTTATATTGGAGTGGTCTTCCTGGACTTATCTCTAAAATCATTAATAACAAAACTTGTCCTTGTCTAAGCTTCCTAAATATCTAAAGCATTTCTAGTTCAGTGATATTGAAGAATATCTTCAGCACACTAGATGAAATCACCTATGATAAATTCAGTAAACTGTCTTATTCAGAACTCCTGTCTACTCTTAAAATTATAAAATTTTTATTATTAATCTCTCTCTCTCTCTTTCTCTCTCTCTCTCTCTCTCTCTCTCTCTCTCTCTCTCTTCTTCTGTCTGTGTGTGTGTGTGTGTTTATGTGTGTGTCCCCACACCATATAGTTGGTTATCTTTTGACAATGAGATCCTGGGACTGAACTCAGCTTATCAGGTTTGTGTGGCAAACATGCCTATCCCCTCAGCATGCCTACCGACTCAGCTATCTTTCTACTTTTCTACCTTTGAGACCAGAATTATCCTTCAAGAAGTTCTTGTGGTGTATGGTGGCACCTGCCACAATTTAGTCTGTAATCTTGGTGTTTGGGGAAAGGAGGAAAGAAAATCACGAATTTGTCATCAGTTAGGATTAAATAATGAGATATTCTCAAACAAAACAACAAAAAAGAAATGCTTATTTTCAGAAAAAAATTTAAATGTATGATTTACAAAATAGGCATCGTGAGGCTGCACAGGTGGCTCAGTGGTTAGGAACACTGACTGCTCTTCCAGTGGACCCAGATTTGATTTTCAACACTCACAATGCAGATCATACCTGTCCTTAACTCTAGTTTCAGGAGTTCCAATGCCCTTTTCTGGCCTCCAGAGACACCAAGTATACATGTGGCACACACACCTACATGCAACCAAACTACCTCATACACATAAAATAAAAAATAAAAATAAAAATATAAGCATTATAATCAGTGTTTGGTCATCCATAAAATACAAGTAGTTAACCCCCTACTTCTTTTAAATTAAAGGTTTACAGATAAACAAAGGCAAGAGAAACAAGATTATGTCTAATACCATTAGGAAATACAATGTAGTCAGTCTAGGAGAATCATAAATAGATCACCTTATTTACAATTGATAGGAGAAGATTGGATCCACAGTGAATAAAATATTTCTTCTTGCAAGATTAAACTGTCAAGACCCACGGATTCTTTTTTGTAGTCTTACATGTTTAGTTATTTTTAGCTGTAATTTTTAGACTGCAAATGAAGAGTTCTCATTATAAACGTTAAATGTTAAGATGCTCTTGAAGTAGTTTTAATCCTCAGAAAATGTCTGAAGTGGACTATTCTGTGGCGGAAGTGTTGGAAGTGGGTAAAGAACAAAGAGAACCTGAGAGAGAGCAGGTTCAGGATGATTTTCCTACAAAAAATGCAAATAACCTTTGATAGGAAACTTTGTAGCTACTATACAATCAAGCCAAGAAATTCAATACAAAACCTTTATTATTCTCACAAAACTTCAGCTTCAATAGATCTTATACAGTTCATGCTAAATTCCACTAATTGCCAATGAATAGAATGCTCACACATCAGAAAGCTAGAAAGGGCATGGGAAATCGCACAGGCTCATGTTGTTCTGCAAATCCATTGCACCTTGTGTTGCTGTCTTGTTGTGTCTGCTCTGCAATCTTGTGAACTTTACCAACTTTACCACCTGCTGGTTATTTGATTCCAATCAATAGAAGCAAATATTCCTGGGCCTGACCTTCTACAAACTCTAAGAAAGCTAGCAGGGCAAGAGAATTCAGAGTGGAAATCGAATGGAGGCCATGTCTTATAAATCCCATGAATTCATTTTAATATTATCTTTGTAAAATTTAACTGGAGAACAGAATGAATGCATTACAATAAAGAAGCTGTCTTTAGTTTGAAAACTTGTTATGGTTCTAGAAATTGTTTATAAACTAACACTTTTATGACTACTATCCATGAAGGCTAGATATAAACATGCTGTTATAACAATAAGTTTAAAAAAATACAGCAGCAGCAACAACAAAAATATGTCCTAGTTTGCTCTTTACTGCTGTGATAGACACTAGGAACAAAAGGGACATAAGGAGGAAAGAGTTTATTTCTTCTTACATGGCTTACAGTCCAGAATGAAGGGAAGGCAGGACAGGAACCTTGGAGGCAGGAATTGGAGCAGAGTCCATGAAGGAATGCTGCTTACTCACTTTTTTCTATGGCTTGTTTGTCTTATTTTCTTATGTAACCTAGCACTACCTGTCCAGGGATGCTACTTCCTACAGTGGGATGGGCCCTCCCTCCCAAGCCAGTCACCAGTCAAGACAATGTCCAATAGACTTGCCTGTTATCTTAGTTAGGATTTCATTACTGTGAAGAGACACCATGACTAAGGCAACTCTTATAAGGAAAAGCATTTCATTGAGGCTGGCTTATAGTTTCATAGGATTCAGCCCATTATCATCATGATGGGATACATGGCAACATCCAGATAGACATGATGGATATGAGAGTTTTACATCTTGATCTGCAGGCTCCAGAAGTAGATTGTGTCACTGGGCATGGCTTGAACATATATGAGACTTCAACAGCCTGCCTCCACAGTGACATACACAGTGGATTCCAACAAGACCACATCTACTCCAACAGGCCACACCTCTTAATAATGTCACTCTTTATGCGCCTATCATACTATCATCAAGACTAATGGAGGCAATCCCTCAGTTGAGAATCCCTTTTCCCAGATGACTCTATTTCAAGTCAAGTTTAAAAAGGGAAGGAAATGAGAAGGAAAGAAGGAGAAAAATTAACAACTTCCAACACAGAAAACATATATATATGATATATTAGTGAAATTGTTATTATTTATATATATATATATATTGGGGTTTTTGTGTGTGTGTGTGTGTGTGTGTGAATGCAATAAAATTAGATTAAAAAAAAAGAGGCCAGGGGGAGGGTTTTATGGAAGGATTTGGAGGGAAGAAAGGAAAGAGAGAAATGCTGTAATTAAGTTATAATCCTCAAGTAAATATAAACAAAAGAAACTGTAGAATAACCCCAAATGCAAACATCTAATGAATACAGTAGGCAAGAAGAATGCAGAGCTTTTGATTTGATTTTCAGATCCCCTTGTAGACCACTTCTTTTATGAGAAGTCTCTGGGAAAAACCTGTATGAGGAAATGCCCAGCTTGGTACTTCTTAATTTCCCCAAATTTGGAATATACATGCACATGTTAACAGTACAATGAAAGGAACACTTTAGATCCCTTAAAATGTACAACTCCTGTATTGTTTTTAAGGATTCAGCATATCAAGATTTAGAAGACATACATTCTTTTAAAGTTTTATGTACTATTATCTTGTGTCTGTGCATGATGTATGTGGAGGATAAATGACAGCTCTGTGGAGACTGTCCCTTCCCTTTAACCTTCATTTGGATTCCAGGGATTGAAGTCAGCCTATCAGATTTTCAGGCAAGTGCACTGCTTGACATGCTGCTGTCTGTCTCATGTGTCTAAGGAACACATTCTCTTAGTTTTTGTGAGATTCTGCAGCAGAGATCATAAACGATAGACAATTAGGATGGTTTAGATTACCAGACCTTTATGGCTCTACCTTATTGAATCCTCAAGCAGAGAAACTTACATGCTGGGGAATGGCCTAAGAACATGTGTGAAAGTTGCCACCATTACCATTGTTTGGATTCGAATTCCATGTCACTTGTCTTGCAAGAGTTATTTCATTAAGATTTATTTACTTTTATTTTTATCGTATGCATGTTTTATCTACATGAATGAATGTGCACCGTGTGTGTACCTGGTACCTACAAAGGCTGGAAGAGGGACTTGGATCCCCTGGAAGTGGGTTACAGGAGACTGTGATCTGCCATGTAGGTGCTGAGAATAGAACCCAGGCTCCCTGTAAAGTGCATAAAGAGCTCAGAACTGCTGAGCCATCTCTACAGCCCTAAACGTTATGGTTTTAAAGAACAATGTAATATACTAAGAGGGAGAATATTCCTTATTTCCCTCAGATATTTGTGACTGCAGTTACTCTCTTTGGTGCTTGGGTTCTGGTATGATATATTCAGTTAAGGAGTTGCATACAGTGTTGATTTAGGTAGGTTTTGAGAGTGACATCATCAAAAGAACAAAAGGTATGAAAGTACAGGAAATGAGGCCTAAAACATAGGTATTTTATATGTAAGATGACATAATTCCATAGATATTTTATATGTAAGGTGACATAATTCCAAATGTGTTCGGCATCCATAAGGTAGAATGCAGGATGACAGAGAGCTTTGGAAATATGTTTTAGAAAAGTGGACCACTAGTTTTTATGATGGATTGTAAGGGGAATTAACAGTATTTGACTCCATGGTCACCAAGTGTCATGATTTATAGCCTACTTATACCTAGCAAGAATATGCTATTGGCTTAGGTTATATTTATTAATAAACAAACAAAATTTATGCATTCAAAGTGATAGGCACTTCCAATTCCTCTTAGCTTTCAGAATTATTACACAGAATGCATTTTTTAATATTTATTACCGTTAGCTGTGAGATGGTCTATACATTCATCAATAGCCAAACTTTGGCAAACTTTGGCAGGATAGTCTCTCAAAAAGAAACCTGTCATTGACCTCAATGATGAAAGCTGTGGCCATAAGTTTTTAAGATGACCAGACATGTTTTTGCAATAAACCAAAGGTCAGAGACAGAAGCTCATTTTAATAGACCATTTCTTTAACCTTGTTTCTCTCAAAAAATTGATATTAAAATGCAGCATACCTTTTTTCTTCAGCTCTAGATATTAATTATTTTGACAAGCAATGGGGAAATGCCAAAAGTATGTGAGCTGAGGAAGACAAAAGCAGTTGTGTTTCCAAGGATGCACCTGACAGCTCTTAAGGGGTCTGGAGGAATGAAAACGGAATTGTGCAGATTTCAAGTGCTTTAGTAATAAACTCAGGCAGTGTAAAGTTACAAAGTTCGTTAAGCTTATACTGAACTCAGACTTTTTCTGAATACCAAATAACTCTCTCTTACTACATGTATACCTTCAGTTTATATTTAGTATTACTTATTACTTTCAGCAAACTCACATTCAAATTGCTTGACTTCATATTATGGCAAAGCATGTTAAGTATGTATTTGTGAAATTAAACTTAGAATTATGAGTTGTTGTAACTGGGTCCTGAGCTCACATCTGCAATACTCTTGCTAGAATGACTAAATGATAGATTTAATGGGTACATTAATGTTCTAGCAACATCTGTTTTTTTTTTTTTTTTCCTAAGTCCTGCAGATGTGAGTGATGGAGCTTACATTTTATTTGACATTCTTTTCTAAGGTTCTATATTTTTATTTTAGGTAAAACAATATTCATTGTGTCCGTTAGAGTAAGCACATCTTCCACTGTTCCTTCTCTCTCTACCCACAAGTTTCAGCATCATGAACTAAATTTTCTTTTCATTTTAAAAGATATTTTAAATAAATGTGGGTTTAATAAACTTTAAATAATTAATTTTCTTGTTTAGTCAGATGATGTTTGACCAACATTGGGAGCCTTAACTTTTTGTATGTGCCCCTGTATCATAGGCCAGAATAAAAATCACTACTAATTAATTTTTACAGAGAAGTGAATTCTAATTCAAAGTATGTTTAGCACAAATCTCAGTTTTCCTTTTTGTGAACTAGGAGAATATTTCTTCATTTAGAAAAGTATTTACCATTAACTAGCTGTGGGGCACTGGGCTGTGAGAGGCAGCTGGGTACCTGGTCGAGCACAGGCCTCGAACCCCAGACTCTAATGGGATGGTAGATGCTCAGCCTTGCTCCTGTGGCCCTAGTTCCTTTCACTTAGCTTCAGCCCTCCACAGCCCCTTCCACAGAGAGGTCTATGGCCATCAGTCATGAAGAATAGTGCCTCAGGCTTTCCCACACGTAGATGAGGTATCTCCAAGCTCTCAGACCAAGCCAATAGGAGTTATCTGATGTTAGACTCTAACCCATCCCAAAACTGTATATAAGAATCCTATTTTGGAGAAGTAAAAGTGTGTGAGACTCATCCCATTGTCTGAGAGTTTCTTTCGCAAGAGCTGTAATACTTGGGAAGAGATCTGCTCTCCCGAAGCTCTTTCAGGACCCTCCCCTCCTTGCTAGCTAGCCAGCTTCTCACTGGCCCAGACCAACCCAACTAATCAAAGAGGGACAGGTACAGCACCTGGGAGTAAATGGGTGGCAACAGCGGAGACTGGGCAGAAGCAGCAGTGGAGGCAATTCCCCCTCCCTGTTCACACTGTATCCCCTTGGCCTGGACCCCTGCACCCGGCTGGACCTGAGATCTTCGTGGGAAGCCCTCCAGAACAGGAACCCACAACTAGCAATTGTCTTCTCTCCATACAAGTAATACCAATTATTAAGCAAGAACAGAGCTGAGCATGGAGTTTCATGACTGTAAACTCAGCACAGTGGAGATTACCAGCAGGATCACCTCAAAGCCAAGACTAGTCTGGGCAATAGAGTATTTTTGAAGATGCCCATCAAAGAAACCCCTTCTTAAAGTAACAAAACTAAAACCCAAACAGCCCAGTTATAATTATTTGTTAAATAAACTAGAGTTTGTGCTTAGTGCAAGTTTTAGTTAATATTTGCTAATATCACATTTATTAACAAGATACAATATGATTATTAGCAATAGAAAACCATTAGTAAACACTGCAAAGATAAATCCTGAAAGAAAGGCTTGGATAAGAACAATTATCTCATCAATATAAAAGTGTGTAGATCTTACTACATAAAGGAAAAGGCTAGAACGTTGGGAATGGAGCAGTGGTTCAGGAAGTTTAAAGTTAGTAGCTCTTGTCCAGCTTGAGACTCATACCACAAGAGGGAACCAAGCCTGACACTGGCCAGGAAGGACCCAGAGGTGGGATAGCCCAGAGAACTAGGATTCTGGGATAGAACCAAACACAATTGTATGGGTGGAGGAGAGCAATGAAATGATTCCTGATGATATTCTGCTACACTTCTAGATGGATGCCTAGCCCAATTGTCATGAGAGAGGCTTCACCTAGCAACTTCTTAGAGCAGATGAAGAGAGCCACAGTCAAGCATTAGACAGGGTTCAAGGAATCCTTTGAATAAGGGAAGAAGGATTTTAGGAGCCAGAGGTATCAAGGACACTGCAGGAAATCAACTAACCTGGGCTCATAAGGGCTCAGAGACTCAACCATCAAACAGAGAGCCTGCACAGGACTGATCAGGACTCTCTGCACATGTGTTACAGTTGTGTAGCATGGTCTTCTTGGGGAACTCCTAACACTGGGAGCAGGGACCGTGTCTGACTCTGTTGCCTACATCTGGGACTCCAGTTCTCCTACTGGGTTGCCTTGTGTAGTTTTAATAGGATAGGATGTACCTAGTTTTACTTCAACTTGTTCTTCCATAGCTGGTTGATATCCACTGGAGGCGTCCTTCTGAAGTAAAGTGAAGGAGGAGTGGATTGGGGAGGCAGAAGAAGGGAGGTGGGGGAGAGAAACTGAGTAGAAAGAAGGGAGGGGAAACTGAGGTCGGAATGAAAAAAAAAAAGAATACTAAAAGATGACTTCTTTCTCCTTTGGCCAAAAGTCAGAACATCTCTGTAGTTCATCTACCTTTCTTCTTGTTTATAATGGTTAACAAGATATTTGGTTAAGCTCTATGGACATGGGTTAGTGGTGTGGTTCATAGTATTCTAGTGATATTTTATTGTTTTTATATTATTATTTTTACTTGTATTCATTAAGTCAGTCAAGAAATATTTGGCAAAGGTTTCACCATGACTGACAGTGTGAGGTCCTATGTTTTCAAAGACAGTTATGTTAGAGGCAGAAAGTATGTAAATATATAATCATAGTAAAGAGTCCTATGTTTTATAGATAATAAGAATATATACATATGTGGATGTAATAACAGTTAAAATAAGAGGAAAAGGTGGGTGTATGGAACAAATGTGGGGAGGGAAAGGGAAATGAGGTAATTATATTATAATTTCAAAAAATTAAAAGAATTAATAAAAATTGATAAGTGTCATAGTATTTTCTGCTGAGAGCCAATTTTGTTACAGAAATGTATCTGATATGAATTCAGTGGTTAGGGTTCCTGTGGGACATGTTTGGGAAGGCATTTCTGGCAGAGAGAAAGCAAAGGAACAGAATTTATCATGTTATTGAGGGAAATAGATATTGTGATAGCATTACAGCTAGAAGATAAGGAGGGGCGGCTGCAAAGACAAACTGAGCAGATCTCGACAGTGCTGCACAGATACAGCATTGATGTAGAGCAGAAGCAAGCCATTGGTGGCTTTTAAACATGAAGCACATTCAAGTTTCAAAATGTCCCTCATCTGGCATCGTGAAAAATGAATCACAGGAAACGAGAAATGAAAGAAAGAGCAGTTGTAACTCAAATATTGTAACACAGTAAAGAGATAATTAGAGTTTAAATTAGGCCAGAGACTGTGAGTAAGGCATAAGGAAAAAGTTAACTGCGGAAGACTTTAGGACCAATTATATTTAAAAAATGAAGAACAGAGAACGTTAAGTTGAATTCCTAGCTTGTTTGGGAGATTTTAAATCCTGTACCACTAGCTAGTTACACAACAGTATAGATGCTGGAGAAAGACAAATTTGGCTTGGCTACTGGAGTCTGAAATGAAATTTCCCTTTTGTACAGATTATTGTGTGAGTTGGAGAACAGTCCAGAAATTGATGCAACTTGGTAGTTTTCTGTATGTCGACATCGGCAAAAGTTGTGTTGATAGTTTTCAAGATTTAGTGAACGAAAAGAAGGAATGGTTTGAGGAGAGACACTGTGCTTGGTTTTCTTATCACCACACCTCTACGATGTGGTTAGCACCAGATCCAAAGCAAACTTTCCAATGTGCTTGGAAAGTTCTAGAGTTCCAGGAGTAAGGAATTGAGTAGAAGTCGATGAAGGGAGTCCTGGGAAGTACTAAGAAAGAACAGAGTACAGGCAGGGTCAGGGAAATCCATAGTACAGAGCTACAAGAAATCAAATGTGTGCAATACCCAGTGCTGTAAGGGGTCAAATACCACCAACACTGTAGGACCAGAACATGAGCTTCTCATTACATACGGCACAAACACATGGGCATCATTTTTATTTACATTTAATACAATTTTGATAGGTGAATAAATGTCGGGCTGTTTTCAGTAGATAGATTTCCTTTGACACAACCTCAAATTTTCTTTGTAACTCTCTGTAGAGCATATTTATCAGAACCAACAAATGTGCATTAAAGAAAATGTCAAGAAGCAAAATGATGTTTTGTTGAATGTAGTTTAAATTTTATAATAAATTATGAGATATGCCAAGGCAAATACAAATCTAGAGGCCCAAGTGTGAAAGCAAGAGTTTGATTTTATTTTGTTAACATCTTACAGTATTATAAATTCATGTGGTTAACAACCAGGCAGCTAGCATGGTTAAGAAGTGGAACAAAACTATGAGAAGTTCCTTGCAAAATGTTCACTCCTGATTAATTCACTTGACATTTTATTAAGTGGCAAGAGCAATCTAGTTTTCCCAGACAGAGTTATTTCATTCACCTCTTCTCCCAGGTACTTGCCAAGCAGATACAATGTGTCTCTGCAGGATGGGAACAGAGCAGTGAATGAAATAGACACAGCCTGTGCTCTCAATGGATCTTGCGGTTATAGGAAATTAATGTAATTAAATAAAAGTTAATTTATTGAAATTGAAGTATATTCTTTGCCAATTAAAAAGTAGATATGGTAAAAGGGTGCTATGTAATGAAATAAAAATTTATTTCATGAGTTCATAGCACTCAAGTATATTTAAATAGACTGACAACTCATTGGCTTGATAAAGTAGAAAGGGACAAGACAGGTGTTTTTACAGGATCTTTTTTTTTTTTTCAACATGTTCTTTGGAGATCCATAGGACAGCAGATACTCTTAAGGGCAGGAATGAGCTATCTCTTGGCAGAAGTTGAAAGGAAAACTGTTCAAAACTACACAAAGTAACTAAGGGATGTGGAGAGTGAAAGAAACCATCTAGTCTAGGGAAGAGCACGCCGATTGGTTATCCAATACTGAATGGTAGGTACTGACAACATATTCATACATTTAACATTTTACAGACTGGGCAGTTTAAATTTAGGAAGAATCATATACATATATGTTCACATGAAAAATGAAAATAATGTGTACACACGCACACACAATTAATTTATAAAGAGCCAGGAATTTGAAAGAGCAAGGAGGGGGTATATAGAAAGGTTGAAGGAGGGAAAAGGAAGGGAGAAATGACATAATTATATTATAATCTCAAGAAATAAAAGATAAAAGTGGTCCATCAGAAAAGTTGGAGAGAGAGGGAGAGAGGGAGAAAGGGAGAGAGCTGTGAGCTGCTGTAATGTTTAGTCTTCTTTTTATGAAAACTAATAAATAGTTGTAAAGTCTGGTGATGTGAACAGTTGTAGGCTATTATAGCATTTCTTTTTGTTAGTCTTTAAAAGTAAATCAAAAACTAAGAACTAAAACACCATGCAAAGAAAGAATCTATCGTATTGATTGCATTTGCATTGTATTGTATTGCATTGAATTTATATTGGATTGTATCCTATGATCCTTAGAAGTTTGCTACCATGAAATATTGAAAGAATGCTATCCCACTTTAAGGATTTTCAGGAGGATTAAATAAGTAAAGTGTTTACCATGACGTTCAGTACATTGCAAATATTATGGATATTTTTCTTCCTGGTTCAAGATAAGTAGAATTGGCAGTGCAGTTTCCTATAACTTTTCTGTGCCAGGGGAAGACGGGTTTTTCAAGAGTATGACTTTACATTCTAAGAACACCCTTGTGCCAATCATTAAGGAGGGAAGTATAAAATATCATCAAAATATTCTCAATTGGCAACAGCTCTTAAGGGTGGCCAGAGTATCCAGGCTAGTACCCTGACTAAACAGGGATGAGTCTGGCAGCCCTTGTTCTCGTCTTTCTGTTGCTGTAATAAACATCACGGTCAAACGCAACTTGGGGCATATCCAGCCCACTGCAGTGATGACTAAGGAGCTTTGCATTGGGGTTGCAGTCAATTAGGACTACCTGGAAATGCCGCAGATGAATATGAACCCAATATGAAAACCCACCCTGCACTCTGCTTACTCAATTTTACCAGGGCAAACTACTTGAATCCCAACATGGAGTCCTAGTGGACATTTCCAACATTTTATGTATGTCATCTCTGGTTGCTTGAAAATTGAATTAATAAAACAATTTTAGTGATTTGTAATTTTGACACTTTGGATGATTTAAAACCAATGTAGTTCAAATGGACATCACCCACTGAAATGTGAGGTTTCTTTGCTGATTGAAAATGCAGTGAAAAGGGACTATTATTTACTGTCTCAGTAGTAACAGAGTTTATGAGGGAATGAAAGCTGTCTCATGTCTTTCGGGCTTTAGCTGACACTATGGGAGGGATGACATAGACTACCTTCCTAAAGCAGCCCTGCATATACACTAAAGGCCTAAAATCAGCCATAGGCCTAAAATCAGCCATAGGCCTAAAATCATCAATAGGCCTGACATACATACATGCTAATACAAAGTCTTGGGTCTCTATGGAAAAACACTGAAAGAGAAGGCTGTAAGCTATTGTAAACAGGCAGCTTCTGTGGAAATTTACCAGCCCGAGGAGTCATAGGTCTTATAAATAGACAGCCTCGGTGGACAGTACCAACTTAGATAAGGACAAGTGAATCATAGGCAGAGTCATAGTGACCTGTCCCCTGAACCTATACCCAGCTGATACCCTGTTCTGAAAGGTATCTATACTCCCCCTAAACACCTATGCTTTGGTGCCATTCCCTTCCCCACATCCTGCCTTTTTGTGTTTATAACCTCTCTGTAAATAAGTAAATTATATGTGATTTAAATAACTAAATAAATTAAATATATATATATATATATATATTACCTTCCTAAGATATTTCCTGTGTAAATAAAGCAACAACAAGCTACAGCCATCAGTATTCATTTTGTGTGTGTGTGTTTTCAGAATACAGAATGCTATTTTTGAGCAGGCCCTTGTAGGAAATGCTCATGCCTGGGTAGACATCGCTGCTGGAAATTAATCAAAACATGGTCATTAGTGCTCACATTTAGATCATAAACATCTCAGGAAAGTGCCCCTTCCTGTGGTTTGCCAGACTGTGAGCTGTTGATGTTTTTGTTTTACGTATTACCTTCTTCTAACACAGATGTGCCATGCAGCTCTCAGGATTGACCCTGATATTTGAGTTAATTGGAATCGAACCCAATGGAAATGGCAAAGTTTTCATATACTAGCAGTTTTTTTTGTTTTTTGTTTTTTTTTTTAACTTTGTAAAGATCTGGAAAGTGATTTAAAGAAACAGAGAGCTGTTGGGGAAAAAAAAAGTGTCACGCTCCAAAGTTACGACTGAGAAACCTCCTCACATGAAGGGACACACATTTTTTTTTGCAAGATAATTAAAACAGTTTAGATTAAAACCATTTTCAGTTTAGCTCTTCAAACTGTAGTCCATCAGAAAAGGAGGAGAGAGTTGATTTTATGAACTTTTACAGTCAGTTGCATTCACACATTTTAGCTGTGGCATAATGGAGCAGAAAAGCAAGGCAGGAGATAGCAAGTGAAAAAAACATCGATTTCTGTCTCACTGGACTGACTAGAAACACAAGAATCCAGACATCATTTGCGAGCAAATAACTGGTTCCTCACTGGTTTAGATGCTGAGAGACAAATGGAAGAAAATTGCTATTTCTCTCTAGGATTTCCAGTGCATCCATGTGTACTGCATGCATACTTACACACAGAAAAATCTGTGATAGTGTTAGGTAGACATGGAGTGGACAGAAGGGAACCAAATCCCGTTTCCTTAGATGTGGATAGCCTGACTATTAAAAACTAACCCAGTGTCTGATGTAAAAATCTCAATTTAAAAAACAAAAAACAGACAAAATTGTATACATTTGGGATGACAAGATACCTTGACAGGCAGTCATGAGCTCAGCCATGAGGTCTTGAGCAGTCTCAAAGAGGAGTTAGACATGGGGTAATCAAGATGACCCCAGCTATAGCTCTTCATAGTCAGAGGGCCTCCTTGTGGCTCTTTGAGGCATTGACAGTTGTTGGCCTTAGATGGAAAACTGACAAAACACATTATGGTTTTGACTACTCCTTTATGGGTTCTTCTCATGTATATATGTGTGCTGCTCCTGTGTGGATGTGTGTTCTCATGTGTGTGGATCCATCTGTGTATGCTGACATGGATGCTTATGTGCACATGCATGTGGAGGTTGATCTTAGAAGTTTTCCCTCATTATGTCTGCTTTGTTAATTGCATACAAAAATATACTTCCAGGTATTTATTTCTTTTGAATTGAGTTATTTTCTTATCGTTGAGTTTTGATATCAGATTTACTTCCTAACCTATTGCTGTGCATACATTTAATGATTTGGGTAGGTAAAAGCACCTTGGTACTCCAGACACAAATTCTATTCTATTCTGATAAAGGAGGATTTCAATGTGTTGTTTGATTTGAGTTTCAAGTATTTTATTATGTTGAAAATTTTTTGCATTATGTTAAAGACAGTTATAAACCTGCAATTTCATTTTATTACAATGTAAATTCCCCTTCCTGGCTTTCCCACATTATATCTTATTCAATGCAACTGTTGAATCATTCTCTTATTTTTATCTTACTTAACAAAGCAAAACAAAACAAAAAAACAACAACAAAAAACCTCCAAACTTCTTTGCCACTATCTTATTTTGTATTATACAGATCTTAACCTGAATCTACTGCAATATCTTACCAAATCATAGTGGACTAAAAAGACTTGCTGTCACTATGACAAGCCTTTAAATTTGAGGTTCTCTGTGTCCTTGTTTATAGCTGTTTCTGATCCATCATCATCTTTCTGCTTTGGTAGCATGATTGCTCTTCCTTCTCAGTGAAATGTCCTTTCCCTCCATCATGCGGTGATCTTTTGGACTTAGATCAACAGTGGCCCATTGAAGAGAATGTCCTTATATGCATCTGGATAGCAGTAGACTCTTCCCTGCCCACCATTTCGTTCTGTGTTGTATGGGTCATTTTTCTCATTGCTGTCACAAAGCATCTGACAGCAGCAATGTCTGGGAGAAGAGTTCCTTTGGTTCTCAATGGGTGCACTTAGTTGTGGAGAGAAGGCTTGGTGGAAAGAGTGTATGGCAGCCAGGAGCATTGCATCTGTGGTCCAGAGGCAGAGAGATGAGTACAGATGGTTAGTGAGTGTCTCCTTTTCATGCAATTAAAATGGTTATGACCTATGCAGATGGTTAGTGAGTTTTCTCCTTTTTATGCAGTCTCTGACCTAAGCTCATGGAATGATTCTTTCTGCCCACATTTTAGATGTATCTTATCATCTTACTTGACATAAAACATCCTTTGCAGATATTTCCCAAGGTTTGCCATCTAGGTTGTCCTACTTTCTGCCGAATTGACAGTATTAACCATCATGTGTGTTTCCACAGAACTCAACACTGAAGTTAACAGTTGCCTTGCTACTTAATTTACTTTGAGTACTAAATATTCTTCTGAAGGAGAATCAAGTTTACATTTTTTATAGATTTTTTTTTTAGCATAATACCTATCATTCCTGCCACATACTTGGGAGTAAATAAGTGCTTTAAGACTACTTATCTCAAAATAGAAATATCAATACACTATTAATATTCAAAGTGGTTAATGTTGACTTAAAATTTACAACCCAACATAGAATTATTCCTTACTAAGTGACTTATTTTCTGTGGGTCCCCGGTTCTGGAGGGTGTCTCACGATGATCTCCTGGCTGAGGACAGAGTGAGAGCAGGGAGGGTCCTCTGCACACGTCTCCACTGTCTGTTGGTCTTCAGCCCAGCCTGGTGTGAGAGGTCTGGGCCAAAATGGTGCAAGTACAAGCAGGGAGGAGAAATTGCCTGTCTCCGCTGCTGTCTCTGCTCAAGTCTCCGCTGTCACAGCTCGGTCACTCCCAGGTGCTGCACCTGTCTCTCCATGCTGAGCCGGCCCGGGCTGGGCCGATAGAAGCCGGCTAGCAGGCAAGGAAGCAGCTTGGTGCCCAGGAAGGTTCCGGGAGAGCGTATCTCTCCCCAAGTGTTACAGCTCTTGAGACGGAAACTCTCGGACACCAGGATGATTCTCGAACACACCTTTACTTCTCCTGAAAAGAGCCCTTATATACAGTTTCAGGGTGGGTTAGGGTCTGACAGCAGATAATGCCTATTGGCTTGGTTGGAGAGCTTAGAGATACCTCATCTGCATGTGGGTTAGGGTCTGGCAGATAATGCCTATTGGCTTGGACTGAGAGCTTAGAGATACCTCATCTACATGTGGGAGGGCCTGAGGCACTGTTCCTCGTGACTGATAGTCATAGATCTCCCTTTGGGAGAGGCTGTGGAGGGCCGAAGCTGAATGAAAAGAACCAGGTCCTGGGGGCAGCTCCAAACACCTGCTGTCCTGATAAAGGTCTGGGGTTCAAGGCTTGCTCAACCAGGCACCCAGCTGCTTCCCACAGCCCACCGCCCCACAATTTTCCAGAAATACTATCTTAGAGAAAAAGGTATATTCTTTTGGTTTAGGATGAAATGTTCTATAGATATCTGTTAAATACATTTGGTTCATAACTTCTGTTAATTTCAATGTGTCTCTGTTTAGTTTCTGTTTCCATGATCTGTCCATTGCTGAGAGAGGGGTGTTGAAATCCCCCACTATTATTGTGTGAGGTCCAATATGTGTTTTGAGCTTTAGTAAAGTTTCTTTTATATATGTGGGTGCCCTTGCATTTGGAGCATAGATGTTCAGAATTGAGATTTCATCTTGGTAGATCTTTCCTTTGATGAGTATGAAGTGTCCTTCCTTATCTTTTTCGATTACTTTGGTTGAAAGTTGATTTTATTTGATATTAGAATGGCTACTCCAACTTGTTTCTTGGAATCATTTGCTTGGAAAATTATTTTCCATCCTTTTACTCTGAGGTAGTGTCTGTCCTTGTCACTGAGGTGCATTTCCTGTATGCAGCAAAATTCTGGGTCCTGATAATGTATCCAGTCTGATAGTCTGAGTCTTTTTACTGGAGAATTGAGTCCATTAATGTTAAGAGATATTAAGGAAAAATGATTGTGGCTTCCTGTTATTTTTGTTATTAGAGGTGGAATTATGTTTGTGTAGCTATCTTCTTTTGGGGTTGTTGGAAGATTACTTCCTTGCTTTTTCTAGGTTGTAGTTTCCTTCCTTGTATTGGCGTTTTCCATCAATTATCCTTTGAAGTGCTGTGTTTGTGGGAAGATATTGTGCAAATTTGGTTTTGTCATGGAATATCTTGGTTTCTCCATCTATAGTGATTGAGAGTTTTGCTGGGTATAGTAGTCTGGGCTGGCATTTGTGTTCTTTTAGGGTCTGTATGATGTCAGTCCAGGATCTTCTGGTTTTTATAGTCTCTGGTGAGAAGTCTGGTATAATTCTGATAGGTCTGCCTTTATATGTTACATGACCTTTTTCCTTTACTGCTTTTAGTATTTTTTCTTTGTTTTGTGCATTTGATGTTTTGATTATTATGTGATGGGAGGTATTTCTTTTCTGGTTTAGTCTATTTGGTGTTCTGTAGGCTTCTTGTATGTTTATGGGCATCTCATTCTTTAGGTTAGGAAATTTTTCTTCTATAATTTTGTTGAAGATATTTATTGGCCCTTTAAGTTGAGAATCTTCACTCTCATCTATACCTATTATCCTTAGGTTTGATCTTCTCATTGTGTCCTGGATTTCCTGGATGTTTTGTGTTAAGAACTTTTTGGATTTTGCATTTTCTTTGACAGTTGTGTCAATATTTTCTATGGTATCTTCTGCACCTGAGATTCTCTCTTCTATCTCTTGTATTCTGTTGGTGATGCTTGCATCTGTGACTCATGATTTCTTTTCTAGGTTTTTATCTCCAGGGTAGTCTCCCTTTGTGATTTCTTTATTGTTTCTCTTCCATTTTTATGTCCTGGATGGATTTGTTCAATTCCTTCACATGTTTGGTTGTGTTCTCTTGTAATTCTTTAAGGGATTTTTGTGTTTCCTCTTTAAGGGCTTCTACCTGTTTACCTGTGTTCTCCTCAATCTCTTTAAGGGAGTTACTTATGTCCTTCTTAAAATTCTCTATCATCATCATGAGAAGTGATTTTAAATCTGAGTCCTGGTATTCTGGTGTGATGGTGTATCCAGGGCTTGCTATGGTGGGAGAACTGGGTTCTGATGATGCCAAGTAACTTTGGTTTCTGTTGCTTATGTTCTTGCGCTTGCCTTTCCCCATCTGGTTAACTCTAGTGTTATGTGCACTCACTGTGTCTGACTGGGGTCTGTCTTTCCAGTTATCTTGCTTGTGTCAGAACTCCTCAGAGTCCAGATGTCTCTGTGATCTTGTGATCCTAAGCTCTTGGATAGAAAAACTCCAGGGACTCAGACCGCCTCTGGGATCCTGAAATCCTGCTGCTGTGAGTGCAGTGGCTCCTCTAGGATGTCTCAGGATATGGTGTTTCCACAGGAGCACACCAGCTAGGTATCTGCCTCAGTCAAAAGGACCAGGCACGGGGGGAGGGTGTTGGAGGAGGGGGCAGAAGGGAAGTGTTATTCCGGAGGGATGGGGTTTGGGTGGCTGATGGGTTCTGAGTGCCCCTGGCTCCCAATTGTAACCCTGGGGTGTATGGTAGTTGGAAAGCTTTCTTATCCACTGCTCTGAGTACAGTGGCTCCTCTAAGAAGGCTCAGGATATGGTGTCTCCACAGGATCAGACCAACTAGGCCAAAGGGACCAGGCGCCGGCAGAAATACTATCTTAAAATGTCAATGGGATGTTCGCAGAAAATATGATCTCTTGTTCATGGAGAAGGTGCTGCTAATGGGAAGAAATGTTGTACAAGATTCCAGAGAAACAGATCGAGGGGAGCTATAGATAAAAAGGAGCAGCTATATATATTGTGCATGACTTGTTGAGATAATTGTATCATACCATCTTCTGGAGTTTCGGGAAAGTGGTGGTGTAGGTCTAGTTCATGCCCAATAACTTTGGATGTTAATATTAGAGGGAGAAGATAAGGTGGATGCCTAGGTATGCAGAGGAGATAACATGTTTTTTTTTGTTTTATTCAAATTCTCAATTGTTTCCGATCCTTACCACTTACATTATGAGGGTAGTATTTATTCAGTCTATTGATTTGAATGTGAATCTTATCTAGAAGTAGCCTTACAGATGCACCTAGATATAATATGTTACCAGTTTAGTTTGCCTAGTCTATTGACATATAAAATTAAATATCATATAGCTGTTAGGTGCTTTATTCTAATTAAATTAGAATATTGGTATCAAACAAACACAATTTAAGAACTTAACTTAGTCCCTTAAGAAATGTTGCTTAGTTGGCAAAATAGGAAAATTCCAGAAATAACAGTTAGGAATTAGGAATTTTTAGCTTATACCATAGCAAATGCAGTCTGTAATTCAGGATCTTCAGTGTTTGTGGATGACTATTAAAGATCATAAATGTCAGCAATATAAAGAATACTGGAGTAGAGATCTCTCAGGAAGGTTACCTTGAAATGAGGGTAACTAAATTATTAATCATGGTATAACATAAAAGTCCTTATTGTTAAATGAAATATCACAGATGTTTACCTTTTTAGTTTTATTAATAGCTGCAAAGATACAAGTATGCATGACAAATTAGTGGAATGTTAGGAGGTCTGACATGGTCAGTGCCACTCCTTGGGATGCTTTTTACTGAATACTCTGGTGAAGATTTGTCGTGTCTTCTAAATGATACCGATTGACTGAGTCACATTTAAAAGCAAGAGTGTTCATTCATAAGTTTATTTGCAGCCTATTTTAATAAGTGTTCAACCTCTCCTCTTGCTGATCATTCAGCAGATGTAGTGGAAGAGATAAGTTATTAGGACATGGGAGAAGTAGACCTGTTCAGAAATAGTTCTTTGGGGACGAGCTCCATCTTCTTTGTCCTGTATCAAACACCAGCAGCTTCAGACCAATCTTCTAGGCAGGCAGACATCAGACATGAACCAGCAGCTGTAGTTCAATCCTGAAGAAACTGCAAGGCTCACCAACTGGCCTGAGATAGTGGAAGTGGCAAGCTGCCATAGGAACCTCACGAGCAGTTCTTGGTGAGTTTCTCTCAGTGGCAACATTATCACATGATGGAGCTCAATAATGCTATGTAAAGCAAACCAATACATGTGTGTTCAATACATGTATGTTGCTAGTGAAGTATAGTGAGATGGTGCCAACGAAACCAATGCTGCCTTTCCACTGTCTGTGTGGGTCACATTTATACTCCTTCAGCATGTATCCTTTCACGTGACTGCTATGGCAAAACATCCTTTCACCTGTGTCTGCTTCAGGAAAACATTCTTTCACATGTCTACTTTAGGAGGACATCATCTCACCTGTGTGACCCTACAATACATCATTTGACATAACTGAGTTTCCAAACCAAAAGTTTCCACTTCATTCACTTACAACACATTTTTGTTTTGTACATGATTCTGTTGTATATGTTATTTATTTTCATCAGAGATTCCAAAGATTATTTTAAATTTTATTTGTAAGCAAGCCTAGACAGACCAGATATATGCAGATGCAAGCAACTACTTGTAAATCCTTCCTTTAGAAACACTGCCAGCAAAATTGCCCAGGAGCCTGTAATTAGCACGTCTAAAAGAAACAGGATAAGGTAACTCCCATCTTCCTTTCTGGGGGTGTATCTCCCATGCTCACATAAAGAGAGAATGCAAGCTTTCTTTCTTCACAGCTGTCATTTTACCTCTAAGAGTATGTGTGTTTGTGTTGTGGTTTGTGACTGGAGCGAATCGTACCTACTGGAAGAATATGACTCCTTACTACAAACAGAGATTATGCAGATCTTTGTAAAACAACAACAACAACGTCTTATTTCTTTGTAATCAGCTGAGTGTGAATACTAAGAAATCTTTAAGATTTCTTTGAGTTTTGACTTTAATTTATGACATTAACAAATACAGGCCAATTTTATTGAAATACACGAGGATAAATTATACTGTAGATGCTGCTTATTTTAAGCATCAGTTTGCCTTGGAACTGTAGACAGCATTTTTCAACAGTACTTACATAACACCAAGCAATCCAAACAGAGGAAAGTGTAGACTAAATGAGGACTTCAAAGCAATACAAAATCAAGGTGATAGCTAGTTTCAGTGCATTTTTAATGGGTTTTCTTGGTTAGGATTTTGAGATGGGTCTGACTCTCTGAGATGGGTAGTCCAGGCTGGACATGAACCGGTGATCCTCCTGCCTCAGCTTCAGTTCTAGGATTTTAAGAGTGCTATCATGCCTGGCATGGTTTTTATTGTTTAGGAAGCTACCTCGGAGTTAGTTAAAGTAGAAATGTTTTATCTATCAATTGGGAGAACATGTATAAAATTGTGAATAGATCTTGTTTAAAATTCAAAATGAAAATAATTGTTAAACTTTCCTGCTATTTCTGAGAACAAATGCTATCTGTTGTCTTTGTGTATTAGTAAGGAATAACAAAGAATTTACATGTGAAACCAGAGTGTATTTCAAAGGCCAATATGATCATTTTGATTTGTTTATAGTATTTTTTTCTATTTTAAATACATTTATCAATATTTTTAAAAAAAAATCTAAAAATTATTGTCAAAGCATTTTGTCTGTAAAATATTATGTATCAACAGAAATTCTGTGAAGATGGAAATGTAAATAAATGGCTTTATTCCTAAAAGGCAGGTATCAGCAGGATAGTTAATGGACACAGACATGAGAATAAACCATAATAAGAACTGGCCCTGTTTCTACTCAGCTTTCTTAAATCCACTTGCAAATCCATCATCCGGCAACTGTGAAAGGCAATAACGTGCAGTGAAGCTTCTGTATTAGCCTTACCCAGAGGGCCCAAAGCTGCTCTCAGTTCCCCTTGGCCCAGCCTACTCAATAAAGCAGAGCAGCTGCGTGACATAGCCCCAGCTAGCCTCTCCATCCTTCCACATCACAGACACTTAATACAAATCAGATGAGAAGTCAGACACTGAGCCCAAACTCCAGGTGACAATACCTTTCAAATCCACATAGTCTTCCTTTAATGCAATTCACCCTTGCTCTCCTAATTTTAATGACATCTTGAAAGGAAAAAATATTCTTCCTGAAAATAAAATTTCTGGTTAGGTTTGACATTCAAAAGCCTGAAGGTTTTCTGAACACTGCTAAATATTGCTCGCCTGTTCCTTTATGAGACTTCAGAAAAGATTTGACAAGTCTTAAGCCAGCCTTAGTAAGATTTCTTATACATTGTAGTCATTGGTTTCTGTTTTTCTCCCTTTAAACATAATGCTAACAGTCACTTTAAACAAATACTGGATTTAACGTGGGGCCAATTACTAACAATGAGTTCTTGAGAGGAAAGGTATCTTGAAAATTCATTGTCATCTAATTATCAATAGGGCCCTTCAACATTAAGACTTTTAGAAAATTCTAATGTATCAATTCACTTTATTTTATTGTAACCATTCACAGGCAGTTAGATCGAGCCTCATGTAGCCCTCTTGTGCAGTTTAAGAAACCATTCAGCATGTGACCTTGCTGAATTTGGTTTTCACTGCGATATTGTTATAAGAATCCTTCAGAACCATTCTTTTGGAAAAACACAGAACATCTGAAGGAATAATGTGAGATTTCATGGTATCTTCACCCCACAAAGAAAAGCATCACCATAATATGATAAGGACAGATATTTAAAAATTGGATTTGTTCTCCTGGAACTGGTGTTAGGATTGTTATAAGCCTCCATGTTGGATGCTCGGAGTTAAACCTGGGTTCTCTAAATATGAGCAGCAAGTCATTACCACGGAACCATCTCTCTATTGCCTAAAGGGCCAGTTATTAAAATAGGACATATAACTCCAATGAAGAAGTGTATCCCAGCCAAGAATAGATGGATGTTTATAGAATGTGCATTTTAACTACCTTCTTTTAAGAAACAAGCTACTTAGTAGGATAGTAAATGCAGCAACAACCGATTTTGCCCCATTAGGGAGGAACACAATAATGGTGTAGGGAATCCAAGTCTTGAGAATTGTCGACATAACTCTAGACGTAGAGCCTGAGAACTGACCTGGGTCAGGGACCATATCACCAAGAAAATTGCAATGCAGTGGGAGTAGGTCCTGGACACTGGCAGCTGCAGGGAGCCAGGCAGGCAATTTATAGGAGGAGCAAAGCAAAGGGCAGACCAGGAGCTACCTCTCACTGCCAGGCTTCCCTCTAGGCTACTGGGCAGAGTGGAATAGATGCTAACTGTGTGTTTCCGAGAGCATGAATGATGTTATTGATTAAATTTTAGTTTAAAAAGATATAAAACATTTGAAAACACTGAGCCAATACATAGGAGGATCTGCACTCCCTCTAACAATGATTCCTAGTGTATTATTATATCCCCCCTTCAGAAATTGTCCATCATTGTGGTTACATCTGTAATGGGTGAGTGTCCATACATATATTTTATCTTTAAAAGTCATGGGTTTTTTTTTAAAGTCTCAAAATGAAGTTTATTTTCACATAAGTCCTTTTATCATAGAAACTGAGCTACAGAAGTGAATTTTTTATTTTGTTGATTGGATTTAGTATTAGTATAGTTAGAAGAGAAAAACCTGCAGGATTAAACAGTGTGCTTCTGACAGTTGAATGTAACAACAACAACAAAACCATTGTAGCATTGTACTTATTAAAAATGTGTTATAAAAACTATTATTAAGAGTAATTTAGACAAAGATTGTTTTGAAGTACTCTTGATCAGGATCCAGGTTTGTTTCCCAGAACCCATATCAGGTAGTGCATCTCCTTTGATGCCTGTAAGTCCAATTATAGGAGAACCAACATTCTCTTTTTTATGTGTACCAGACATCCAAGTGGTACACATACATATATGCAGGCACTCTTACACACGCATAAAATAAAAATAAATACATCTGTTAAAATATTTTAGTATTGGAGGATGTATAAATTTACAAATAGTACCATCCAATAAATGCAAATTGTTATGGTTTGAAATTGCAGTTGACAGGGAAAGACAGATTCACAGATACAAAGTACTAAGGGTATCATTACTACTTTTGATAAATAAAATTCAGATGAGTAAAATATTAGATGCATTTAAACCAAAATAAATAGTGTATGAAAAGCAAATGTATTATACAGCATGTGTGTATATGCTATTACATATGTTTGGAGCTTTCTTCAAGTCCAGAAGAGAGCACTGGATGCCTTGCAGTGGTGTTTCCACAGTTGTGAGCCCCATAGCAGTGCTAAGTATCAAACCTGGTTCCTTTGCAAGAGCAGCAAGTTTTCTTAACCTCTAGGCCATCTTTCCATGCCACAAATATTATTTTGTTTTATTTATTTTTTTATTAATTTATTTATTTAAATCACACTGTAATTTACTTATTCACACAGGGGTTATAAACACAAAAAGGCAGGATGTGGGGAAGGGAATGACACTGGAGCATAGGTGTTCAGGGGGAGTACGGATACCATTCAGAACAGGGTGTCAGCTGGGTGGCAGGTCACTATGACTCTGCCTATGATTCACTTGTCCTTATCTAAGTTGGTACTGTCCACCGAAGCTGCCTATTTATAAGATCTGTGACTACTCAGGCTGGTAAGTTTCCACAAAAGCTGCCTGTTTACAATAGCTTATAGTCTGCTGTTTCAGTGTTTTTCCACAAGAGACCCAAGACTTTCTGTTAGCATGTATGTATGTCAGGCCTATGGCTGATTTTAGGCCGTCAGTGTATAAGCAGGGCTGCCCCTGACATCTCCTCCCTTCTCTAAGTATAGAGGGGCCTTGGCTATTCTAATCTTGCAAAGGCGGGGATAGAGGCCTGACCTCCAATAATTGAAGGAGACCTTGTAATGGCTCCAGTCCTCCTGTCGTTGTCCAGTGAGGCATGAGGGCCATTCCCATCCTAATGTCTTTTTTCTGGAGAGGGGATACTTTTGACATCAACCCTATGCAGTCTGGCTTGTCCCTCAGGGAACCAGAGAGATATTTTTAGTTTTTATTTATATTCCCTTGCAGTGCTTAGCCTCGAAGCCTAGGCAAGAATTCAGATTGCCAGTCAGAGGGGGTTCTGGGTAGCCCCTCTCTCCTTGGTCTAGGGGTGGAAGTCCCCTCTTTTAGATTTGGTGGAGATGGGTTTTGGGAACACCCTGGTAGAGTAACAACCTCATCTTGAGTCTCTTGGTCCTCCAGAGCTAACTTATGCTGATGTATCTGAATAGGTTTTGCTACCAAATTATCTATCTGTTGTATCACAAAGTTAGTCAGTCCATTTAAGGCCCAGGGACCAAAAGAAATCAGCAAAAATAACACAATTAATGGTCCCAGGATGGGAGGAAGTGGGGTTGACAACCATAGAGAGGTTGAAAACCAATCCTTGTACCAACTCTCATCTTTCTCTTTCTCTCTCTGTCTTTTCTCAGGGCCTTCTCTGACCTTTTTCATGTTCTCTTTAACAATCCCTGTCTTGTCAATGTAAGGGCAACACTCTTCTTTAAGGGCCGTACAGAGTCAAGAGCTGTACACAGTTTTTTCTTGTAAAAGAGTGATTCAAGTCCAATAAAGTCCTTTGCAATTTTTGGAGATCATTTCAGACAGCGAAACGAGGGATTTCTTAAGATTAGTGATGTCAATCTCTAGCTGTTTGGTGTCCTTGTCAATGGCCTATCAAAGGTCTGAGTAGTATAAGTCTGGAGGCCAGCATCAGGATTAGCACTTCTACCAGCAGACATCATGTGTGTTTCATTTTTACCTGAAAAGGAAAAAGAAGGGAATTCTCAGAGAGATTTCTCTTCCCTGGAGGTCACTTGTTATTCATCTTATTTATTGTTGGGCCTGGCTTTGTGGTGGTATCTATTTATTTCATTAATCTTTTTGGCAGCCATTTAGCTGTGCCTTCTGTGGTATCAAACAGGCATATCAGTCCTTGGCCCCATATGAGAACTGGGTCTGGGCCATTCCATTTAAGGGTAATAGGGTCCTTCCACATAGCTATGGCATAGTTTTTATTGGTCTCAGCGATGCCAGAGGCACTCATCAGCAGATTTGCCATGAGCTTTGAGTTTTGAGAGTTAAAAGTAAACAAGGCATGTAGTAGAGTGTTTCAGGAGACTCCTTCTGGGGAGAAACAGTTTCCCCTCTTTTATTTTTAAAACACATTTTTCAGAGTTCTTGTAAGATCTGGGCAGAGTTGCCAGCAGCCACTTCTTCCACACTCAGAGAGTCATAAAGACAATATTTAAAGAAATATAAATCTACATTAATAATCTCTTTTATCAAAGGACTGTTATAGAACAGCCAACAACTAATCAGTCTATATAATATATCAATTAATAATAGCTTCTTCTACTTTTTGTAAAATTACTCCTCTTTTGTCAATTCATTGTTGAGGGAAATTAGGATTCACATCTCTCTCGAGAATATTAACCAGAGACTTAAATTCTTTTGTGGAGCCAATTAGCATCTCCTAGAAACTTTTGAAAATAATTTGAAATAAGTAAGCTATCTTTTTTTTTGTCAGACCCATTATGTTTTTTTTTTAATTGGATATTTCACGTATTTACCTTTTAATGTTATCTCCTCTCTCATTCTTCCCTTAAACCCTTATCCCATACCCCCTCCTCTTATTCTTATGAGGGTATGCTCCAAACATGCTCCCAAACTCATCTACCTGCTCTCAGATTCCCCAACACTAGGGAATCCAAACTTTTGGGGACCATGGTCCTCCAATTTTACTGATGCCTGACAAGGCCACCTCAATTACCTGTTCTCAGGCTGGAAGTTTAGAGCCTGGGAGCTCTGGTTGAATCTTTTGGTGCTCCTTCTAAAAAGGACAAAAGCACACACACTTTGGTCTTCCTTCTTCTTCTTGAGTTTCATGAGGTCTATGCTTTGCATTTTAGGTATTGTGTGCTTTTGGGCTAGTATCCATTTATCAGTGAGTGCATACCATGTGTGTTCTTTTGTGATTGGGTCACCTCACTCAGGATGACATTTTCTAGCTCCATCCATTTGTCTAAGAATTTCATGAACTCATTGTTTTTAATAGCTGAGTAGTACTCCATTGTGTAAATGTACCACATTTTCTGTATTCATTTTTCTGTTGAAGGATATCTGGGTTCTTTCCAGCTTCTGGCTATTATAAATAATGCCGATATGAACATAGTGGAGTATGTGGCCCTGTTGTTTGTTGAAATATCTTCTGGGTATATGCCCAGGAGTGGTATAGCTGGGTCCTCAGGTAACACTATGTTCAATTTTCTGAGGTACCACCAGACTGCTTTCCATAGTGGTTGTACCAGCTTACAATCCCACCAACAATGGAGGAGTGTTCCCCTTTCTCCACATCCTTGCCAACATCTGCTGTCACCTGTGTTTTTGATCTTAGCCATTCTGACTGGTGTGAGGTGGAATCTCACTGTTGTTTTCATTTGCATTTCCCTGATGACTAGGGATGCTGAACACTTCTTTAGGTGCTTCTCAACCAATCGAGTTTCCTCAGTTGAGAATTCTTCGTTCAGCTCTGTACCCCATTTTTTAATAGGGTTATTTGATTGTCTGGAATCTAATTTCTTCAGTTCTTTGTATACTTTGGATATTAGCCCTCTATCAGATGTAGAGTTGGTGAAGATCTTTTTCCAATCTGTTGGTTCCCGCTTTGTCCTATTGACAGTGTCCTTTGCTTTACAGAAGCTTTGCAGTTTTATGAGGTCCCATTTGTCAATTCGTGATCTTAGAGCATAAGCTATTGGTGTTCTGTTCAAGAACTTTTCCCCTGTGTCCATGTGTTTAAGGCTTTTCCCTATTTTCTTTTCTATTAGTTTCAGTGTATCTGGTTTTATGTGGAGGTCCTTGATCCACTTGGAATTGAGCTTTGTACAAGGAGATAAGTATGGATCAATTTGCATTCTTCTACATGTTGACCTCCAGTTGGACCAGCACCATTTGTTGAAAATGCTGTCCTTTTTCCACTGGATAGTTTTAGCTCCTTTGTCAAAGATCAAGTGACCATATGTATGGGGGTTCATTTCTGTGTCTTCTATTCTATTCCATTGATCCTCATGCATGTCTCTGTTCCAAATACCATGTCGTCTTTATCACTATTGCTTTGTAGTACAGCTTGAGGTCAGGGATGGTCATTCCCCCAGAAGTTCTTTTATTGTTGAGTGTAGTTTTCGCTATCCTGGGTTTTTTGTTATCCCAAATGAATTTTAAGATTGCTCTTTCTATCTCTGTAAAGAATTGAGTGGGAATTTTGATGGGTATTGCATTAAATCTGTAGATTGCTTTTGGCAAGATAGCCATTTTTACTATATTAATCCTTCCAATCCATGAGCATGGGAGACCTTTCCATCTTCTGAGATCTCCTTCGATTTCTTTCTTCAGGGGCTTGAAGTTCTTGTCATACAGGTCTTTTATTTGCTTGGTTAGATTCACACCGAGGTATTTTATATTATGTGTGACTATTATGAATGGTGTCGTTTCCATAATCTCTTTCTCAGACAGTTTATCCTTTGAGTAGAGGAATGCTACTGATTTGTTTGAGTTAATTTTATACTCAGCCACTTTGCTAAAGTTGTTTATCAGGTCTAGGAGTTCTCTGGTGGAAGTTTTGGGGTTATTTAAATATACTATCATACCATCTGCAAATAGTGAAACTTTGACTTCTTCCTTTCCAATTTGTATCCCTTTGATCTCCTTCTGTTGCCTAATTGCTCTGGCTAGGACTTCCAGTACTATATTGAATAGGTAGGGGGAGAGCGGGTAGCCTTGTCTAGTCCCTGATTTTAACGGGATTGCTTCAAGTTTCTCTCCATTTAGTTTGATGTTGGCTACTGGCTTGCTGTATATTGCTTTAACTATGTTTAGGTATGGACCTTGAATTCCTGATCTTTCCAAGACTTTTATCATGAAGGGGTGTTGAATTTTGTTAAATGCTTTCTCAGCATCAAGAGATATGATCATGTGGTTTTTTTCTTTGAGTTTATTTATATAGTAGATTACATTGATGGATTTCCATATATTAAACCAACCCTGCATTCCTGGGATAAAGCCTACTTGATCATGATAGATAAATGTTTTGATGTGTTCTTGGATTCTGTTTGAATTTTATTCAGTATTTTTGCATCGATATTCATAAGGGAGATTGGTCTGAAGTTCTCTTTTCTTGTTAGGTCTTTGTGTGGTTTAGGTATGAGCATAATTGTGGCTTCATAGAATGAATTGGGTAGTATTCCTTCTGTTTCTATTTTGTGGAATAATTTGAAGAGAATTGATATTAGGTCTTCCTTGAAGGTTTGATAGAATTCTGCACTAAAACTGTCTGAACCCGGACATTTTTTGGTGGGAGACTTTAATGACTGCTTCTATTTCTTCCTGGGTTATGGGACTGTTAAGATGGTTTATCTGCTCCTGATTTAACATTGGTAACTGGTATAGGCTTTTGTAGTAGGATCTGATGATTTTGTTGAATTTCCTCGGTTTCTGTTGTTATGTCACCCTTTTCAGTTCTGATTTTATTGATTTGGATACTGTCTCTCCGTCCTTTGATTAGTCTGGCTAAGGGTTTATCTATCTTGTTGCTTTTCTCAAAGAACCAGCTCCTGGTTTTATTGATTCTTTGTATAGTTCTCTTTGTTTCTATTTGGTTGATTTCAGCCCTGAGTTTGATTATTTCCTGCCATTTACTTCTCTTGGGTGTATTTGCTTTTTTTTTGTTCTAGAGCTTTCAGGTGTGTTGTCAAGCTTCTAGTGTGTTCTCTCTCCAGTTTCTTTTTGTATGCACTTAGAGCTATGAGTTTTCCTCTTAGTACTGCTTTCATTGTGTCCCATAGGTTTTGGTATGTGTCTTCATTTTCATTAAATTCTATAAAGTCTTTAATTTCTTTCTTTATTTCTTCCCTGACCCCATTCTCAATGAGTAGAGTATTGTTCAGTTTCCATGTGAATGTGGGCTTTCCATTGTCTTTGCTGTTATTGAAGACCAGCTTTAGACAATGGTGATCTGATAGGATGAATGGGATTATTTCAATTTTTTTGTATCTGTTGAGGCCTGTTTTGTGAGCAATTATATGGTTTATTTTGGAGAAGGTACCATGAGATGCTGAGAAAAAGGTATATTCTTTTGTTTTTGGGTGAAATGTTCTATAGATATCTGTTAAGTCCATTTGGTTCATAACTTCTGTTAGTTTTGCTGTACCTCTGTTTAGCTTCCGTTTCCATGATCTGTCCAGTGCTGAGAGTGGGGTGTTGAAGTCTCCCACTATTATTGTATGAGGTACAATGTGTGCTTTGAGCTTTAGTAAGGTTTCTTTTATGAAAGTGGGTGCTCTTGCATTAGGTGCATAGATGTTCAGAATTGAGAGTTCCTGTTGGTTGTCTTTTCCTTTGACAAACATGAAATGTCCTTCCTAATCCTTCTTGATATCTTTAAGTTGAAAGTCAATTTTATTTGATATTAGAATGGCAACTCCAGCTTGTTTCTTAGGACCATTTGCTTGAAAAGTTGTTTTCCAGCCTTTTACTCTAAGGTAGTGTCTGTCCTTGTTACTGAGGTGGGTTTCTTGTATGCAGCAAAATGCTGGATCCTGTTTGTGTATCCAGTCTGTTAGCCTATGTCTTTTTATTGGGGAATTGAGTCCATTGACATTAAGAGATATTAAGGAGAGGAGATTGTTGCTTCCTGTTATTTTTGCTAAAAGTGGAGGCATTGTTTGTGTGGCTAACTTCTTTTGGGTTTGTTGGATGAGGATTACTTTCTTGCTCTTTCTAGGGTATGATTTCGCTCCTTGTATTGGGGCTTTCCTGCTATTATCCTTTGTAGTGCTGGGTTTGTGGAAAGATATTGTGTAAATTTGATTTTGTCATGGAATATCTTGGTTTCTCCATCTATGGTAATTGAGAGTTTTGCTGGGTATAGTAGCCTGGGCTGGCATTTGTGTTCTCTTAGGGTCTGTATGACATCTGTTCAGGATCCTCTCGCTTTTATAGTCTCTGTGAGAAGTCTGGTATAATTCTGATAGGTCTGCCTTTGTATGTTACTTGGCCTTTTTCCCTTACTGCTTTTAAAATTCTTTGTTTTGTGCATTTTGTGTTTTGATTATTATGTGATGGGAGGTATTTCTTTTCTGGTCTAGTCTATTTGGTGTTCTGTAGGCTTCTTGTATGTTTATGGGCATCTCATTCCTTAGGTTAGGGAAGTTTTCTTCGATGAATTTGTTGAAGATATTTATTGGCCCTTTAAGTTGGGAATCTTCACTCTTATCTATACCTATTATCCTTAGGTTTGGTCTTCTCATTGTGTCCTGGATTTCCTGGATGTTAAGAGCTTTTTGCATTTTTGCATTTTGCGTTTTCCTTGACAGTTGTGTCAGTATTTTCTATGGTATCTTCTGCACCTGATACTCTCTCTTCTATCTCTTGTATTCTGTTGATGATGCTTGCATCTATGACTCCTGATTTCTTTCTTACGTTTTCTATCTCCAGAGTAGTCTCCCTTTGTGATTTCTTTATTGTTTCTACTTCCATTTTTATGTCCTGGATGGTTTTGTTCAATTCCTTTACCTGTTTACCTGTGTTCTCCTTGAATTCTTTGAGAGTGTTATTTATGTCCTTCCTAAAATTCTCTGTCATCATCATTAGAAGTGTTTTTTAGATCTGATTCTTGCTTTCCTGGTGATATGGGGAGGTCAGGACTTTCTAATGTGGGAAAACTAGGTTCTGATGGTGTCAAGTGCCCTGGGTTGCTGGCCTTATGTTCTTGTGCTTGCCTTTTGCCATCTGGCTCTCCTTGGTGCTACCTGTGCTGTCTCTGACTGGAGCCTGTCATTCCTATTCTCTTGGTTGTGTCAGAACTGTTTGGGTTGGGTGTTTCTGCTGAGGTTATAGCTGGGGCCCATGATCTGCTCCGTGCTTTGTCCCAGACCGGAAGGAACCAGTGCTCTGGGCCAGGAGTCAGTTCCTGGATCCCTGTGGGTCCTGGTTACTCCTTGTTTGGGGCAAGTGTTGCTGCCTCCTTCCCTAAGATATTGCTCTGGTTAGAGCTCCTGGGAGCCCTGCTTCCCCTGGGTTCTGTGAGATTGGGTATAGAGCTGCCGCCCGAGATCTGCTGCATGCTCCGGGCCAGGAGTGAAATCCCTGGGTCCCAGTGATCCAGGTCCAGTTACTCCCTGTTTGGTGTGGGTGTTGCTGTCTCCTTACCTGAGATACTGCCTGGGTTAGATCTTCTGGGTGCCCCACTTCTGCTGGGTTTTGTGAGATTTGGTGCAGAGCTTCCGCCTGGGATCTGCTCTGTGCCTGGGCCCACAATGTAATGGTTTTATATAACGTTACTTCCATATTAAAATCACACAAGAGTCTTAACTCTGGGTTTCCCCTGACAACAGAAAGGTGATCTGAATAGATTTTAATGTCGCTTGGGCATTGGAAGCTTGTGCTCAATCCTGGGAAGAAAACTACACCTAAAGAAAAAAAAAATACCGGCAACATGTGGGTGGACATTTTAAGTTCTTGGGTTTGTGTGTGTATGTGTGTGTTTCTCTAAACATATGAGTCACATAATTTCTTCCTGCACTGTATCTGTCAGAACAACTTAATTACCTATTATCACAACATCATCATAAAGACAAAAATGTTTCTATGTTATTGCAAACCTGACAGTATAATAGAACAACTGGCTTGACTTTCTCCACACAGCATGTAAACTATCTGTGCTCTTTGAATGAAAGCTGTATAGATTTACTGATAAAAGCTTTATGGTATTGTTGGTAAAAATACATGATCAGGCAGACTAAATGTCTTTTTTTTTTCATAATGAATTAGAATATAGTTTTCAGATTTCTATTCCAGAGCTCGAAGTTGCCCTGTCCCCTTTCATCTGGAAACTCTCCAGTGACAGTTAAAGAGTAGAACTCCTAATTTGACTGTTGGTTGCCAAATACTGAGAAGAGGTTTCTAAGCACAGGGTAGTGCCTAGGCTTCTGATTTATGAGTAAGGTCAGGCATGGCACTACACGTATGCCAGTGCAATTAGAAGGGTATTGGATTTGTCAGCTAAGTGTAAAATACCCCGTGCTACAGAGTGAAGCCTTCGTTTTCTAAGTAAATTAACTGTAATAACTATCAAACTACAGCTGGTAAGCAAGCCAGCCATCTGTGAAAAGGGAATCCATCGACAGCAAAAGCCTTGTTAGACATTCACAGATAGGAAAAATTCAAACAGACAGAGCTGTTTTTGAGCCCATGAAAAGCAAAAGACAACATAAAAGAATATCACCCAGTAACTTTACTTCTACACCAAAAAGCCACCTTGGAGATGAGAAAATAAACGGCGTGGGTAAGCTGTTCATCTAGAGGTTGGTGTAAGTAGAATGAAGCTGGAGGCGAGAGGTTAGAACAGTTAAAGCTCGTGGTAGTTTGAGTCACATGACTGACATAAGGATCTCTGAATCAGTCCGGTTTGTGTGCATTCTGAGAATTGCTCTGGGCTCGGCAGCTTCTGTACTATCAGCATAGTTTCGTTGTAGGCCACAGAACTTTGTGAAGGGGTTCTCCTCCCCTCCTCCAAATTTAAGCACAGAAATTTAAAACAATGCCTTTTCTTTTTCTTCATCTTGATACTCCTTACAATAATATTCATATTTAACGATCTTGAGCCTGGATGGATGTGAAACAGATTCTTTGTAGAAACCTGTGTTGGAGACAGGAGGACATGCCACATGTTTAGTAAGATGCCTAAAGAGATTTCTTATCTATCTTTAGTAGATGGGACAATCTACTAAAAGGAAGAAAGATTGGTTTCAGCTCATGGTTTCTGAGGATTTAACCCAAACCACAAATGCCTCCTGTGAGGGTCTATCTCCAAAATTTTATCACCTTCCATAAGTGGCACAGGTTGGCATCCATGAAGCCTATAGCATATGGACTTTTAGGGGACACAAACTGTTAACATTCCTCTAACTAAGACATATCTTATTTAAGGTCTTTCAGAGAAGAGAATTGACCAACAAGTAGAAAAAAAAAATCAGTTGAATCATGTTCTGATTAGGTTAAACATTTAAACCTATTGATTGTTAGTTCTACAATTGTTTTTTATTCATAAAGAAACAGACTATGTCTCTTAAAAGACCTTATAGGACAGACATGAAATCATACACCTGCTGCATGAGGTGATGCTCAATGGTGTGTTCTTTCTCCTCATGAGAACATGATACAGCAGCTGAAATTTCTCCGCTCTCAAGTGGCATTCACTAAAACCCTCCTAAAGTATTTTTCCAAACCATGATAGAATGAGAAAAAAACCTTATGACTATTCAGGTGAAGATACTGTCAGAAAGACAGTCATTGGTAAGGCATTAGGAATGAAAAGACTCAAGATAAAGCACATAAAACTCAATCCAGAGAGCTATCACAAAAGGAAACATCGACATAGGCTACCTACTGGGGAACTATGTGTCCTAGAAGAATTTTTCTGATTTGATTTTATTAAGGGTAATGTATTTCCACACACAGTAAGTTCCATCATAACGATGCTCTCCATTTCTGCCTGTATTACCAGATGTGCTGCAAATCAATGATCGAAAAAATTCCTTGAGGGGCAATAACGCTAAATAAATACATAATTATTATTTGGGGCTGTTTATTTCACTTGACTAAAAAAAAAATGTTGACAGCTTCATTATGTCAGGCCTGTGAAAGCTGGTAACTTATTCTGTGGTCTTAGAAATTATTATTATTATTTTTGGATTGTACTTTGCATGAGTTAATGAATGATGGGTGGAAACATGGCTACATGCAGCACACAGTGAACATAGCCTTTTCTCCATTAAACTTCGTGTGCAGGAAGGCTTGGTTTGGGAGCAAACTGTATGAAAAACACCCAGGGCTTCAGAACATCACAAGGCCAAGCTGGTGACATATTTGTCAAAGAAAGCTAGCTCTCCAGCTGCATTGTGAGGAAATGGAACATTCTAATCCTGTAAAATGCTTGCTGGGAAGAAACCTATACCTGGAATGCTGCGTACATTACAAATCATACTCTCAGGGACTAACAGGTAGGTCTGCATTTTGTCTGAAAAGCAACTCAAGCACCTGCGAGTGCAAAAATCAGGAAAAATAATCATTTATTCAGAAGTGTATGATCCTGGAGGATGAAAAATATGTCAGCCACATTGTTGTAGATAGCAACTCTTTGACAAAAGAGACATGTGTAAAATCAACTATTTGATTTTAGGAAATAGGAATGTCTGCCACTCTGGGATTTAGGAAGTAGAAGAAGGGGGTTTTGGTTTTGTAGGCTAGCCTGGGCTACTTAGACACCTCCTACTCCTACCCACAAAATTTGGGTGCAAAGAGATTTGGAAGAAAAGTCAGACGGTAGATGTTATTGTGACCTTCCTGATGACTAGTTTTCTAACAGTAGATGCATGAATTGGAACATTCCAGCACTGGTTGTCTTCTGGATGAGAGGGAGAACTACATCAAATTTTCAGTCTTAAATTTAAGATGCATTTTTAGTACATTATATTCATGTCATGATGAAATCGTTTCTGTAATTGATTTCTGTCAAAATATTTTATCACATTTTAATTTATCTATCTTGTGTGAATGTATATGTAACTGCTTTTATGTGTGCATGTGTACACACATGGGGGTCACAGATAAACATTCAGGTTCCACCGTGTGGATTCTGGGATGCAAATCTAGTTGTTAGCATTGGTGGCAAACTTCTTTACCCACTGAGTGATTCTCACCGGCCTTAAAATTATTTTTAAATTGATTTATAGAATATAGATAGGATACAACTTACATGTAATGTTTGGAACTAGTAGTGTTTCAGATTTTAGATCTTTACAGGTTTATGAACATAAATGAAACCTAAGTCGAAATACAAGTAGATTTATTAATATCTTCCTTATGCACATATGCTGAAGCTAGTTTGGTGTAATACTCTGAGAGGGCCCTTGATTTGACTGTGTTCAAGCTTGGGTTGTGTATATAATTTTTACTTGTGGTGCTATATTCATAATGTGAAATTGCAGATTCTGATTGTTAGATGTGGAATGGTTAACTGTAAATATATTTTTATATTCTACAATTACCAGGTTTTGTAACTCTAAAATTCTAAGTTATTATTCAGATGAGCATAAATTTGCATAAGTTGCAATCAGGTTTAATTCTGTCAGAACTGTCATGGAATAGAAAGGTAAGGACCATTTACAACTAACTATTATGGGAACAAGCAAATGAATAAGTACACTTTTATTTGTGCTTCCAGTGGTTGTTTAAACAAAATAAAGGAATGGCTATTTCCATTCTTTCTCCAAATGCAGAGGTTCGGTTCCAGGTCTAAATAAATAAATAAGCAAGAAAGATAGTATCTTATACTCAAAAATTAAACAGATGAATGTTCAGCCCCAACTCTTCCCCTAAGCAAAACAAACAAGCAATCAAATAAGCCAAAACCAAATCATCAAACCAAACGCAGTGGACTTTAGAAGAAACAGAACAAATGGCTGGCTTGGAGGTATGTGTCTGTATTTTCAGCACTCCAAATGCAGAAGAAGGATTGCTGAGTTTTTCCATGCCAAAGTGGACAATAGTGTGAGTGCCAAATTATCTAAGGGTATATCGTCAGACTTTGTCATAATAGATAGATAGATAGATAGATAATAGATAGATATTTGGATAGACAGATACATACGTGGATAATATATACATGGATAGATGATGGATAGATACATAGATGGATAGATAAGATGATGGATAGATACAGAGATAGATGGATAGATAGATAGATACAGAGATAGATACATAGATAGATGGATGGATGGATAGATAGATAGGGGAAGGGTTTTCAACATAGAGGTTCCAGAGTTATAAACCTTCAGTAATTCTGTACTACCTTTAAGAGATTTCTACATGCAAAATATTAGTGACAGTAGTTCATTTGGTACTAAGTACACATGGTGACATTTTTAGTTTGTTAAATTAAATACATCAGGTTAGTAGAACTGAAATCCGAAATAAAGATATTTTCTTCTGAGGCCAGGACAAGGTTGGAAGTACTGAAGAGAGCATCATTTCTCTTGAGGCATTTTAAAATTTTCCTTTTGTCTCATATACAATTATTTAAAGTGAATCCAGACCCTATAGCAAGTCAGCAGGGAGAACTTTGACATCTTGTGGTTGAGGAATTGCTATCTGGGGACATTCAAATATTCTTATTAATTCAGAAGTCTAATGTTACTAGTTTCTTCAATATTTTGTCACATCCTTGTATCAGTTGGTTTTTTTATTGTAGAAAACAATCACCAGTTCAGGATGATTTACTCAGGAAAGTCAGGGATTGATTGATGGTTGTTTAGTGTTAAAAATCAGATTAAAAGAACTATCAAGATGGAACGTAAAGCCTGTGATATAATTAATTACATGCCACAGGAATAGCTGGGTGCAATCACGTCCACCAGCAAACCCTGGCTGTACTCGGCAATGTGGATGGATCCAGAAGTAGGATATTTCAGGTGTGACCGAGAGCACCTTACTCGTCATGAGACTCACTCCAGAATCAGAATTCTGGGCAGAAATACTTGCAAAGATGTCACTTGTTCTTGCTCTGCTTGCCTGGAGTGGGCTAAGAGAGATTCCTTTTCTCATTTTGGATGTTATTCGATGAGATTTGTACATTGGGACTCCCACAAGCACGGAATAGGGTTCACGTGCTGGGCTGCCTAGTATAATGAAATGAAAATTAGCAACGTATAAAAATCATTTCAAGCTACATACTGTACCTTCTACTCTTCTCATCCAATGTCCTTTTACTTTACATCAGTAACTCTGAGTCCCATATCCACACTTCCTTGCAGCCTACAGGACAGCTTTTATCCACCTCAGTCTTACAGCATGCTTGTATATCAAATGTCACTGCATTGATAATCACAGTGCTCCACGCGTCTCAATGTTTTCTTCTTGGTTCTCTTCTTTTAACAAATTTATAGTCTTGGCTTCCATGTTGTTGTCGCCATTCTGTGCGTGCCTTTAACTCTTTCCATCCTCGTATCCTCCTTTGATTTCGAAGTTTAAGCTCTAAGGGACTCTTCTCAGCTTTCCTTTCCCAAATCATTTTCACGGCTGAGTCACTTATTGACACAATTGCAATGACATTCTTATGCACATTCAGAGAAGTAAACCCATTCAATCTCACTCTTGAGTTCCACTCCCAGATTAACACTTAGTGAGTGTGTTCGCACACAGTTTGACCTCTTATCTCTTAGTAGTCATATCTACAGTCAAACTTGTTTTCTCATGAACCTTTTCTTGTGTGAGATTTTGCTAGGTTATTGACTTTATTTCATTTTTACAGTGAACAAGACAACATTTTAAACTAGTCTTTAAGGTTTTCTTCCTTTCCTTTATTTTCCCCTCTCCAGAAACCAAGTTTTGGGAAATTACCAAGAAAAGTCAAAATCCCTATAGGTTTTTTTGTTTGTTTGTTTGTTTTGCATTTACATCCTCCTTCCTGTTCCCATTTCTATTGACCTGGCACAGACTTTGACTTCAATAGTTCAGACAACTGTAAGAGCTTCCTAATTGTTCTTCCCACCTCTGGCCTTACCAATCAATACACCTCACTGCTGTGAAATCAAATGCCTTATCACATCATTTTCAGATTCCATAAACTCCTGTAACTTCCTCTTGTGTTCTTTATTGTCAGAGCTCCATATGATTGGTCTTACTTGTCCGTTGTGCTATTGGCCTTTAATTATTCATGGAAGTCAGGCTCACTGCTGCCAGCCACAGATCCCTCCCTCTTCCCGAAAGCCTTCGGCTCACACATCCTTTCTTTTACCTTTTATTTTTTTTCTTGTAAGATTATGTCTATTCACTGGGAGCAACTTTGCATTTTGTGACATTTGATAGTGTTGTATCTTATTTTCTTAGCTTCTAAATGTAAGCTCCAAGTTTACATTATGTTGAAGTCATCTTTTTTATACTTGGTCCTTAAAATTACACATAAGCAGACCTTGAGTTCTTTTCCCAGTCATTTACAGGATGCAATGTATTCAAAATATAAGCTATGAAAGGTTGTATTGGACAGAACCTCAAAATGCACACTGAAGACCCTTGCCTATCCACAGGCAAAATCAATAGAGCAGAATCCACTTTAAATGTTTTGTGTATACTACCTTATTATTTCTTTGTATTACTATAGTTTTAAAAGTACTCTTCTTGCAACAAGTTCATTATTTGGTCACAATCAAGCAGGCAGCAACCTTCTCAAGTATACCGAAATATATGGGATTTCACATTACAAGATATTAAAATATTTATTATATTATTATGTTACTTATTATGTATTAATATGTTATTATTATTTGCTTTGTTCAACATTTTGGTAAACAATGTCCACAATGTTCATATAGTTGCTAAAACTGGTCTATGGATGAAAAATTACACAAAATAGTGATTAGTTAGCAATGCTAGGAATTGTAAATCTGACTGTCTATTTAGCCTCTCTCCTCATCTGTTCTTTTCTTGTTTCAGGAGTTCAGAATGTTGGCTATAGTGTCTAACAGGCAATCTATCTGCTTTACTTGAATCGAAATTATGAGTGTGTGAGAAGTTCTTTAAATGCTGGTTTGGGCTGTCAGTGTTCATGTCCCACAGTGCCTGACAACAGCCAGTAATGACACTGTGCAGTCAGACACAGCAGCAAGTGATGCTGTCTGATATTTGCAGCACCCCATGCCTGCTTTGATCATCAAGACCCATAACGAAAAGTTACAGTCTTCCTGCAGTCTACCTGAATTTCTGGCCTTAGGTAGTGGCCAGAGTGTCAGCACTCAGTTTGGGGTCTGAACTCTTGGCTACTAAGACTTGGTGGCTCTCTGGAACTCTTTCTGCAACAGGAGCCTCCAGGTTCTCTGAGGTTTTTTTCCCCAGTCTTTTACCCTCCTGCCTCTCTATGCTTCCATTTTTGCTTCCCCTTCCTCCATCACTCAAAGTAAATGATGTGGGAGTGTTTGTTCCCGTGGGTGAGCCTGAGCAGATTACTTACATAGTGCCAGAAGAGATGTTTGGCTGAACATAGCCTTGCTTCTAGAGCTAATCAGCCACTAAAGTTTGTGCTTGAACTAATAGTGGCTTTTCTGCCATCCACGGTAGTTCCTCCAACATTTGAAGTGCGCCCCTTCTAATCAGGCTGGAAACTGTTCATGAGGCTCAGGATTACAAATTGTTCAGAGCTCCTGTGAAGGCTGTGCCGTCAGAAGCCAGGCAACCAACTGCAATTTTTGCATAATGATCTCAAGGCTCTGTGGAATGTTCAGGCTGGGTAGCACAGGTAGTCAAGAGGTCTGTCTGTCTTTATTGACTGACAGCCCGGATGCTCAAGGATGTTCAAGCATCAAGGGAGACTCCCATAGTTGCTAATTACAAAGTCAAATTGGCTCATGCACAGAGCTTCCTTATTTACAGGGTACTGAACATCAGAAAGAACACTTACAACATAACCCTTGAAATTTATAAACTATCAACAGTGATGCTAACAGATTTTAACAATGATTTGCACACGTGCCCATAGAGAGGGGGTTCCCTTCCACTTGTTTCATATGCATATATGAATAATATAAGTATAACATCTTGCATGTGATTCTGAACATTGATAGAATAATTATCATAGATTTTACTTTAGTTGTGGATGTTATGTTGCTAGGGACGTGTGCATGCATCTGGATACAGAACAGAGCATGGTCTAGATCCTATAAGAAGCAGGAAAGGCTATTTGTTTTTGTTTTGTTTCTTTGTTTTGTCAGTGAAAGAATATTATTTTTAATTTCTGCATTCTTTTATATTTATTCTTTTCTCATATGTTACATCTGAACCTCAGTTTCCCCTCTTCACTCCCCTCCAGTCCCTCCCCTGCACCTCACCAGCTATTTGTGATGCTTTCCTTCTGTGTAGAGACAGTTCTAGAGCCAGCATCCACGGGAAGCAAGTTACATTCTAAGCAGAGCCCCATCTCTCACAAGTGGTTTAACTTTGGGGCAGCCATTTCCTCTACAACTCTTAAGTTCCTTTTCACCCATTTATAAAACGGGGTAATAATAGCTCCTGCCACATAGCTATGGATAAAAATTAGTCGAGAAAATTTAGCAAAATCATTTGAAGAATTATTATTGAAGATATATTTTCTGCTGCAAATATGTATTGTTTGTCTAAATATTTAACACCTTTACTGTTTTTTATTAGCTCAGTGACATTTATTTCAGCCTTTGTTCTGAATTTGTTTTCCTGCACTGAAGCTTTATAAGGAGCCCAGGAATCAATAGGGATTACCTCAACCAAATTTAGAGTTGGCTAAGAGTACTTCAAGGGTTAGGAGACCAAACAAAACAAGAAAAGAGGATTTAAAAAAAGAAATTAGATTACAAAGTTTAAGAGATTAGGTGAGTGGATAAAAGCACTCAGCATGTACTTTAGATAAAAGCTGAGAAAACAGAGGTACTACTCTCTTTAGTCAATGGCTCCTGACCCCATTAGCAGTAAACACTTTATCTTATTATCATAAAGATCTGAACTGAATTATTTTAAGCCAATGCATAAAACATAAAATTATATGTATTTATGAATACCACATGATGTTCTGATATGTACTTCTTCCTTGATTACGTCAGACTAAGCATGCATATTTCCTCACATTTTATCAATTTTCGACAACATGCTTGCTGCAAAGCCCTGTCTTCTAAGTCTTTGAAGTATACAAGATATCATCAGGATCTCCATTCATTGTACAATGCACATCACACAGAACATCTTGCTTTTGTTTAACTGTGACTTGGCAACTTAATTTCTCACCCTGCCCCACCGCAGTGTATGGTTGCCACCATTCCTACCAGCTTACAGGAGAACATCTCAAATTCCACCAGGCTACTCATGTATCACTTGTCTTTCCCTGTCTAGCTCATTACCCCTAATGATCATGTTGTTCTAGATGATGGGATTTTAGGCTTTTCAAAAGCTGAATAATGTTCTATTTTCATTATCCATTCATCAGGGGATGAATATTTAGATTTTTTTCATTTCTTGGCTGTTTTGCCTCAATGAAGGTGAGAATGTAATGTCTCTCTGACATACTGATTTCTTTTCCAGTTTGTATATCCATAAATAGGATTGCTAAGTATTGTACTTTTCCTATTTGAAGAGAGTCCGCTCTGTTTCTTTTCTTGTGTGCAATGGATCTATTAATTTGTCCTAGCTAATGCAAAGTGGACAGATATTTTAAATAGATACATGTTAAGTATACATATGTGATTTCTTTTTAGGAGTAAAAATAACCTAAAAGGAGGGGAGAATTGAGAAGATCTGAGAAATAACGTGGCAAATCCCCCTTTGGATACCAAATATAAATATTATTTATGATGGCAGTTACTGTTGCTAGCATATAAAAGGGGTTAAATTTCACTGAGTGCTAGTCAATTCTAAAATACAAATGTAGGAACATTTATGGAAGATGATGGAAAAAACTGAATAATGGTATCAGACACAAGTGAAGAATACCTTCATTTATTTTGAGCACTATTTTTACAAGACTGGAGATTTCAGAAATAATGCTCTCTTTCTTGTGAAGAATTGAAACCTAGCAGTCAGTTTCTAAGTTGGCTTTAACAACTATAAGGTTGTGTTATCCATAGTCTCTGGTTATGTATATTTTGTCTACGTATTCATTTCTCTATGTTGTCCATCATAAAGATCACCTTCATGGGTGAACTAAACCTACTTTATCTTTCCTTTCAATTATTTCTTAACTCTAATTTCTTCATGATTTTTATATTTTATACCACAGGTGTGGTTACTAGCATTTTTTCTCATATTAAAACAGGGCAGAGTAGCAAACCCATACATTAATGAAAGAGGTAAATATGTCTATAATATTCTCTAACGCTTTGGACTTGATCAGTCACTTTGGGTCTGACAAATATTTTCAGTGTTCACTATAGAAGAGTGACAGATATTTTAATATCTGTCACTTGGTGGGTAATCTATTCCATAGTTTACCTTTTCATCACCACATGAGGTTTTTCTTATTTTCTGAAATCCTATTTCATTAATTATGTTGTATTCAGAAGGTATATCTTTCTTATGTTCATTTTTAGCAAATAGTTGGATATGTTGTCATTCATATTTATTGCAAAGTTCATTAAATAATTTTGAGCCATTCTTGAGGAATGTAGAAGCTCATTAAATAATAACTAGTGATCAAAGACATTTCTCTTCATTTAACGAAAGAAAAAATTTTAATGTATTCTTAAATTCACTATCTTGAGATTTCATTAACTTCCAAATGTTAATATGCTCCAATTAGGTCCTTGGATTTTATTTTTAATGTCATGTCATAGACAGAAGTGATGTATGCCAACATCATGATTATCTTGGCAAGGTTGCTAAATCAATAATTTTAATTTTTGTTACATTAGAATACTCTTTGTTTTATGACCAAAAGTCAGTCACAGAAGCTTTTAAGTTCTTTAACTCTGTAACTCTTTTTCTAGAATGCTCTATGCTTCATAATTCTGTATGGCCAGGGTAATGCCTACTTCATATTCAATTCATAATTTTGATGGAGAAATTTTGGTTTTAATATTTTATTTTGTTTAATTGCACTTTAGTCAACAGCATTTGAAAGAAATGTTTTAAAAATCTAAATCAGAATTAAGGCAGCAGTTACAGAAGATGGTACTGTATTACCATTGTGTGAGCTCAGAGCTGTGTTATGTCACTGCCTTGTTATGTCACAGCTGTGGTGTGACATCTCAAAGCTGTTGAATTTGAAATCACCGATTTGTGTCAAAAATTTCCATGCTTTTGAAGGTATGGTCTGCTTTTGCAACAATATTCACACATTTATGCTCACTTGTGAGTCTAAAAGATATATGGATCAGAGTTATAGCATTATTTTGAATGAGACTCTCTTCCAGGGAAAATGAGGGTCTAAGAAGGAAAAAACTTAAGCCAAGGGTTTATGAGTAGCAGAGGAAACAGATGTTACCATGTGCGAAAGCTCAGCAAGATAGCTATCTTTGATGTATTGTGCTCATTTGAGAACTTGTCTTTTCACTTTCTCGCTTATCAGGAACTGTAAATAAAAGGGCAAGATAAGCCACATATGTGCCAGAATCTCATTTTTCTCAATCATGTTATACTTGAGAATGAATTGAGAACACTAACTACTTCCCAGTCAAACTACACACCACAGTCTTAGTTCTCTCTCTGTTCCACAGCCCCCTCTAATCTTGCAAAACTTCAAAAGATGTTGGCTGGAAAATGATCATAAGTCAGAAAACATATTTAACAGGAAAACGTCAGTGGAAGGTACAGGCTTATGGAGAATCTGAAGATTTTTTCTGTACGTTGGCAATTGGAGTTTAAAAAATTCAGCTGCGTATCTAGTTAGTAAATCAAGAATAGCACCCTTGAATCTGACTCTCTAAAGGGCTCTTACTTTGATGTTGATGTAATTCTCTATGACACTCCAAAGCTTCCCTTCATTTTCTCCTGGATTTCTATTTTTAGAGGTGACATAATAGGGGGTCATATGGAAAGATTAAAAATTGTATCTGTGGCTAAATAATGCAAAGACCAAATATATTTCCCAACACCATGTGGCTCTAGAACTGCATCATTTGGAAAAATGTTGACATGAAGTTTATCTGAATCCTGCATAGTGCATGGAGAAATTCTGATACTAAACAATAAGTTAACAAAAACAAAAAACAAAACAAAAAACCGAAAACCTGTGATTTTGTTTTCCTGCAAGTGTGGGATGTACTGAGATTTTTGTCTGGAAATCAGTAAATGTGTATGGTTGTGTGAGTGTGACTTCCAGAGGGATATCAGTTGGAGAGTTGATGCAAGCTATCCAGCTTTACCCCACATTTTCTATCAGAGATGTAGGGATGGCAACTGGCCAGCATCAGTTTAGCCAGCTGTTTAGATAGATGGCTGGAAGGACAACGAAGGGTGAAAGCTCTACTTTCCGTCACTCATCTGTTGAGCAACTTTGTCTTTAAAGCCTTTAATGAAATCTTAATATTTTCATTTTCTGACTTGTGTTGAGTTTGTTTAAACAAAACAAATGATGGCTTTATAAAAAATGTATCAGTAGAATTTTCAAAAAAAATTATTAATACTTCTAAAATTCTCAACTTGATACTATTTTTATTTAAATTTGTTTAAAATGATGTATGGATGTAAGATATTTTAGAAAAATAGTGGATATAATACTATGTCTTTAAAATTTATATCCATGTTAAGATAGGCATGCTAATTTGATGATGTGATTCAAATCTTAAAGGAATAATGAACATTGGGCTACAGATATGGCTCAGCACCTTGGAGCTCTCTCTTCTCTCTGTCTTTTATAGACAGTTGCGGGGTGTGCACTTCTCTGAACCCATAGCAGGTGGCTCATAAACACATATACATTTAGCTTCAGGGGATTAGATATCTCCAGGAGCTCCATGGACACCTTCATATATGCACACACATAGATAAATAAATAAATAATTAAACAAAATTTAAGATCCCAAACAAATAGAATACATAGTTTATGATGGTTTCTAGCCAATTGTGTTTTTCTATAAATCTTAATAAAATTCTGCTGTTAAATGTATTGTCTTAGCTAATGTTTTTATTGCTGGGATAAAATATCATGGCAAAAAGTAAGAAGAGTTCGCTCCACTTCCACTTTCATGTGATGGTCTACCATCAAAGAAAGTCAGGGCAGAGACTTAAAGTCAGACCTGGAAGCAAGACATGAATCAGAGACCACACAGGAATTCTGCTTACTAGTTTGCTGTCTGTGGATTACAGAGCCTGCCTTCTTATAGCACCCAAGACCACCAACCCAAGGGTAGCACCATTTATAGTGAGCTAGACTCTGAAATATCATGCGATATGTATATATGTGTAGATGAAAGAGTGCATGTGTGTGTGTCACATAGAGGGTTAGTCCATTATCATCATTGAAGAACTATACTGCAACTCATGACATTGCAACAGCAGCTAAAAGTTACATCCTGATCTCTAGAAAGAATGGGGAGAAAGAGAGAGAGTGAGAGAAAGAGAGAGGGGGAAAGGAGGGAGACAGAGAGAGACAGAGAGAGAGACAGAGAGACAGAGAGAAAAGAGAGAGAGACAGAGAGAGGGGAGGAGAGGGAGAGGAGAGGGAGAGGGAGAGGGAGAGGGAGAGGGAGAGGGAGAGGGAGAGGGAGAGGGAGGGAGAGAGAAACACTTGAGTTGGCTGTGGTCTTTTGAAACATCCAAGTCTACCTCCAGTTACAAACTTCCTCCAAGGCCACAGCTACTCCAATAAGGCTATATCTCCTAATCCTTCTCAAATAGTGCCACTTTCTGATGATTAAGCACTCAAAACCGATGGGAGGCATTCTTATACAAACGACCCTATTCTACTCCCTGGGCCCCATAGGCTTGTAACCATATCATAATACAAAATCTCATTCAGTTCTATGTCAAAAGTCTCCATAATCTATCACTGTCTCAATATTCTTTACAAGTCTAAAGTTGAAAGTTTCTTCCGAGACTCATGGCATGCTCTTAAATGTAACTCCCAGTAAAATCAAAATCAAAGAGAAGAGCACATCCTTCTAACTTACGTTGGCACAGAATATACATTATCATTCCAAAAAGGAGGAAAAAGAGAATAGTGAGAAAAAACTGAACCAAATAAGAATGACACAAGCAGGGCAAACTCCAAATTCTGCATCTCCATGTCTGATATCACTGTGCTCTTAAGATCTCCAACTCCATTCAGCTTTGTTGATTGCAATATAGTTCCTTTTCTTGGGCTGGTTCCCTTCTCAGTCTTTAGCTCTTGTTGTTAGATTCATTCTCAGATTTCTGACAGGGTTGAGGACTAGTTATAGTCTTATGATCAGATTCAAGTTGTTTAGCATTGAGAGAGATGATATAGATTTGAAAGGATGGATTTCAGATGGTAATGCAAGCTAAAATCAGAACATAATTCAGGTATAGAATTATAAGCTCTTTAAGTTAGGATAGATGGTAGGATACTTTATCTAATTGACAAATATGATGTACTGAATGTTAATTGTATATCATACTTTGTAATTTACATAATTGTTATAGTTATGCTCAATTTATGTCTGATAGAAGAGCACTTTTTAAAAAAAATTAGACAGAAAAGATGAGGTGTTGGGGACCTGGTTTAATGAATTCCCAAATTACATGGGAATTCCCACATTTGCTTGTAAGATGCCGAAGATCCCTGTCCCCAGTTGATTTTGAATTGGAAATAAAGATGCCAACAACTAATGGCTGGGCAGGTAGACTGAGTTGGGATCTTTAGATTTGCTCAGGCTAGGAACTTGGAGAGAGGAAGGAGACAGAGACTGCTGTGATGGGGAAATAACCCATACCTAAAGGACTGCTGACATGTGAGAATCAGGGAAAGTGGCCAGACAGGCCACTCCCCCAATTGTGTTTGGGATAGCAGATTTAAAATATAGATTTTAAAAGATGGTAACTCAGGAATACTGGAGGGAGGTGTTTGCTAGCAGCAGGAAGGATTAGGAACACCCAGCCATTCTAGGCAAGGCATACTAAAATTAACTGGGGTGTGTGTGTGTGTGTGTGTGTGTGTGTGTGTGTGTTTCATTTGAAAATCAGAGAGCACCTGGGAGCATGCAAAGCCAAGAGCTAATTCACTGCTGCAGTTAGATATCCCATGACTGTGAAATCTCCAACATTTTTGAGTTTCCAGATTAATCCAGCCTTCATGTTTACAGTTTTGCTCAGTAGCCTCTCTGTGAGCCTCCATACAGGGACACCCCTGACACATGTCTGGTCAGAGAGGCTTTCCTTAACTGAGGAAGCAGATTCTACAACCCTGTTCTTGTTCCATGACTCTCTAAAGCCAGAAGCATATGGCCAAAGCTGTCAAATTTTGATTGGGATGGAACTTAGCTCCCTTGTTCAGTTACATTTGCATATATTTCTGTTGTTCATAGTTTCCTTCAATACTTTACATTTTCTTTAATTTCTTTTTACAAGTTGTAAGCTTAGCTTGGTGTGGTCCTGCCCTGAAATCATCACCCCCTTATCCCATTTAGCATCAGGTTTTTCATTACAATTTTTATCTCCTTGAACACTGGACTTAGCTCTCTGATGCTAAGTACCCTGTGCTTAGTACCTAAGTACCTGTGTGCTTAGTACCCTGGTGCTCCTTTTCTCCTAAGACTGTGCATTTTGTACTTTTCTTTGTTCACCTTGGTCCATGTTATTATATATCTGCATATGTCTGACTGTATGACTGTGTGATTAACCATACAACACCATCTTGAAATCTCATCTGCTAATGACATTAATCCAAAACTCTTTAATTTTTGTCTCAGGTATATTTTTAGAACAAGAGCTAAAAGCAGCCACATTCTTTGCCAAAATAGCACACCAATAGTCTTCACCTCTGAAACTTCTTGAACTGGGCTCATCATAGATGACATTACTCTTAGCACTGCTTTCTTCCATGCTTCTACTAGTATGGCCCATTAAGCATCCAACTACTATTGTAATCCAAAGTCCCAAGTACACATTCCACCAACAAGAAACAAGGTCAGACTTGTCAGAGTCCAGTTATTGACTTTTGTCTTAGTTAATATTCCACTGCTGTGAAAAAAAAATCATGATCAAGTCAACTCTTATAATAGAAAGCATTTAACTGGGGCTTGCTTAGAGTTTCAGAGGCCTAGTTCATTATCATCTTGGTGTGGCATGACAGGATAATGGAGGCACCCATGGAACTGGAGCAGTAGCTGAGAGAGAGAGTGAAAGGAGAGAGAGAGAGAGAGAGACAAGAGAGAGAGAGCAAGAGAGAGAGAGAGAGCGAGAGAGAGAGAGAGAGAGAGAGAGAGAGAGAGCGCTTGTGTTTCACCCACCACTGGGTTTGGGGCTTAAGCGAAGTGCTGATACACCACTCAGGGTGTGTGGAAAAATGGCGGGCCCGCAGCAGGAGTCCCGGACCACGTGTCAGAGCCCGGGCCCTGGGACCTGTAGGTGGAGGCTGCCTGGACGCCTCCAGGCAGCCTGTGTCTCGTACTGGAGAAAGGTCCCTGGTTCCAGTGGCTGGAGGCTTTGGCGGCGGCGGCAGGCCCGGCAGGCCCCAATGACACGAGGAAGTCCTTGGTTCCAAAAGGGTTTATTGTCATGGCGGATGGTAAATGGATCTGGAAGTACCCCCCAAAACTCAGGCAGACCTGAGTTAAGTAGGGAGGGAGAAGTAGGAAGGGTCTGGGGAGGGGAGGAATGCTTAATTGGCTCCGCCCTCTGACCTTCATTAGTATGTAAATCCCTAGGGCCTGAGGCCTGTGGTTACACCTCTACCTGTGCACTTTGGGAGGGCTGTTATGGCCTACAAGACTGAACAATGTAGGTCTATGGAGATTAGACTGCTTTTCAGGACCTGAGTTCTGGGGGCGTGGCCGAACTCTGCGTTTCTCCCTGGGAGTCTCGGGGTTCTAGGCCCATGCCAGCCAAGAACCAGGGTACCCTTACGCAGTCCCACAAGGGTGTGTGTATGGAAAAACTCAGCCAAGGATATGGGAGGCTGAAGATGGGGTTCCCTGACTCTCAGGCATCCAGTCACTGCTGAAAAACTGCACAGAGGAGTCAGGAATGGAGGTTAAGATGTCCCCAGGCCTGCCTGTGATTAGGAGTCTGAAGCCAGTGTCCCCTGAACTCCTGGACATCCAGGCATGACCAGATCAAAGAGAACTGGGGACGAAGTTGGGGACCCACTGGCTGGGGAATGGGGATCCCTGGCTTAGCACATTTGTAATTGTCCTTAGCTTAGCAGTTGTTTTGGAGGTCAGCGGGGCTTTCTACAGGAAACTTATGCTGCATCTCTATAGTCAAAGTCCTTCTCCATGGTCCCCATGGCAGTTCTGGGTGGAAGAGACAGTCTTTGATTCCAAACTCTTTATTGATTGTTCATCCTGGAAAATGTGTGCATACCACCTTCTCAGGGTAGACTAGAGAGTAAATAACACTTACAAGAAGTGGGAAGTGCGGGTTGTGTTAAATCTGGTAGAGAATAGGGAGCCACCTATGCTCTCAAGTGGGTGCCTACATGCTGGGGACTCTGAACCCACTCAACCCACTTACCGAGTTTCCTGACACAGTCCACTGCCCCACAAGAGAGATTGGGGTGGGTGTGGGCATTTGAAACCTTCAAGTCCACCTCCAGTGGCAAACTTCCTACCCACCTCCTAATCCTTCTCAAATAGTGACAATTCATAGTGTCTCAACATTCAAAGATATGAGCTTATAGTAGCATTCATATTCAAACCATCAAAGCTTATTTGAAAAGGAATCTGAAGGAAGAGGTGGAATGAGATATGCAGACATCTAGAAAAGGAGTCTTGATGGAGAAAACATGGTGGACAAATGCCATGAGCAAGAACATGCCTGTCTTATTGAAGAGTCACCAAGGAAATTAGTGTGATCAGAGCAAAATGAATGAGGGAGGAAGAACAGATAGCAGAGGAACCACAGAGAATATTCCTTGCATCTAGTCCTAGGATGATTATGTTATGATCCTGCCACATGTGGACACATTGGCATGTGTAAAGATTTAGTGTGCAATTCAAATGCAGAATTCCTTGATTGACTGATTTGGAGCATGAAAGAAAAACAAAAAGCACAAAGCATAAATTCTGGGTTTCTGTTCAGATCAGCTAAGTCTTGCCCTTGTTAAGATATTGTAGACTATTACTAGAAGTACATTTTGGGGAAACTCCTGGGGACTTATTCTGGAATACTTGTTAAGTTTGAGATACTTGTCAGGTAGGGTAGCAAATACGTCAAGTAAATGTTAAAGCTATAGGTCTAGGGTTCAAGGTAGAGACATTTAATAGTACTATAAACTGGGAAATAATTTATAGATGTCATATAAGATTCAAGATCACCTAGGAAGTGAGAAACGAGAGCAGAAATGTAAAAGGCCTGAGAGCATGAGTCCTGCATACTTAGACTATGCAGAACTCATGCTCTCAGGCCTTTTAAGAGGGAAGAGTGGGAGGGGCATTGAAAGGAGATGCTGACCAAGTGTACTGGCTGGTTCTGTGTGTCAACTTGACACAAGCAGGAGTTATCACAGAGAAAGGAGCCTCCCTTGAGGAAATGCCTCCATGAGATCCAGCTCTCTCAATTAGCAATCAAAGGTGGAAGGGCCCATTGTGGGTGGTGCCATCCCTGGGTTGGTAGTCTTGGGTTCTATAAGAAAGCAAGCTGAGCAAGCCAGAAAGTAATATCCCTCCATGGCCTCTGCATCAGCTCCTGCTTCTTGACCTGCTTAAGTTCCAGTCCTGACTTTCTTTGTTAATGAACAGCAATATGGAAATGTAAACTGAATAAATCCTTTCCTCCCCTCCTTGCTTCTTGGCCATGATGTTTGTGCAGGAATAGAAACTCTGACTAAAACACCAAAGTAAGGGGAACATCACTGGTTAGTGTTAGGACAGTTCTGAAGTGTCCACTGGGTTTAGGACAAAAATTTCTTTGATGACATCATGTAGAATTCAGTTGGAACAATCAGCCTCATTGCGACAAGTTTAAGTGACAGTGAGGGACGGGTGGGACTGCCCAGTTTTTAAGGAATTCTACTCAAAAAATGAGCAGATAGTGCAGATGCGCTAAATGAGATATAGGAATCTTTCAATTCCCTTGTTTAGTTTTCTAAAAGATGATAAACGTAATGTGTTCACGGGTGGGAAAATGTAATATGAAGGGATTCATTACACTGATGAAGAAAACCTGTGAAATTGTCAGAGTGAAGTCTCTCTCTGGTGAACGGGACATGGTCAGTACAAGGGCAGAGAGATTGCCTTTAGACACAGGTACAAATGGTTCATATGTTGGGAATGAACGAAGACACAGATGGGTACAGGTACAGTAGTGAACAATGCTAAGAAGTCTCTGCTCATCCTTTGTGTACTTCAGTGGCTATGGAAGTAAGTGATGATCTAGCATGAGGACAAAGGAGGTGGGAGAAATTTGAGAAGATGGGAAACAGTATCAGATTCATTACTATATTCAAGTCCACCTGAAGTTTATTGTGTCTATAAAGGACACCAGCCGGTATCCTGTGCAGTTTTCTCTAGTCACTTCAGTTTTGTGTGTAGAACCGTCAGTGAACTGATTTAATCAAACTTGATAGCAAACTTTCTCAATTAAAGCCCTTAGCATATATCCAATTGGTTTTTCAAAAGAAAAATAAGGATCAAGCCTGGATAATGGGTGAAACAGGAAAATTAGGTTGATGAATACTTATATAATACATTTATAATACATCACAGGTGAGATTTTTACACATATGGTGTTATAATACTGAAGGGCCTTAATAACGAACTACAACCAGGAGGGGGCTTGGGTATGGGACCAAAGAAGGCATATGAACATTTATAATGTCTCCATAACAGCAGGAAAGAAGGATAACTGACTGAGCTGTTTGTGTTTGTTTACTTTCTTGATGTGTATCTGTATTACATATCATAATACTGTGTTCCAAATAGGTTTTACCTTTAAAAGTTTTTTTTTCACTAGAAAATAAATATTAAACTCAAAGAACACACAACGGATTACACCATCTCCTTTTGTCCTGGGGCTACTTGGAAAATTAATAATAAAAAAAATCCTAATTTCCAAATCATCTTATATTTCTATTGTTTGGACCCTGAAAGTAAATGAAATAATAGGATGTTTACATGGTAAGATATAAATCTCTGACTTCTATTTCCCAGAGTTAGGTAACAGTAAATCTAAATGAAATTATTAAGCTGTTTTCTGGAACTGTGTCTAAGCCTGGAGCCTTTCTTTTTTGATAGAGTGCTTGTTCATTTGAGAAAGTGCATCAAGTTATGACCTTTGAATGTTTTGTCATTCATTATTCTGTCTTAATAGGAGTGATGGCAATAATAAAAAAGTTTAGCTTCATATACTTGTGACTAAGTTTTACTGTTGAGCAAAAACACGTTGCAGTTTCATTGAATAGCTAGTTATTCACATAAGTTGAAAAAAATCTTTTCCTTTTCAGCTTCACAAATGAAATAATGATGCTGAGATAGTTGCTTTTGAGGCAAAGCTAGATACAATGACATAAGTTCTCATGAGCCTTGGCTTAGCAATGTCAGAATCTAACATGCGAACCCACTAATTGGCTGAAAACAGTATTTTTTAATGTATCTAAGATACAGAGTATTTAGAATAGCCCAGAAATTAATTTTCATGTCTGTATTTCCTTCAACCCAGTGAAATAATAATGTATCTTAGAATACAGTCTCAGTAATAATTCTCACACGATAATTATGCAGACAAATACGAAGTTAGCAATTAGATCATATAATTTTATTAAGTCAAAGGTATCCAATATGAAAATAGATGGCTACCACTTCCTTTATCTCTGTCAAGAAAAGTTTGTGTGACACTGTATTCTGTGGAGCACAGTAGCATCCTCAAATTTGGTTTCAAGTACAGTCTCTAGAGTCTCTAGTAAGAAAAGCAGTCAATTGGCATGCTTATGCTTATTCAAGAACTGCAAATTAGGTAGTGATTACATCCTCCATGCTTCCCTTATGGCTAGGACAATGGAGTACAAAAAACCCCTCAGTTGGATATACATAAACATATGTCAAAATTAGGGAGTGTTGAATTTTTAAAATTATCTATGTTGAATACACGCATAAATATAATAAAAATGAAATAGCTTCTCCTTTGGGTGTCATGCTTTTTTTGAGATGATGGTAAAGTTTAGGAAACATGAAGGAATTATATCTATTAATCACTGTAATATGTAATATATATACATATATATTGGTTATTTATGAGAGCAATTTAAATCACACAGGTAGAACCATGACATATGTATTAAAGTGGAGAATGCAAGGGAGAAGGTAGCTGTGTCAACATGACTGAGTGCAGCTCTATGTGAAGTGAGGCTCATGGGTGTGGATGAAATTTTATCAGACCATCAAAGAAGATCATACTTGAATGGGAACAGAGGAACAGAGGAAGCCATGTGAAGACTCTGAGTAGATTAGAGCCCATGTAAGAATATCAGTGACCTTATTCAAAGCCTAAACTACAGGGCACAAAACTTGGTATATCATAGCAAACGCTGTCCAACTTGGTCTCCATGATCTTAACTAACATATGAAGGTAATTACAGACCTTTGATGTGAGAGTGAGTAAGTGAGAAGGCTTAAGAGGACCACTTTTTGAAAATCTTGCTGTGCTGAATTCAGTTAAAAACTGAAATATAAGAATCATTGAATTCTGTTTAGCTTAGTTAAAAAGAAAGGTCTATGGATGGTTTTTATGTGTTCCAAAGGCCAGGACTTGCATAAGAAACTGGCTGGAACCAGTGATTGGAGCCCTCTGTGGATCCCATAACGACTCTTGAATCTCTGTATTTCCTTCTTAATTGACCTCTGTTGTGTTTTCTTTGAAACTTAATGAGCTTTGAGAACTCGACTCAGAAAATTTGCTGCTGCATTTTAAGTACATAAATCACATATTTTAAAATGGTGTAATTACACAAGCGCCACAATCATGTGTGAAATGTCCATATGGAAGCAAAATAGTGAAATTACTCAAGACAGCCTTATAAAATTCAGAAAACAATAGCTTAATAATAGGCATTGAACTGATCTAGAAGTATATTCAAACATAAGATTTTAAGTTAAAACTGATTCAGAATTTTATGTATTTAATTGTATCTCCCTTTCCTTTCTTAGAGTCATGTACTGAAACCTTCAAAGTGACTATGTTTAGAGGAAAGGACCTTTAGGGAAGCAGTTGAATAAGGTCACTCACATGAATGGCCCAGTCCAAACTGCTGAATTTACAAGAAAGGAGAAAGGTAACATTGAGCATCTCATGAGCACACAGGAAGAGCCACTGTGTAAGGTGTCTGTCCAGAAGCCAGGAAGAGAGCTCTGACTAGGAAACAACCTTGATAATGGTCTCCCAGTCTCTAAACCTGTGAGAAAATAAGTGTCTCTGGTTTAGCTATTCAACCTGTGATACTGTGTATGCCAGTCCCAATGTATTCATACAAAGTTATTTCTTGAAATAAATAAATAATAGATAAAAAGTTTTCACAGTGAAATTACATTTTGGTTAATTTCAATTATCTTTTAAAAACCAAACATGCATGGTTCTCTATAGATGTAGATGTAGATGATATAGATATGAATATAGATATAGATATAGATATAGATATAGATATAGATTGGAGATATCTATGTATAGATATAGATATGTATATAGATAGATTAGGTATAGTAGAGATGTAGATAGCTAGAAGGAGAAGGTTGATGTCAGATATATACACTGCTCAATGACTCCAATGTGCATATCTAATAAGCTCTTGTTTTCATAATGACTGTTCCAAATTCATTGTCTCTTTTGAAAATTCTGAATTATACTTTCCTGATCTCATCAAAAGAAAGCTTTTTAGATTAGCATGCTCCCTCCATATCTTTCAAGCTCTGTACCCCCAAAAGAAAGCATGTAATGCAATGGAGAGATTAACTGTAGGGAGATGCTACAAAATGCAAACATTTAAAAATATGATTGTAAAATCCAGAAAATTTTAACTATTTTGGTTTAAAACTATAAGAATTAGTAAAACACAGAAGACAGACAATGCAGGAGAAAACGGAGTATTTATTACAATGTGGTTGTGGAGAAGATCGGAAAGACTAGAATCCTTTGGCCTATGTATGAAGATTACCTTTAACTAAATTAATTTATCTCTTTTGTGTGAAGGAAAAAAGTAATAGGTTTCTATACTATACAAAACTCACACTTTGTGTCTGAGAAATAGAAATGACATTTGTTAACCGCTTTCATTAAACATGGTAATTCTTTCCTCCATGTTAATACAAATCACTGCTATTTTAAATGACAATGAATGCATTTATTCCCTTGAAAGCATTCATAACATATGATAAAATATCACATCCATACAAAACAATTTGGCCTAAAATTAGACAAAAATTTGAGTAGTAGGCACAAATTCTATTAATTGTGTCTAACCTTGTGTTGTTTGTATTTTTTTTTTTTGTGCCTTGTCCACCATAAATGCTTTAAGGTAGAAGTAAGGTTATCACTAGTTAATTAATTTGACATAGTAGCCAGTGGTTATCTTTTAATTCTATTTTATAGAACTATTATAGTTATTAATGGCACAAAAGTTAAACTAAGATGAAATGCTATCAATAACATGTACCGAACACCAAGAAAACTTAGTAAATTATCATTAGAGGTTTGTTTAAATATATCTTCAACATCTTAATGAATATTTTGAAAAACTGATTAATTGATTACAGCAGCTTCAAAGTGACAAGGGTGCACGTTTGTGATCAAAGATATCCTTGCGCTTGTGGTAAACAATTATGTCACTTTCAGAGACAGAGCATCACAACTTATTTTGTAGTTACTGTTTACTGTGTAGGGGTTTTAGTTAACATTCTGTTACAGGGTGTACAATACAATTTTATGTACCTGGTATCTTTTCAGCTCATGGCCTCCATTTGGTTAATTAACAATGGGTCATTCTGAACATAAGGTAAGATACATATGATGTAAGTTTAGCTTATCTCTGGACTTAGTTCTTTTAGTGGCTCCATATTTTATTTTTAGCAGAGTGCTGCCTACAAATTCTTGCCTATCTCCTCCTGCCCATTCCCTGATTGATCCACACTGAGAAGCCATGTCATGGAGAGTTCCTGCAAATGTGATCTGCTTTTCTTTCTCCTTATGTATTTTCTTAAAAGGCTGGCAGATGTCAGTTTTGAATATGGGCTCTAAAAAATGTTCAACTTACTAACAACTGGGAGAAAAGTTGTTTTAGTCAGTGCATTGAGCCATAATTTTCTGTTGAAGAGAGCTTTAATAATGGAAGCCATAGAGCCAGGCTTAAATATTTATATGAGCAGTACAAAATAATAATTTGAAATATAGACTCAGTGCAATGACTGAAGTAAAAATTCTTAGTTAATCTTGAAGGTTATAATAGTATAATCAAAATTTGATGAATTGATTTGTTTCCTCATCCTCTGATACCATTGAAGTTTTCTATTTGCAGCCTCTAAGTATATAATTATAGAGAGTGTCTCTCGAAATCTACTTTTAGATGAAATGTTTTTATTTGGGGCACTTCCATTTTTACACATGCAAAACAAACACAACATTAGTTTCTGTGAAATTATTTTGTGAACATCATTTTGTGAAAAACCTTGGTTCATGTTTCTTATATTTCAGCGGATAAACAGATTTTGAAGTTTGAGCTAAAGGACATGCTTATTTTATACATTACCTCAAAGCTGTTTCTTCTTTTACTCTGTGTAAATATTGAGTCACATGGCTTATGAATTATGTTATCAGTGAATGAATCTATTATATGTAATGATATGGCTATATCTTTTTTTACAGTCCAGTCTTTATCCCTCCTCCTGGTGTGCCCTCTGACAGTTCCTCATCCCATTCCTTAGCCTCCATTTCCAAGAGGATTTCCCGATGGCCCCCCACCCCACCAGGCCTCCCCATTCCCTGGGGCCATAAGTCTCTCGAGGATTAAGTGCATTTTCTCTTACTGGGGCCAGACCAGGCAATCCTCTGCTGTATACGTGTCGAGGGCCTGGTACCAACTCTAGTATGCTGCTTGGTTGGTGGCTCAGTGTCTGAGAGATCTCAGGAGTTCAGGTTAATTGAGATCACTGATCTTCCTATAAACTGTACTTTCAATCCTGGATACATGACAAATGTCTACTTATGAATATTAATGTTTCATAACTGCTTTAACCAGAGTAGATTGCACTTCCCTTTCTAAGAACACGTATTGGATTCTCCATGTGCATACCTGTTGTATGCTCTTCTTTTTGTATCGACACTGACCTGTTCTGTGTGTTCTGGAGAAAGAGCCACCATAGTCACACTCTCAATTTTAAGAATGTTTACTACATAGATAGCAAGCCACAATACAATATCAAATAGCAAGCAATAGATAGTTAGGTAGCTGGAAATATCATTAAATTGGGTGCTGAAATGTCCCAAAGAAATTAACTGAGGAAGAGCCTTTACAGCAGCCTGTGGGAGTTGCTAATAGAAAACCTCCAGCAATGAGTGTTGGGTGAGGATACCCATAAAAAAGAACAAATAACAACAGAAAGGTGAAACCATCAATAGATGGTTTACAAACAGCCAGCAGAAAGCAAATGAGCAATGTTTGGGCAACCAGTTGATGTTCTCTGCAGAGAGAGTCCTAGGTAGAATAGAGTACTTCCTTGGGTGAAGTTTCTATCAAAACAAACAAACAAAAGCAACAAAAACCAACCAACCAACAACCACCACAACAACAACACACACAAACACACACAGACACTAACAAACTAAAAGAAGAGAAAACAGAGGTAGAATCAACATCATAAAACCTTGTCCTCACAGCATCCTGCAGAAACCAACTGGAGAAGGTAATACAGCCTGCTGGAGTTCTCAATTGAGATTCCCATGACTGACTTTGCCATAGATAGATGAACTTTGCTAGTCAGTCTTCCTTTCCCACTACAAGTATTAATATCATGAAATAATCAATAGTGACATGTGTTGGAAATAATTTACCTTTTAGTGTTTTTGCCTTCTGATGGTTGTCTTTTTCATTTCCCTTCTGATCTCAGAGTTAGGTTCACCCAGCTATCTTCAGAGAATGGCTCTTGAACAGTTTGAGACTAATGTGCTTGGGTCTCAAATGGGGAAGCTTACTGTTCTCCTAGAGCTAGGTTCTCCATGAGCTCAAAGAGCACCAGACAATTTACCAACATACTGTACATTGCACAACCCTAAGGACTCAGGGACAGAGAACATAAGGCATGCATTTCAGTGCTAAAACATTGTGTTAACTTGGGATTTTCCTTTCTTTGATTCTTCTGGGCATAGTCTTTGTCTATAAATTTTTTTTCGTACTTTCATATTTTATCTGTACCCTTTTCCTTCTGTAAAAATGAAGTAAAAAGCTATTCTTTCGTTGACATTTCTCAAAGATCTATCAACTAGTTTCTGCTGTGACCTTAAAATCATAACCATGAACATACTTTTAAAAAGTCATATGAGTTATTTTTTTCATCGAGTCAGTAATAACTCTGTGTATCTTCACTTCATAATGTAGTTACCGGTGCTGTATTATTTCAGTTTTCCCTCTGAACAAAGAACAACTACACAGATAATCTTTCAGTAGTTGAGTATTGACCCTGTTTTGCAAGTCACTTTGTGCTTTCTTCTTTATGGACTATGCAACAATATAACAAATACAACAAATATGCCACATGAAATTCAAAACTATTATTTATTTTAAATGTGCAGTTTAAAGGTAAGAAAAAGTTATTCCTCTCCATTATTGCCTTTATTGTATTTAATGTCTAGGATGGCTTGGGAATTTCCATGAAGACACATGAGACATGAGAGTTACAACTGATTGCACCTGAATCTGCAGTAGTATTTACCTTGGGTCATGGAAAGCTAAGATCTAGGGATTTGTGCCACAGACAAACAGAACTGTCTTAAGTTGTAGGCTTTCACACTGCTTCTACCCATCCAGTAATGTTAGTTCTAAAATGCTGGCACCTTGGGACCTACATTAGCACGCAACAAATGGCAATGTAGATAGTCACTGATACTACTGGATTATTGGAGTTTAACAAGGTTACAGATACTTACCAATAACTACTCATGCAACTGAACTTATTAAATTAGCCTGAGGCCACCCCCACAAGTAACGAAGCAACTTATTGTTGACTGAATTTTATGAAGATGCTGCAGAATGTGCTTTGAAGCTAACATTAGCCATCCTATGCCATTGATTCTGAGGTTAGTCTCTGAAACTTCTGTGCTATATTTTTGCTTTTATCTTTGAAGATTTAGATATTAAAACATGTGCACAGACACATATAGCTCATTAAGCATTAATGATGAAAATCATGCTAATTTAGATCTTTATATATTTTCTGATAAACCATGGTTTTCAAAATAAGACTGAGTTGCAAGTAATTTATCACAGAAATAAATATGGTTTTGGATATTCTTTGGAAATATTCTTTTGCTAACAATCTAACATTGGGGGCAAGCAGCACAATCCATCAATTTGAGGGATGCTTATTAAAATGGGGAGTTTGTACAGTTTTAGGAAATTGTCATTTAGTTTCCAATGAAGCATACAAAAAAAGCGTAGCAGACTTTATTTAACAAAATAAAATCATATAGCTATATTTGCTGCTCCTGATTTATCACCATTATTTCTGACTTGGACTATCCTGCCCTCAACAAGGGTGTTTTATGCCTTGTGATTCAGAATGTCCTTTTATAGTGTGGTGAGATACTTCAGGAAGGAGAAGGCTTGGATTCCTAACACACCCATAAATCACAGGGTTTGTAGCCGTGGTAACGATTGCAAGGTTACCCAACCCTCTAGTCTTTGAAACTTTTTTTCTTTTATTGTGGAAGATGGATGCTTTTACAGCCCTGTTCTAGAGGTATAATGGTGTCTTATAGGTCATTTTCTTAAATGAAAGGAAAAAACTGTGCTGCTCGCTTGGTCCATCATTGCTTTAGTCTCAGATATGATCATTTCTGTCATCTACCCTGTTAGCTCAATTTCTCATATAGACATAACTTTCTATGGCAGAAATCCGTCCCTAGTCTTATACTTTCAGAGTCCTACCCAGAGTGCCTTTCTCTAAAGCAGCTTTAATCAGTTGGCCTTGCATGTTGCCTGATGATAATAGCTTAGTATGAATGATCTTGCACATATCAATCCTTAATAGAGGCACAAAACTAAAGGGACATTTTCAGACCTCTGACAGGTAACAAGGGAGCATTTTTTGAGTTTGAACTTCTTACTGTTTCTATTACATATTGGATTAGGGATTTTGTAAATCTTGCAATGTGCTCATTGTAGTCTATTTCTGAGGAAAGAATGTTCTAATTTTACAGATGTTATTGTTGCTTTTCTTAATATGCAACACGACATATATTCCCTCTGTACCTACATGCCTTCACTTTTATCTGTACCTTGAAGAGTTTATTAACACTTATGTCTATAAATGAATTTTCCTATTTACAGTACAAGGTATAATTTCTCCCTATCTTCAGTTAAGAACTTGAAGCAACTGTAGAGATGTTTGAGCACTGAAGGACAGTGACTAAATCTAAAAATGGTGTCATAGTTTGGTTTCTGTGGCTGAGATGAAACTCTATGACCAGGGCAACTTACAGAAGGAAGGTTTTATTTGGGCTTATTGTTCCAACGGGCAAAGAGTCCATTGTCATTGCAGCAGGAAGACATGACTGCAGGCAGGCATGGTACCTGAACCCACATCTTAAACTACAAGCTAAAAAAACGATCTGTTCTCTAGCAAACTGGAGATGTCACATGGCTTTTATACATCAAAGTTGACCTACAGTGATAAATGTTCTCTGCAGTTCCATATATCTTGACATCTCCCAACAGTGCTAGCAGCTGGAGAACGAGTATTCAAATACAGGTGACTGTGAATGTGGACATTTTTAATCAAATCACTGCAATTGGGCTGTGTCACCAAAACACAAATAATTTGAAAATTTCACAAATCTTGGCCAGCTTAAAAAGAAGACTAATGAAAAATATTTATATTCATAAATAACACTCAGGGTTATCAATAAATGGTAAAACTTTAAAGATAACATACCAATTAATTATTCTTCATATTTAAAAAAAAACAATGAAGTGGAAATAGAATACCTAAGGAAAATGGAAAGGTTATTCCAGCTCAGGGTTTTCTGGACCCTGTTTCTTACATGCATGCTGTCTTCAGCAATAGGAACTTAACCTTCCACCTCTAGTGGGTAACCGAGGGAAACAGCAATAGGATACATGTTCTGGAAGTCTCTTGGAGTCCTGGGCAACAAATAGAAGCAGGGATTCTCATGTCTGCTGTTGAGGTTTTGTGAGGTGGTCTTTAGGGAGCACTGTAAACCCAAATGAGAAATGTTCATAAAAACTATGTTTGTGTATATATACATGAATTTATATGTATTACAAAGGTTTTTGTTTAAAAGTTAATGGTATGATTCCCTGTGGCTTTCCCAGACATATTTATTGTTATTTTATTCATCTTCCTTCTTCTGTATTTACTTTCTTCCCCACTCCCTAAAGAGCCCTTCATTTCCCAATTCCCCATCAGATCCCTTGCGTCCTCCCATTCTTAACCCTCCTCTCACCTTCTGTATTTATCTCTCTCGCCCCCTAAAGAGTTTCTTCTTCTAATTTCCCTGATCAGGTCATACATACCATGCTATGTCCCTCCCTATTGCTTTCTAAACCCCTCTCCTATTTTACTCTCCTGGTTTCTGTAGTGACTATAGAGAATGTACTCAAATGTGCAGATTTGGAGCTAGGAGCCTCCCAAGATAGAGCACATGCGTGGATCTTGGTTACCCGACTCCGTGTGATTTTTTCCTAGTTCTATTAATTTACCTGCAAAGTTCATAATTTCATTTTTTCCTTTACTTTCTGAATAGTCTTCCATGATGTATATACACTGTATTTTCATTGGCCCCACACAGGTTTTGGACCTTTAAATAGTTTTAACACATGCTAAATAGTTTGTCTTTTCTAGCCATTGTGATTGGAGGAGCAATGAACATGTTTGAGTAAGTATCTGTGAGGTAGAATGTCAGGTTGTTTGGGTATATCCCAATGAGTGGTATAACTAAGTTGTATGATAGATATATTTTTAGCTTTTTGGATTCTCCACTTTGATTTGCGTAGTGGCTGTACCAGTTTGCAATCCTACAACAGTGAATGAGGGTTCCCTTTTCCTTATATCCATTCAAGCATTTGTTGAAACAGTTGTTCAATTGATCTTTGCCATTTTGTCTGGTGTAAGATGAAATTTCATACTGTCTTGCATTTTCCTAACTGCTAGGAAGGATGAAAGTTTTTGAGATATTTCTTAGCCACTTTTCTCCTTTTGAGAACTCTCTATTCAGATCCCAGGCCTATTGTTCAAAGGGAAATGTTTGTACTCTTTTGTTTTTGTACTCTTTGTCTTCTGAGTTCTCCCTGAAGGCCGACTTCCATGCCACCAGAAGGTACTTTGCAAGCTTCCAAAAGAGGGCAGCAACCAAACGTCATAGCTAGCAATGATGCTCGTTAACCACGTCAGTGACTAGCATGGCACAGCAACCCTAATGTTGCGATGATAGCATGAATACTTGGCAGGAACCAACAGCTCTTAAGTAGACTGAAGACTCAATTTCCCACTCAAGAAGAGGAAAAACATGCTGGTACTAGAAACTTAGCTAATCACCCAGTGCTTATGAAGCTACTGGAGGATAATCTATAACTACTAGCTTATTAAACCATCATAATCCCTAATAGCAACCTATAAACATTTGTTTTTATACCCACAGTATAATGTAGTCTACACCCCTCATCAAATAAACTTCTCTTTGCAACAGATAGAAACCCCAACCAATCAGAATGCAAATTGTGGAGTCCTCTCCCAGTGTACCATCTACAAAACACTCCTGTACATAGGGCTCAGGTAATGCTGTGTAAGAGGGGGAAGAAAGATTGTACGAGTTACAGGATCAGAGTTTTCTGTGAGATTGTGTCTCCTAGTAAGGTTAGAAGCTACACTCAACGTCTTACCAACATGACTGTTGATATGTGAGCCAAGCAAAGATAACACTAACAGACATGTTAAGTAGACAGGAAAAAGTCCATGAGGCTACAAACCTACTCAAAAAACTATATATATCTGAGGAAAGATGGGAATAGGAGACATGTTCTTTACCAATTGGTTGTATAGTGCCACATGTGTAACATTATATGGAGTGAGCAAGTTATATAGATTAACACACACACACACACACACACACACACACACACTATACATTTATCATAAATGATGTGAAGGAAAGTGGTGAGGGTTTGGAGCGAGAAAAGGGAAAAGAGAAATTTCGTAATTATAATCACACAAATGAAAAAGAATATGGAAAGAAGCTCTATCTGTTATAATCAATTTTATGTCAAGTCTTATGTGAAGTATATGAATGAATGTAGTAAAATTCCAACAGTGACCTATGAGAAGCTATGATCAATCCCTTCCACAGATGAGGACACTGAAGCTAACGATGTTTAGTAATTACCAGCAAGGAACCTGGAGAAGAAAGACCTAGGATGTAAGCCCTGAGCTTCTTTGCTTGCATTATCTAATTAGTCAGGTACAAAGCTATTGTTCTGAATGAATACTCTTTACAAAGCATGTACGTTCAAGACCAGAGGCAAACTGGACTTTAGTTGACTAAGGGTTTTCTTCACAAGGAGATACTAAAAGCCAGAATAAAATCCATTCCTTCCTTTCAATGAATTCAGATTACAGCTCATAGCAAATCTGTTAACCCCAAGCACACCCAGCAAAAAGTCTAGCAAGCTTGCCCATGCTTCCAATACCCTGCTTGCTAATCTCCATGGACCTGTTTTCCAATATCTTAAGTAGCTTTACTTCTTCATTAGTAGACAAAACTTAATTTAGCATTATTTAAGATTTCAGAGCAAGATTAATGTAATGCATTATATACATCCTAACAATGAGCCATGATGCTTATCTTTTCCAGCTGCAGACTTCTTCCTTGTCCCTGTCGGGATTGTGATCTGAGCTGTAACACCTGAGAGAAGGTTGAGCAAACACACAACTAAGGCATCATGTCAGTGGCTTGCCAGGGACAGGCTTCTCATTTACTGATCCTGAGAGCATTTAGCTTTGGACCAGCACAGGAAAGGGTGCCAGATGTTAATGAGTGACCCAGCAAAGATCATGGCGGGGGAGTAGAAAAGATTAGTAAGCAAAGCAGTGTGAATGAAACCAGGAGGAGGTTCACCAGCAGACACAGAGCGAGTGGACAGAGCTGAGAAGTTTAGCGTCACAGGGATTCTTATGTCTGCTGACCCAGGTTTTCCTTTTTTGGATTTAGATGAAATTAATTTAGAATGGTATATTGTAATGGTTACCCAGGAACGTGAGGAAGGTTAGTAAGTCATAAAGACAAACTACCAAAACATGACACACGAGGCCATCTCAGTTGTGTAAAGATGTGTTCATGTGGCTACAAGTTTTTAACATTTATATAGAAGAATGAGGAAATGAAGAACAAAAGTAGAAAGAAATAATAGAGTGGTTTTATGGCTTTACATGTGTGTGCTTACTTCAACCTTTGAATATAGAATGGACCGCTATATGTCTTATCTATTTAAGAAAGAAGGTAACTGAATTCATAAAAATGTCAAGGTTAGGAATATTTTTCTAAATTTATTGAAGTCAGCCTCCATGAGTCACCTGGTAAAGATCAGGAAGACAATGAAAGTATCTCATCAAGGACAGTTACAGTAGGGCTTGCGTTTAAATTGGGTTTAATAAGTCACTGATCTTCTTTCCTTCCCCCTCTCCCTGTCTCTCTCCTCTTCCTGCTTTCAGACATCTGTCTCTCTAATAAATTATAGATAAAACAAACAAAATACAAAAACAACAAAGGAAGACAACAGGGGTGCTCTCTGAATAGCACCTTCAGAAGGATGGCTCATGTTCTACCGATAATCTCGTTGAAGGAAAACAGCCCATCCATTTCCATTTCCCACCATTCATTATTCTTTTTTATAAAAAAAAAATCAGAGGAGTACCTAAACCAGTTTTTAGTCATGCTTAGCATGCTTTTATGGTGCCTTACACTATGTTATTCATAGTTGGCTTTCATAGCATGTACACTTTTATTGAATAGAGAGCATGTGTTTCTCATGAAGATGTGCATTTACGTAGCAGAAATATTTGCAGTTATATGCAGAGTGGTATGGTTGTGTGGTATTTTATCAATTAGTATTCATTTCAACAGCCTTGAATGGTTGCTATTAAATTATTACTTTGTGGAAACCAAGCAAGCATTACGTTCTTTTAGCCTAATGCCACAGCGGAAATGTCAGCACTTTCTCTATATCTCATTTTCCTCTAGTATAAAATCTGGGTTCTAGTCTGCAGGGAAAAAGGATGTTTTATCACTTCCTCAAGCACCCAATGCATATCTTTTAAAATAAGATTAGCCCATGAAAACGTAATTATGGCTTTGGTGCCTGCTATAATATGTTAAATGGCTTACTCTTGCTTTAAAAATAAGTTAATAAGTCTGATTGTGATTGAGGCAAACCTAAGAGAACAATAAAGACAATCTGGATAGCTCTAGTTTGCTTCATTATTCTACAGGGAGAGCAAGTCAGATCAAGTGTGATATATTTTCTACATTAGAGAGAAAATAGCCTGTGCATTCTGGAGTACCTGTTGACACAAGGGGATGTCAAGAAGTTGTCTGCTCCTCTTAGAAAAGCAATGACAGTGATGCAGCCCCATGGAAAGGCCTAGAAACTTCAGGAGAAATAAACAGAGCCACACACTTTTTAAAAACATGAGTAGGAAAAGAAATATGGCAAGGCTCTGCATCCCTTTCTGACTTAAGAACATCCCATTGGGCAAAGCTATTGAAGAGCTTGTCACCAGCCATTACAGCTACTCAAGTTGATTTGAGGTTGCCTTGGCTCTCTTCTGCTTACATATGTTGGGGATGCTTGAGGACATGCTCACTGTCATCCTAAACATGATCAGAGATACTTGAAAATAGCACATTTTGTAAGTGCAGTTCTATAAAGTGAAAAAGGGTGAAATGGACTCCAAGTGAAATAAACCATGTTCATGTTCTATATGGAATGGTACATGTAATGTTACATGGTAGAAGGGAAAGATTTGACAGTTAATTTTATTTTTCTATGTTTTTACTTTAAGAGTAGCATATATTAATTGTTCAAACTATGTGTTTCATTGGGATGTCATTCATGTATTAGTGTAGCTTAATCATAGTCATCTACCTCATTACTGTCCCCTTCCAACTCTCTAATAGCCCCTGTTCCCTTTCACATAGTTCTGTGATATCTAAGTCCATATAGGCAAAACAACATGTAATATTGCCTTTCTTTTTTTGTCTTTTTCATTTTTTAAAATTGTTTTATTTATTTACATTCCAAATGTTGCTCACCTTCCAGGTCCCCCTCCAAGAGTTCTCCACCCCATCCCCCTCTTCTTTGCTTCTGAGAGAATGCTTCCTCACCCACCATTCCACCCCCTTCACCCACCCACCTCCATCTCTGCATCCCCTTCCCTAGGGTAACAAGAATCTACAGGATTAGGTACATCCTCTCCCACTGAGGCTAGGCAAAGCTATACTACAAATGTGCTGGGGAACCACGGATCAGCCCACGTATGGTCTTTGGTTGGTGGTTTAGTCTCTGGGAGCTTCCAGGGGTCCAGGTTAGTTGATACTGCTGGTTTTCCTATTGGGTGTAATATTGCCTTTCTGAGTCTTTCTTATTTCATTTAACATGATGATATTTAGTCCAATCATTCTCCTGCAAATAGTGTAATCCTCTTTATGACTATGTAAAAATTCATTGTCTACAACTGTTAAGAGTTTCTTTATCTATTTTCATACTGATAGACAATGAGGCTTATCCACTGGACAGACTATTCTTTATATTGAATTGTATTTTTGATAAAATACTTTGAAATCCATTATAGCTTTCTGTGTTAGTTTTCTGAATTTTATTTGTTCTGATCTACTGAATTGGAATATAGCTGGGTATATTTGGAGAAATCTCCCTACTAATTGTTATTCACCTATAATTAAAGATCAATGCTTTGATCTAAGGAAGAAATTGTTAATATTCTCACCCATGTATTGCAAATATCCATATGTTTTACACTTATATATGTAAACTACTGTAAATACATATTGTACCTGCTACACATATGCATGCATACGCACATGTACACACATAAACATGTATCCAGTTGTTGGACACAATTATGCCACATTATCATTACTTCTAACTCCTTGAGATTTTTAACTGCACTGAGTATAGTACTTCTATATGGTAAAAAGTTTTTAAAATAGTTCCTAGTTATTTCTACCTCTTGGCATTTGTGTTAGTGCATTCAGTCCCCTCAAATCTTAAAAACAACCCCCCTGACAATCTTTGTATTTGTGTGTGTGTCATGGGCATGGCTGTGTCATATTTTATACATCAGAGGACGACCTTCAGGATTCAGGTCTGTCCTTTCTGCTTATGGTTCTGGAGATCAAATTAAAGTCATAATGTTTGACAAAACGTGCCTTCACCTATAGAGTCACCTCACTGCCCTCTTTAGAGTCTTAGTGGTTACTTTTAACATAGAAAATGGCCATGTGAGTAGATGCCTCTTCTAAGATCGTAAATAAATGGGTGTAGTTTTTTCTCACTTTTCTGACTTTTCTCTTGTTCATACTGATGAAGGCCAGCTGCCAGCTTGTGAGTTGTCCTAGGGAGGCCCCAGGGACAAAAATTCAAGAGACATCTCCCCATAGTCAATGAGGAACCAAGGTACTTAGTCTAATGGTCTGTGGAGGAAGGAGGCCTTGTGAAGCCATGCACCATGAGTGTTGGTATCCTATGATGCCAAATGGTTTGACTGAAGGGAAGGATCCTGAAACAGATGACTCCTTCTTAGATTCTGGACCCATCAAAACTGTAAAGCAGTAAATATTGTTTTGCATCACTAAAGCTGTGGGATTGTTTGCACCACATACACAGTGTACGTACCATCGTTTAGATAAAGTTGGATGAGAATCAGCTCATCAGTCCAATCAATGGGTCAGTTTTACACTTGAGTTCAATCAAATTATGAGAGAATAATGTATCATGTGGGTTGTTGTCCATATTTGAAACTAAGGTGGTTTTTGAAACTAAAAGCTGGTGTGATTAATAACTATGTCAGGACAATAAGCATGAGTGATACTCGTCTAGACCAAGAGGGATAACTGGTCAATTCAACAGAAAAATCACTTTGTGGAGCTATGTCAAAGTTTAGATAAGTCACACATCAAAATTGAGTCTGGAAGGGGAGTTAGTCCGCCTATTTTGATTTATGGACCTTTTTTTTTTCTCCCATTACAGGACTGAAAAGGTGAGGCTCAAGTGGATAGATTTTTAAGTAGTAAAAACCACATTTTAACTCCTGGATCTAGGATCCATGTTGATCCATTGTTTAGAGCCATGCAGGATTCCCCTCAAGTAATTTCATCTCTTCTTGGATGACACACTTTTATAGGGGAAACCCGCAGTGAACTATCACCTTTAGTCTAGATTATTTTGGAACCACTCACAGTGGCTCTCAATTTTGGTGTGCCTCAAAATTAGTTAGAGAGCTGTGGAATGGCAATGTATAAATCTCTCAGAGCTACTAGGTCAGAATGTTTTGCAATTGGGTGAGAAAACAGTGTTTTCAAGTCTCATTTGATTATGCCACTGTATATATAACTCTGACAAGAAAGAATGTGGATATGAGCTGGTTAATGGAAAATTGACCACAAAGGTCCATGGATACGAAAGGACAGTGAAAACTTTTAAATTTTATTTAATTTTGTTTTTATTTTATTGACTAAATTATTTATTAATTGTACATTCAGACTAAAGCTTTCCCTCTGTCCTCCCATCTCAGCTCCCCATACTCCCACCACTCCTTCTTTCCCCCCAAGAAAGGGGGAGGCCTCCTATGGACATTAACCAGCCCCTGCACATGAAGCCACAGCAAGACTAGGAGCATACTCTTCCACTGAGGCTAGACAAGGCAGGCCAGTTAGGGGAAAGGGACCCAAAGGCAGGCAATGTAATCAGAGACAGCCCCTGTTCCAGCTTTAGGAGTCACACATGAAGACCCAGTTGCACAACTGCTACATATGTGCAGAGGGCCTATGGCTCTGGTTGTCAGTTCAGTTTCCCATAAGCCCCCATGGGCCCAGGTGAATTGACTGTAGGTTTTCTTGTGGTGTCCTTGACCCCATTGGCTCCCTCAATCTTTCCTCCCCTCTTCTGAAGATTCCTCAAGCTCAACTCAATGTTTGGCTGTGGGTCTCTGCATTAGCTTCCAATAGTTGCTGACTGAAGCCCTCCCTCCCCTAACCCCCTCCGCTGACATAACAAGTATGCTAGGCATGTCTGCAAGTATAGCAGAATATCCTCAATAATGTCAGAGTGGGCTCCCTCTATGGCAGGGGTCTCAAGCTGGGGCAGTCATTGGTTGGCCCTTAAATTCTGTTCTATCCTCCACCCCTGCACATCTTGTAGGCAGGACAAATTGTGGGTCTAAGATTGGTGTCTGGGTTGGTATCCCAATTCTTCCAGTGGAAGTCTTGCCTTGTCATAGGAGATGAATGGTTCAGGCTCTAAATCCTCCATGCTAGAACTCTCAGTTAGGGTCGCCGTCATAGATTCCTGGGAGTTTCCATTGTCCTAGGTTTCTAGTTCACTCCGGAGATTCCTACCTCTCCCAGTCCAGTGTAGTCTCTCCCAGTATTCTCTCCCTGCATCCTTCCTGTTCACATCTCCAACCCTCCCTGACCCAGGAGTGTAAACCATCAATTTGGCAGTTTCTCAGAAAGTTACAAATAGAAACTATCTCAAGACCCAGCTATGTAACTCCTAGGCCTGTACCTAAAAGAAACTCCACCATTCAACAAGAATACTTTCTCAACTATGTTCATAGCAGGTTTATTCATTATAGCCCAAACTGGAAACAACCTAGATATCCTTTAACAGAAGAATGCATAAAGAAAATGTGTGGTACATTTACACAATGAAATACTACTCAGCCATTGAAAACAAGGACACCATGAAATTTGCAAGCACATGGAAGGAACTAGAATGTATCATCCTGAGTGAGGTATCACTGACCCACAAAGACAAATACAGTATGTACTCATAAGTGAATATTAGTCATAAAGTATAGGATAACCATGTTGGAAACCACAGACTCAAAGAAACTAAAATATGAAGAGGGCCCAAGGGGGCATGCTTGAATTTCACTGAGAAGAGGGGAGATTTTATTAAGCCATACTCCTTACATAGACACCATAATGCTTATATTATCTGTATTTTTAACAAATGCTTTAAATAACTCTTAAGCACGTTTAGAAACTGTTGGCCTAACCCATTTTCAACAATGACTGATCATATCTAGCTACTATATTAATGTGTTTTTAAAAACATTAAAAGTATCTTTACAATTACATTGTCTTGATACTTATTCATTGGAGGACCCATGGGCTATTTCAGACTTCTGACAACAATGAATAAAGCATCTTTGGACATTTATGAAAAGTAGGAGTTGTGGCTGGTCAGCAACAGACACTGATAATAAAAGATGGAAATGATATATCTTCAGGTGTTGCATCTAGTATCCATTATTAACAAGTTCTCTGCCTTGCTCACTTTTGTGTACAAGGAAAACTCAAGAACATCAACAATTTTACACAGTCTGTCCAATTACCTGTTTTCCCCACAGAGACCAGCGGGTTCTTACCATATGCTTTCTCAGTTTATTTTCTTCTAGAAAGAGAATATAATGCCTTTTAAAGAAGCACACTAATTTTTCTATGAAAATGGCCACCTGCAGATGCTTTGAATTTCATCTCAGTGTAGACAAATATTAGCAATTGTGGAAAAGAAAAATAAGCATATAAGACAGGACCTTTTTTTAAGTGTTCAATTGAAAATACAATGCAAAATTTGGGGAGAAAGTAATTACTTGGGCTGGAGCTTGTCTAGAACAACAGTTAATGCTTCTAGCCATACGAAGTAGGGAAATGGGAAATGAGTAATTCTCCAGTCTGTGCCCACTCGCGCCCTGTGTTGGAATGCATTGCATTTATGTTCTTGTTCCCATGAACAGCTCGGATGGGAAAAGAATTTATTGCCAGATTTATAGAAAAAGACATGAGGGTAGTTTGTACCTCGTAATTCAAAAGCCATAGAAGCAGGCAGAAAAATCCCCATACAGAAATTTGTACCCTGTCCCAGAGTGTTTAAGTGTTGTACAATATATGACACAATAGCTATCCGTCAGGCATCATGTGTTGGGGTATCCACTGGGCACAGAAAATATTACATTCAATATTCATAGGAAGCAGAGTACATGATCTTATTTGATGGCCAGAGGAGGAGAGTTGACAAATATTTAAGCTTAGAGATCATACTTCAATCCACTGGATGCTTTCTTCTTTCACATCTAATATCTGGATCTTGTCTTTTATTCAGCTCTTCTTGTTCTTCAATAGATTTTAATGGAAGGAAAACTCACTCTTCTGAATTTTAAGGTACATGGAGGTTTGTGTCATCACCACTACCTTCAAGATAGAGATGAATCTTATGACTACCCATCTCAACCTCCGTCCTGTATCTTTTTTTTTAAGTGTATTTTTGTTCCAGAGAATGGATTCTAGAAGCTGCATGTAGAGGCAACTATTCAACCTCTGAGCTAAATCAGACTGCATTTAATGTATTTTTTCACACTAACTTCCTGCAAACAACTGAGCTGTTTTAGACTGTAGTTTCTCTCTTTTAGAATATCATAGAATTGGGTAATTTTTTGTACAAACTGGCTTAACTCATTGGCACAAGGATCTGGGATCTACATTTGTTTGTATTGCTGACGAGCTGTGGAAATTAACCACGCTTTGTTCTTTTTCAAGGACCCGTGAGCCATTTCAGAGTTTTTGACAAAAATGAATAAAGTGTCTTTACACATTTCTGTATCCAGAAACGGTGTGTGTGAGTGTGTGCGTGTGTGTGTGTGTGTGTGTGTGTGTGTGTGTGTGTGTGTGTGTTTTTCTATGGATATGTGGTATCTTCAGAGGCGAGAAAAGGTGTTGTATTTTCTGGAGCTGGGATTAGAGGTGGTTATGAACTACTTGACCTGATGTTGGTTCTGAGATCCAAACTCAGGTCCTCTAGAAGAGCAGCAAGTACTCTTAACCACTGAGCCATGCCTGCAGCCTCCATTGCCTGTGCTTTGTATGCTAGTATTCCTGACAGCATGTGGTGCTATCTTAGAACTTTGTTTGCTTCCATAAGAAATAATGACAAGACTATCTTTTCATATCTTCCTGTACTCACTCTGGCAATGGATCTGCTCCTGTCTTTTAACTATTTTTATGTGGTTCATGATTTTATGTCTGAATTTGAGACCTTTAAAAAAATATATCTTATTTCTGATTGTGTGTTTTTGAGGTTTTTTGAGTTTATAGATTTTCTTCTATCTTAATGACTTTTAAATTTAATACAAAGTAATTTATCTTTTAATTTTCTTTTTAGTGTGTCTAAAATATCATCTAACCCCAGTTCATAAGGATTTTCTACAATGTTTTCTTTTAAAATTTTTATATATTAAGTTTATGTGTAGTTTCTCTATTTTGTACTAATTTGGGAGCAAATGATGAAGTATAAGCTAGTATTCTATTCCTTGTTCACACATGATTGTTCAATGGTTCCGAGTGTCTTTGTTGGTAAGAGTAACACCTTCTTCACTGAATAACCTTTTAACATTGGTAGAAATTGTATTTATAACAGAATCATGAGTTATATTCCTGTGGTCTATTCCTGAATATTCTGAACTGTTCTATTAGACTATATTTATACTCTCTGCTGGTCTCACACTGCCTTGATTACAGTAATCCTAAAGTAAACTATATCTGTATTGCAAGCTTTCTTCATTTTCAGGTTTATTTCTCAAAATTGCTCTGTCTGCTTCACTTCTGTGTATTTCTGTTTTATTTATGATCAGATTGTCCATATTGACAGAATCTCTGTGTGAGAATTCGTTTGCAATTAAATTACATTTATAGATTCATGGGTGGGAAAGTTTAATACCTTTTCTATATTCAGATTTCTAGTTTGTGAAGCTGTTGCAACTCTGTCTACATCTTCTTAATATCTGCTTAGTTTCATAGTTTTCACAAACACAGATTTTGCTCATGCTCCATACTTCATGTATATGTAAGAACTTTTATTTTTGGAATAATTGTAAATTTAATCCTTTTCCAAACTGTAGTTCTTGGTTGCACTTTGCTTTTACATAGAAATGCCATTGATTTTGTGTGTTGACTTATATTTCGCAAACTCATTAAATTGTCTTAGTCCTAGAAGTTTTTCTACACAGGAGTTTAAATTTTTATACATAACATCTTATATGAAAGTAGAGAAAGTATTTAAATCCTATCTGTATTGTTTTAAATTTAATTACATTTTTGACAATATCACACCTTGTGTACAATTCACTATGATTACATTTGCCCCAACTACCCTCTCTCTTCTCTCCCTCCCTCCTTCCTTCCCTATACCCCCATGTGTTTCTGTTCTCAGTCTTTATGGAAGCTGTCACAGTCACTCTATATTCATGATTGCAGTAGCCATGTCATTGTATCCAGACGGCAGCACCCCACAACATTTGTTCCTACCCTTTGGCTCGCAATTCCTTTTGCCACAATGTTTTTCAGCCTTGGCTGACATAAATGTACTGTTTGAAGCCAAGCATTCAACAGTGGCTTTCATTACTTGGAGGTTTGACTGTCTATCACTCACTGCTGAAAGGGACTTATCTGATGAATACTGAAAGCTGTACTACTCCATGGGTAGGCCCTCTGATTATTTGGCCACTTGGCAAACATCAGAAGTGAATTTATCCACAGGGCTTGTTATTATTATCTCCCTAGCCACAGGCTTTGGCCAGTTTTATAAAGCCAAGCCTGTATCCCATCCCCTGGTGCAGGTCTCTGTTCCAATCAGCAAAAGTTGACTCCCCCGTCAGATATTCACGCCACTGTTGCACCCGTGAGCATATCTCCCAGGTAGTTCATTTTTGTAGCACACAGGGTCTACAGCTGCCTATGATCGTTGATGGCTTTCCCTTCCCAACAGCCTCCACAATATCATTTGGCTAGCCAGAAGGGAGAAAGCATCTGTATTTTTTCCAGTTTGATTTCTCTATGTTGTGTATCGAGTGTGTATGATGTCTTCAGCAGTCAGGCATTTCTGTCCACTGCTGGTGGGCATTCAAGAACAGAGCCATAACCTGTGTTATGGGAGCCTATGAGGGTTTTCTGGTCAATAGTGCATAACTAGAGCGCTTGTATCCAACACTTGGAACAGCATTAATTACCTAGGTAGCACACTTTTATTCATGCTCCTTTAAAATCAGCACGCTTTTTAGCTAGCTTATTAAGTCATAGGTTTCCATAGGCTATTTCAAACATCCTTTGTTTTGGTTGACCACCCTAACTTTACAGTATTCCCCTTCTCCATCTCCTTTTAAATCATAGGTTTTCTAGTATTTTCCTCTTCCTCTTCATTATTCTTTTTAATTTACCATATTTTCTCCTTCAGACCCTTCTTCATCTACCATCATGACTCCTTTCTTGTTATCTGTCTTCTACTGATTTTCCATTCTAAAAACCTAGTTATCTAAAAACGTGAGCCTAAAATTTACAAAGAGAATACTCGGTTTTTATCATGTAAAGTAGTAATAAATTGTATCTATGCATGCATTTCTATATAATACCCATGTCCATTTGGACTATGCCTTTGTTTTAATTGGTATTTACATACATTTCAATTTAATACCCAGTGAATCTATATTAGCCAGCATTCTCTAAAGGAACAGAACTGATAGATAAATATTCTATCAATGTTTATACACACGTGCACACACATACACACCGCACACAATTTAGTAGACTGTATTTTAATTTGTGGTCCTGATAGTCTAACAGTGGCTGTCTCAAAAGGGAAAGGCCAAGAATTTGCTAGTCTCTTGATCCACAAGTCTGGATGTCTCAGCAGTCCTAATCTGCTGCTGGACTCCTGCAAGAGTGTTAGAGAGATGTTGATGTTCATTCAGTCTATATTGAAGTACCAAGGATAATGGGTCTAATAACAGCTAAGAAATGCATCAACAACAGTATTCTTAACCTGTGGGTCACGATGCCTCTGGGGATGTGGAGGAGTGGAACATGAATGACACTTTTGTAGGGGTCACATATCTGATATCCTGCACATCAGATGCTTGCATTATAATTTATAACGGAAACAAGATTAATGTTATGAAGTAGCAATGAAGATAATTTTATGATTGGAAGTCACCACACATGAGGAACTGTAATAAAGAGTTACAGCATTAGGAAGGTTGAGAACCATTAATATAGATGAACTTGCTAGTGAGAGTGAAAGCAAGCAGGCAAAACAAAATTTCTTCCTTTCATATCCTTTTACCTCTGTTGCCAACAGAAGGACTGATCCAGATTTAGAGTGAGTCTTTTTGCTTCTAAATTCCCTCACTAGAATGAGCAGCAACTTGCATTTTTTAGTTTATTACTGCTGTTGTCAGCTTGACAACAAAGATTAGCCATCACAGCATTTTAGCCTGTGCTGTGCTCTACAGCTGTACTTCACCCCCTTTTGATGCAGTCATTGGTGTTTAAGTTTGTAACGTTTTCATTGTTTGATTTAACGTTTTGTCATCCTTCATGAACATCTTTTCTTTTTGGATTTAGTCTTTTATTTTGACTATGAATTCTTCCTTATTTTTAGGGGCTGCTCTAGAAATTGTAATATGAATATTTAACATCTGAAAGTCTACTTACAATCAATAACTTATCACTTCACATAAAATGTAGATTTTACATTGGATAGATCTGATCAAATGTCATCCATTTATCTCATATGTATATTTTAGTCCGTCCCACTCTACCCTGGACCTGCTTATGCAAGTTTGAAATAGCCAATCATATACAACTGTGCCAAAGCCCCCTGCCTCCCCAATCCTTTTCTATATAAACCCTATGCTTTTGGGGTTCGTCGTCATTTCCTCTGTTTCCAGCAAGAGATACGAACTGGCCCGGAGCTCCGTCATTAAACTGCCTACCTCATGTGTTTACATCAAGATGGTCTCTTATGTGTTCTTGGGTGTGCTCTCCCGGGACTTGAGTGAGGAACTCCTTTCAGGGACCTTTCACTTTAATCCCAAACAATGATGTCTAAATGAGGGGCAGACGAAGTGACAAATCAGAGAAAGATTGGATAGAATGAGTCAGAGATAAGATATGCCCAACTCTGACAAGATCAGACAAGAAAGGAAGGCTACTTAGGAGCAGTGAGGCAGAGAGAAGAGTTCAGTTTGGAGCAGTTTAGTTCCTGGAGTTTATTTTAGAGGCAGTCTTTCCAGGCTTTGGTTCCTGGCATCCCAAAGAACAGTGTAAGATTGAGATATAGATTTCTGGGGTACCAGTGGTCACTGGAAGAATGGAAGCCCCAGTTCCTGTGTCCCCAAGGATACTTGGGCCTTCAGTTCTTGTCACATCTATAGAAACTACGTAGACTATATTAGGTCTGACATTTGGACCCCTATCCTGAGCAAGTTCATAGAATCAAAGAGTGACCAGGGGTTTGACTCCATTCTCCTTAGTTGTCAGGGTATAGTCATATGCTTGGTCCTGTTGGCAAATAGCCAAAAGAAAATCACCAGAGTGATTCCATTTTACGATCAACACCAAGTTTCATTCATTCCCATAGATGAATTTTATGCAGACATCCTATTAGAAAGGGTTAAAGGGAAAAACAAATTCAACCTACAAATAGTGGAAAGAAGAAGAAGAAGAAGAAGAAGAAGAAGAAGAAGAAGAAGAAGAAGAAGAAGAAGAAGAGAAGAGGAGGGAGGAGGAGGAGGAGGAGGAGGAGATGGAGGAGGAAGAGGAGGAGGAGGAGGAGGAGGAGGAGGAACAAGAAGAAGAAGTCAAAACTGAAAGACAATTCCACTCCAACAGATGCACAAAGCATGACAAAGAAAGAAAAAGACTATGCACAACCATGGTGACTTAATTTTCATGAAGAATGAATACCAAAATGAAAAGAAAAATATGAAAGTTCCTATTTCTACACTGAAATATTTCTTGGTGAAATTTGGTTACTATAAGAAATTCTAGAGAGGGAAAATATATGCCAAAAGAATAAAAGCATGAATATTTGAACTTTGTGAAGAAATAAAAATATGACAATAGAATATAGAGCAAGATGATAGATACAAAGATTAGCATTATAATTCTTAAGCAACCCCCATGTTGTATGTAAGCACGGAAAGTGTCAGCAGTAAAACAAGCCTATTCTGAAAACTAGAAGCATTCATGGTCAAATGGATTTCTCATTTCGAAAGTCTTCACTATAACTGAAAGCTATCCTGAATATAACTCTTGAATATTGGCAGTTCAGATTTGGAATAATTTAAAAAAATTAAAACAAAAATCAAGAAAAGTTAACCTAATGGCTAAAGAAACCAATATCACTAAAGGCAAGCCACTTTACTATAAAAACATTGTAAGGCAAGAAATGATGTTATAGCAACATAACAAAGATCTGTTGAAAAAGAGTTAAGTTCAGGGAGAAGAAGGAATATATCTTACATAAAGATTTAACTAGCAGTTGAGTTTAGAAGGAGAAAGACATTCACATTTGGCAACTAGCAACACATCAGTGTTTGTTTATTTGTTTATTCCTGTGTTGTGTCAGGACAGGTACACTGTGTAGACTGCTTTGTGTATACACTGTGACATGTGAATAAGTGGAAAGAAGGTAAAATTGGGGTGAGATAGTAGTTTGTACCAGCTGGATGTTACTGTCATCATGGATTGTAGTGGACTTCATGGCCCCTCTTTCTTTGTTCTTTTGAAACCCAATTCTCAATAACTCAGAATGAAGTTATCTATTTAGGTGACAAAACTTTTCCTTCATATATGAATGAAACATTGAATTTGTTATTTCTATATCTTAGTCTGTCCCTGTTAGCACAATGTTTAATATACTAACTTAACATTCTTCTGATCTATAATAAGTGAAGAAATATATTTCATAACATTCATTCAAGTTATGGTTAAAGTCTAAATGTCATATGTTACCCCAAATTATTTTATCATTGTTATTTATTATTTGGTTACTTGAGTAGCCTTGAGGAGTGAGGTAGAATAAGAAGTTCTGAAACAATAATATACAGGTCATAAAAGGTTGATACATTCAAACACAGACATCTTAAGCACTGTGAATCAAAAAGAAAAGCTAGCATGAACAAAATCACTAAGCTATTCATAAAAATATTGACAGATAAATTTAGAAAATTAATGTATCTGAAAAACAATATTACTAGGTTGATAATTGACAAACTTCTATCCAGGCTAATTCAGAAGAAAAACAGTCATCAATTAATTAATATCATTGATGAAAGAGGGTATTAAACTGATCCTTCAGATATTAAAAGTATAATAAAGATAACAAACAACTCTATACACACAAATTGGTAGCTTGGATGTGATGGATGATTTTGTTGAAGGATGCAAACTAATATTTCAAAAGCAAATAACTAAGCTGATGTCAATGACATAATTTGTGTCACTCATATTTAATCTTGTATATTTAAGTTCTCCAGAGAAACAGAACAAGTGAATGAATACATATAAAGATAGATTATAAGAGTTTTGTTATAATTGTTATTGTTTAATAACTTAAGCTCTAGAGTCAGAAATCTGCAAACTCAGGAGAACTGACAGTGTAAACTCCAGTTTGAAAAGATTCAGGCTTGTGACTAAGGAGAACCTCATGTCTCTGAAGTCTGAGGTCAGGAATAATCCAATATTCCTGACAGCAAAGTGTCAGGAGCAGTTCCTTCTTATTCCGAGGTGGAAGCCTATTGTTATGCTTAGACCTTTAATTTATTGGAAGTAATCTACCAATGTAAATATTATTCTCATTCCAAGTCATCTTCACAGACAACTCAGAATAGTTCTGGTGTTCTGATTAATTTTATACACAACAGTTTTATATCTACTAAAATGAAAATACCAGTCCAAATGTTTGCACCAGTAAATTCTTTCAAACACAGAAAATGGTATCAATTTTATATAAAAGGAGCCAAAGAGAATAATTCCTAGCTCTAAAAGGCTACATTAATCTCATACCAAAATCAAATAAAAATATTACCTGAAGAAAAATTACATATTAATATATCTGACAATATACTTGTAAACTTCTTGATAAAATATTGACAATTTGAATAGAATATATAAAATTAATTATAAACCATGACTAAATGTTGTTTATATCAAGTGGACACTGTTAGTTTGATATTTAAAAATCAATTAATGCTAGCATTCACAGCAATATCCTAATGATGAAGAATAATCCAATCATCTCAATAAATACTGAAGATTTGAGACAATTCAATATCAAACCATGATTAGAAGCCCAGAGCAAGTAATGTATATAAAGAAATTCTCCCATCTTGTGAAAGAACACCTATACAAGGCTACAGCTTTCATAATCATTAGAAAGACGATATTTAACTCTGAAGATGGGTAACAAGGCAAGAATATTTTCTCTCACTGCCTTCTACTCAACTTTGCACAAAATATATCTATTAACAATAAGTCAAAGAAAAGGAAATAGAAAATGTACAAACTGGGAAAAAGTAAGACTATCTTTGGTGACAAATAACATTACTATTTTTAGAAATCCAGAAAAATCAGCAACAATATTAAAACAGTCATTAGGAAGAAAAATCAATGGATATGAGATACATAATGTCATAAATCAGTGGTTTCTAAGACACTTGCAAGGAAGACTGGAAATGAAAATAATTTAATATTTGAATTAGTATAAAAATAAAACCATAAAGAAAGTCATAAATCTATGTATAAGACAAGGAAATTTGCATAAACTTCATAAAAGCAAAATCAAAGTATCTTCTTATCTAATTTCCACAATCCTCACCTTATCTATTGAATATTTGGACATAAACTCTTAATATGTATCCATACTGGCCTGGAACTTACCATGTAAACCAGGCTATTCTTCAACTGGCAATCCTCCTGCTTCGGCCTCCAGAATAATGTGGTTATGGTCATGTTCTATCACACCTGCTAATCTATTACTTTATTACAATCTCAACATAATCCTAGTGAGCTATTTTGTAGATATTATCAGATTAATTCTAAAGTTTAAATGAAACAGCAAAATTATCTATCCACACTAACTAGAAGAATATTGAAGAAGACCAAAGGTGGAAGACAGACATTACCTGATATATATAGATTTTCTGTGAATCTAAGACACTGTGGTGCTAAGTGGCAGACGATATATCAACACCAGCAGGATAAAAATGAGAACAAACCTAAATATAAAAGAACAAATCACAAAGACACATATGCTTTTCATCATGTGATGCTATGATGATTGGACATTTATATTAAATTGATTACAGCCTGAGACTTTTTGAGTTTCACAACTGTGGACTCAAATTGAGTTCTAAAAGCCAAGGGCAAATTACTACAAATATATAAATTTGGAAACTAATAGGAAAATTCTCTAAACAATGAATTTTAAAAATAAAAAGCGTGGTATAAAACTAGAGAGATGGCTTGGCAGTTTTGTCCTGAGTACTCACATGATAATTCATAATTATCTGTAACTTTAGTTACAGATGATCCAATGAGCTTATACAAACATGTAGTACACCTGCACAATCACACACACACACACACACACACACACACACACACCACCCATAACATTAAAAATATAATAATTGAAAGGAAAATAATTTTTAAATTATTAAAATTAAATATTTTGTCTTGAAAAGAGCATTGATAACACAAAGTAACATTGATAACAAAGTAACATGGACTAGGAGAAAATATTTGTGAAATATGTGTAATGAAGAATTTTGTATCCAAAATGTGCAATGAATGTGCATGTGAAATGTGAATGTGCATGAGAAAAAGTATTCACATCTATGACATGGAAAAGTATTTTAATTCATCAAGACATGAGATAGCAATTATCACATGGAGATGTTATGATCTATGCCTAACAATGATATTGTAATGACAACAAAGTGGTTCTACTATGTATCTACTAGAAGACAGTAAGAATCCTGGAGAATATGGGACAACAGAAGAATGAACACTAGCCCCATTCATATTTGATGAGCATACAGAACAGTAAAACCATTTGGGACATACGTTTGGGCATTTCTCCTAAGTGCAAACATAGGATTACTACTATGATTTAAAAATCATACTTTTTAACCCTCTCCCAACTGAGTTGAAAATTTATTTAAAGCAAACATTTGTGCAGCTGTATTTCTAAGTACTAAACACTGAAAGTAAGCAAGACATCCTTGAATAGGTGAATTCATAAACACTTTTCTGTATATATATATTATTTGTGATAAAAAGAAAAAGCAATTTTCAGAGATTAAATACAAAACAAAACAACCTTGAGATTCCACCTTACACCAATCGGAATGGCTAAGATAAAAAACTCAGGTGCCAGCGTATGTTGGTGAAGATGTGGAAAGAAGAGAGAAAGAAACACTCCTCTATTGTTGGTGGGATTATAAATTGTTACAAGTACTCTTGAAATCAATCTGGAGGTTCCTCAGAAAATTGGAAATAGATCTACCTGAAGACCTAATTATATCACTCTTGGGTAAATACTTAAAGATGCTCCATTATGCCATAGGGGTACATGTTCCACTATGTTCATAGTGGCCTTAATTGTGATAGCCAGAAGCTGGAAACAACCCAGATGTCCCACAAGAGAAGAATGGATACAGAAAATGTGGTTCATCTACTCAGTGGAATACTACTCAGCTATTAAGAATGAAGACATTATGAGTTTTGCAGGCAAATGGATGGAACTAGGAAATATCATTCTGAGTGAAGTAACTCAGACCCAAAAGGACATGCATGGTATGTACTCACTAATAAGTGGATATTAGCCAAAAAAGTACAGAATACCCAGGATACAATCCACAGAACTCATAACAAGTCGAAGGATGCCTCAATCCCACTTGGAAAGAAGAAGAAAGGAATCACAGGTGGGGGCAGGGAGGGAGGAAGGGATCTGAGTGGGAAACGGGACAGAGAGGGAAGAGGAGAACATGATCAGGTATGGGGGGAAGGGGTGAACAGGACTAAGCCCTGAGGGCCAGCAGAAAGAAAGGAAATTGGCAACCTCAGAAGGTAGGAGGTGCAGTGATTCTATAGAATGTACCAGAGACTTGGCAGGTGAGAGACTCTCGGGATTCAAAGGGAGGGACCTAGATAAAATGTCCTCAGTGGGAAGAGGGAACTTGTAGAAGAGTCTACCTCCAGTATAAAGAGTATCAAGTGGCAGGATAGGATTGCGATCTTAAGAGTCAAAAACTCTGACCCTGAATTTTTCTTGTCTGAAAGAACTGCAGGGTCAAAAATGGAGAAGAGCCTGAGGGAAAGGAGGTCCAGTGACAGGCTCAAATTGGGATTTAGCTCAAGGGGAGGCCCCAAAGCCAGACACTATTACTGATACTATGGTGTGCTTACAAACAGGAGCCTAAAATGACTCTCCTCTGAAAGGTTCAACGAGCAGCTGAAAGAGTCAGATGCAGATATTTGCACCCAACCAATGGACAGAAGCTGGTGACCCCTGTGGTTAAATTAGGGAAAAGCTGGAAGAAACTGAGGAGGAGGGGGACCCTACAGGAAGACCAGCTGTAAGAAGATTTTTTTTTTTTTTTTTTTTGGTTTTTCGAGACAGGGTTTCTCTGTATAGCCCTGACTGTCCTGGAACTCACTCTGTAGACCAGGCTGGCCTCGAACTCTGAAATACACCTGACTCTGCCTCCCAAGTGCTGGAACTAAAGGCGTGCGCCACCACTGCCTGGCAAGAAAAAATTTTTAATTGGCCAGTATCTCAGAATAACATTGGACCATGAACGGGTAAACTCCCGGGGAAGGGCCCCAGGGCAGGAACATACAAAATATTTCTGAAAACTGCAGCTGTGTGTTATTGTGCCGATAAGAGAGGGAGCACTCCTGCCTGGAACATCCTGATTCCTCAGTTTTCCAGCTGTGTGCCGATGAGAAATACAATCAAGAGTTCTGCCTAGGAAGCACCTATTCCCCAGCCCCCCCGCCCCCAGCCTGTGGCTTTTGTCTTCATAAACCTGTGTATTTTGATGTTCGGGGCTCTCTCTCTCTCTCCTTCCCTTTTGCGGGAAGTGTGATGTGAGTCCCAGCACGTTGGTTCCCAAGAAAAAGCCTCTTGCTTTGATTGCATCAAGTGCCTACTTCAATGGACATTGGGGGGAGCACTGGTTTCCGGGACTTGAGGGGGGGGGTCTGAGCCTCTTCTGGGGCCTTACACAGTAGTCTCAACTAACCTGGACTACTAAGATTGCTCAGACACTAAGCCAACAATCAGGCAGCATACACCGGCTGATATAAGGCCCCCAACACATATACAGCGAGGACTGCTGGGTCTTGACTCAGTGAGAGAAGATGCACCTAACCCTCGAGATACTGTAGGCCCCAGGGAGTAGGGAGGTCTGGTGGGATGGGAGTTGGGGTTGGAGTCATCCTCTCAGAGATGGGGGGGGGTGTGGGATGTGGAACAGTCAGAGGGTGGATGGAGAGGGGGATAAATACTGGTCTGTAAAAGAAGACTAAAGAATAATAAAAAAAAGATGGAGATGCCTTAAATGCAGAATGGTAATTGGAAAGAATAGTGGAAAAGGCTAAACATTGTATTATTCTCTGATATGACATTCTGGGAAAAGCAGAACTAGACAGATAGTGACAAGGTCAGTGATGGCTAGGAATTTTAAAGGAAGAGGAAATGATGTAGCATTGAAGCACAGAAAAGTTTTAGGGTTGTGGAATTATTACGTATAATACTATAAGATATTTACACTACATAGTATAATAATGTGGTATTCTGTTGGACGCTATAGTGGATACATGACTACATAGAACAGAAAATACTATTGAATAAAACATTAAAATTATGGACTTTGTTTAACAATAATGCATTTCATTGGCTTATTGAATGTAAATTGTATACCACATTAATATAGGATAATGGCAGGAAGAACTGTTGGGGACAGTAAAATAGTGGACTCACATCAGCAGTGTTTTAGATGTCTGCTTTCATATCCATAAGAAAAAAATGCATTAGTAATGTATTTACATGACTTCATTATGGATTTTCTTCAATGCCTTTTCATATTTGTCTCATAACTTCAGTGTTTAAGGTTTATTTATTTTATATTCCCTGGAATATTCTGTAATAATCCAATTATTATGCCTTCACAATTATGCTAACTATGCTATCCACTGGTTTTTTTTCTCTCTTTAGTGATGAATACATTTTTTACAACTTCTTTTGCATTTTCTTCTATATTCAATTTTAGCAATTAAAATTTCTAAAAGCTATATGTTACTTATAGCTAGAGTTGATTTTACATAAATTTCTAAGACTGATGATTTTTTTTTCTTGGAGTGTAAGTAGTGTGTTGAGTCTAAAGATTTTAATTTTTATTTCTTTCATGCTTGCATTCTGTGCTGTGAAATTTTATTCATAAATAACAGTAACTCATTTTTCCTGCATTAATATATAATAATCAGTTTAGGCAAATTAGTTTTATCATTATAAAATGCTTGTGTCATTTTTTTATTTGTTTATTGGGGATATAGTTACTTCTCTCAAATTTCCTTTGAAAATTCCTTTCAAATTTCTGAGTTGGCCAAAGGCTACCGGGGTTGGTGATGGTATTACATCTTTTTCCTTTGTCACTGTGGAAAGTTATATCACCATTAATAGTCAGTGGTTGCCAACAATTCTTTATAAGTGTTCAATTAATCTGTAGGCTCAGTGGTTAATTCAGTCATATGCTTTCATTCAAGTGCAAGTATATTATATCATTAGTATTCTTTTTATTTAAATGTATTTTTTATTGGATATTCTACTTATTTACATTTCAGATGTTATCCCCTTTCCACATTCTCCCCTCACCAGGTATTCCCTATCCCAGTCACCCTTCTGCTGCTTCGATGAGGGTGTGTTCCCACCCATCCACCCACTCCCCCCTCCCCACCCTTGAATTCCCCCACAATGGGCATCCTGATTTCACAGGACCAAGGACCTCCTCTCCCACCAATGCCTGACAAGGCCATTCTCCCCTACATATACAGCTACAGTCATGGTCCCTCCATGTGTGTTCCCAGGCTGGCGGTTTAGACCCTGGGAACTCTGGTTGGTTGGTATTATTGCTCTTCCCATGGGGCTGTAAGACCCTTCAGCTCCTTCAATCTTCTTTCTACCTCCTCCACTGGGGACCCCAAGATCAGTTCAATGGTTAGCTCCAAGCATCCACCTCTGTATATGTCAGATTCTGGCAAAGCCCTCAGGAGACAGGTATATCAGGCGCTTGTCAGCATGCACTTCCTGGCATCCACAAAATGACTGTGTTTGTTGACTGCACATGGAATGGATCCCCAGATAGGGAAGTTTCCAGATGACCCCTCTTGCAGTCTCTGTATTTGCTCCCTTGAGTATTTTGTTACTCCTAAGAAGGATCGAAGTACCCATACTTTGGTCTTTCTTCTTGAGCTTCATGTGGTCTGTGAGTTGTAACTTGGGTATTGTGAGCTTTTGGGCTAATATCCACTTATCAGTGAGTGCATACCATGTGTGTTCTTTTGTGATTGGGTTACCTCACTCAGGATGATAATTTCTAGTTCCATCCATTTGCCTAAGAATTTCATGAATTCATTGTTTTAATAGCTGAGTAGTACTCCATTGTGTAAATGTACCACATTTTCTGTATCCAGTCCTTTGTTGAAGGATATCTGGGTTCTTTTGAGCTTCTGGCTATTATAAATAAGGCTGCTATGAGCATAGTGGAACATGTGTCCTTGTTATATGTTGGAGCGTCTTTTGGGTATATGCTCAGGAGTAGTATAGCTGGGTCCTCAGGTAATGCTATGTCCAATTTTCTGAGAAACTACTAGACTGATTTTCAGAGTGTTTGTACCAGCTTACAATCCCACCAACAATGGAGGAGTATTCCTCTTTCTCCACATCCTTGCCAGTATCTGCTATCCTCTGAGTTTTTGATCTTAGTTATTCTGACTGATGTGGGGTGGAATCTCAGGGTTGTTTTGATTTGCATTTTCCTGATGACTAAGGATGTTGAACATTTCTTTAGATGCTTTTCAATCTTTGGGGTTTCCTCAGTTGAAAATTCTTTGTTTAGCTCTGTACTCCATTTTTTAATAGGGTTATTTGATTATCTGGAGTCTAATTTCTTGAGTTCTTTGTAAATTTTGAATACTAGCCCTTTATCAGATGTAGGATTGGTAAAGATCTTTTCCCAATCTGTTGGTTGCTGTTTTGTCCTATTGACAGTGTCCTTTGCCTTACAAAAACTTTGCAATTTTATGAGGTCCCATTTTTAAATTCTTGATCTTAGAGCATAAGCCATTGTTGTCCTGTTCAGGAACTTTTCCCTTGTGCCCATGTGTTTGAGGTTCTTCCCCACCTTCTTTTCTATTAGTTTCAGTGCATCTGGTTTTATGTGGATGTCCTTGATCCACTTGGATTTAAGCTTTGTACAAAGAGATAAGAATGAATCAATTTGCATTCTTCTACATGCTGACCTCTAGTTGAACCAGCACCGTTTGTTGAAAATGATGTTTTGTTTTATTTTTCCAATAAATGGTTTCAACTCCTTTGTCAAAGATCAATTGACCATAGGTGTGTGGGTTCATGATCATCTCACTAGATGCTGAAAAAGCATTTGACAAAATTCAACACCCATTCATGATAAAAGTCCTGGAAAGATCAGGAATTCAAAGCCCATACCTAAACATAGTAAAAGCAATATACAGCAAGCCAGTAGCCAACATCAAACTAAATGGAGAAAACTTGAAGCAATCCCACTAAAATCAGGGACTAGACAAGGCTGCCCACTTTCTCCCTACCTGTTCAATATAGTACTTGAAGTCTTAGCCAGAGCAATTAGACAACAAAAGGAGGTCAAAGGGATACAATTTGGAAAGGAAGAAGTCAAAATATCACTATTTGCAGATGATGTGATAGTATAAATAAGAGACCACAAAAATCATTCCAGAGAGCTACTACAGCTGATAAACAACTTCAGCAAAATGGCTGGATATAAAATTTACTCAAACAAATCAGTAGCCTTCCTCTACTCAAAGGATAAACAGGCTGAAAAAGAAATTAGGGAAATGACACCCTTCACAATAGTCACAAATAATATAAAATACCTTGGTGTGAATCTAACCAAGCAAATGAAAGACCTATATGACAAGAAATTCAAATGTCTGAAGAAAGAATTTGAAGAAGACCTCAGAATATGGAAAGACCTCCCATGCTCATGGATTGGCAGGATTTATATAGTAAAAATGGCCATCTTGCAGAAAGCAATCTACAAATTCAATGCAATCTCTATTAAAATTCTAACTCAATTCTTCACAGAGTTAGAAAGAGCAATTCTCAAATTCATTTGGAATAACAAAAAACCCAGGATAGCAAGAACAATTCTCAACAATAAAAGACTTTCTGGGGAATCACCATCCCTGACCTTAAGCTGTATTGTATTGAATCAATACTGATATTGTCAGTATTCTTAAGTACCCTAGAATGAAAAAGAAAACATGTGAAACCGCAGTTCAGATTATCAGTTGTGAATATGGAGCTTGTGAACAATTTTTTTCTTTTATCAATTTATTAAACTTCAGGGAATTATAATTAAATCATATTAATTACATGCTGGTTTACATGCATGACAAATGGTTAAAAACTACAAAACATTATTCATATTCTAAAACTAATCTTTTCTAAATGTAAAATACAGTTTTTGTTTTCTTAAGTAAATTTATAATTTGCCTAGATCAAGACAATTTTAGGTGGAAAGACACTTTATAGATAATTTACCTTTATTTTGTAAGGAGGTTTCATTAACAGGTACAATTTGGATAAGTATCATATACTCGATTATCACAGTGTGTGTAGCCTCAAATTGAATCAGTCCCTACATCAGGATTTCTTACTTGGTCTTCCTGGTCCTAGGATGGGCTTTAATATATGATAGAACCCTTAGCTTTGTAGCAACTATGTGAGTGTTATTGTTAGCCTACTTATTGGACTGGCTCTTATTGGTATTTACCCTCTCCCTTCCCTCTGCTGTGGCTAAAACCACGTGCCCATGCTATAAAAAAGACCTCTTAAGGTGGCACACTCCAGATCACCAACTCTTAATAGCACACAGCAACTTTAAAAAGATTAATAAAATATTTCTCTATACGTTGTATGACAAGATGTTTCCTGAGGAGACATAACACATGACTATAATCACCCCAGATGAGGAACACACAACAAAGCAAAGTACAGATACCACCAAAGCCCAATTTGGTGAACCAATGAGTCTTATTGGGATTACTTACAGGAACAGAAAAGACTAAAAGACACCTGGATCACCAAGGCTCACATCATCAAGGCCAGCATTCCACAAAATCTGGGAATCTAAAGCACACTGCACATCCTGCATGCGACTCAATCAGTTAACATGTCCTTCCCAAGTGACTCAGTTGATCTCTGCCTCTTCCAGGCGGGTAGACAGGTTTCTGCTTCTAGGCAGTTTATCTGATCTCAGTTTTCTTTGCAGTTCATCTTGTCTCATAGTCTTTCAACAGTCTTTATTATTTACTTTGGCAAAGACTGAACCTAGGAATCCACTCAGTTTCAAGGACTTCCCGAAACTGTTTTGAGTTGTTTATTCTCTGTCTTAAAGAGCTTCCCTGTAGAACAGAAGGTTTCAATCTTGAAGGACACTGCTATTCAGTATTATAATAATAAAAGACCCCACAGCAAGCAACAGTTTTAGAAAGTTTTACACAATGAAAAAGAGTTAAATAAAAGAGCATGTAAAGTTATGTATTTTGAATTTTAAATGTATTTATACATAAAAACAAAGAGAAGCGTTAAAGACTTCCTACATATTGTGTGGGCAATAACTGTCTTTTAGAAATATTTTTGATGATAAGGTCCTATTCAGTCAATTATCTGAGAATAACTTTAAAATATTTTATTTTATTATTTTATATGTGTAAGAGTTTCATCTGCATGTACGTATGCACACTATGTGCATTCTCAGTGCTCTCTGGGGTCAGAAGAAATTCTAGGTTTCTAGTGTTATGGATAATTATGAGCCCCCATTTGGGTGCTGGTAATTAAACCTGAGCTGTCTGTAGAATCAAATGCATAAGTGTTGAGTGTTTGAAAAGAAAACCAGAATAAAACCTTCCTTCCTTAAATTGCTTCTTGCAAGACATTTAACAGAGCAATGAGAAAAGAAACAATACCAGATGAGTTGCTACTTTTTCTAAGTAAAAACACATTATAATTCTTATGAGACCGCTTTAATGCAGTAGTTCACAATCTTCCTAAAGCTGTGACCCTTTAACAATACAATTCCTCATATTGTAGTGACCTCCAACTGTGAAATTATTTTCTTTGCTACTTCATAACTCTAATTTTGCTACTGTTATGAATCATAATGTAAGAATCTGATATGCCTGGTCTCTGATGGCTGACCCTTGAGACAGGGTTGTTAGGGTTGAACACACAGGTTAAGAAGTGCTGTTTTTTAGCATTGGTCTTTATCTATGTACTCCATCTTGTTAAAAAATGGTGTTTCCCTGAAATATAAATAAATTCCTTAATGAAAAGAAACAGTAAGCACAAACCTTCAGAACTTCTGCATTGCCCTTCAGGATGTGCAGGAAATATTCACCCAAGTGTCTCTTCTGATCCCTAATATCTACTCCTTTCATCACTATTTGGATAGTTTCCTAAAAATTCTACCAATATTTAATTCAGTCCAAGTACTAAATGCAATAATTGCAGAAACCATTGCTTTTCATATGTGGGTTACTTTGAGCTTATTTAACAAAACACGACACCATGTGACTTAAACCACAACTTACTCCCATTCTTACAATTTTGGTGGCTGGCAAACCATAAACAAAATAAGCAAAAGCCAATGTCTGGAGAAGACGGTTTAAAGATGAATTTGAAATGTATCTTCACAGGCAGAAAACAAATTGAAAGGCAGGCTGTTCATATTTTTTTCCTTTAAAAACCAATCATAGGGCTACATGCTCATTACTTAATTACCTCCAGAAGATCCTGTCCCCAAATACCTTTACATGGGAGAGGTCAAAGTTTAACATCTCGATTTGCCACAGCAGGAGCCAATATTCCTCCTTCAACAGTCACTTTGACTTGACTGTAAGAGCTAATACCTGAGCCCTAATAAGTGGTTTCATTTAATTTTATTATTTGAAGAAAGTACAATTATCTTTACTTTTTAGCTTGAAAACTTTGGTTCACAAAGGTGGAACTGTTTGCTCTTGTCATTTACTAATAAGAAAAAAAAAATAGGTACTCTATTATGTGAAAAGATGAAATTGTCCCCAGGCCCAGTAAAATATAAGAGATGCATTTGCCTGTTACTAGTTCACATAATTAAAGTTGCTGTCAAAAATGGAATAATAATGTCAGAATTTCCTACAGTGGGGAATCTATTTTGTTTCATGCTCACTTTCTTACTTTGCTTTCCTTTTATTTCAGCAAAAGATTCTTAAGTAGAAAAGAGGCCAAAATAGAATTAATATGCAAAATTCTCTTGAAGCATATGTGTAAAAACATTTTGCTTCTAAAATTAACTAAAAAGAATAATTCTTTGACAGTGGTATAATTTTATCTTAAGGTTGCTTTCTATTGACTCCTAATCAGTGACTAGTAACAAAAGGCAAAAGATGTTACTTTTGCTTATAGAATTATTAATGTCACACAATAACATGTATTTTCACAAAATGATTTTAGTTTTGATTAATTGAATCCACTGATATGTTACATGTACAAGGTTGTTCCTCTGTGGGTGAGGGTACATTTACAATTTGTTAGTCACCTTGAAAATGCAGCCTATAGATGTCAGAGATGACAAACTAAACAGAAGGTACTTCCATTCCTCCCTGGTGAAATGCCGTATCTGGCAGTAGCAACTAAAACCTTTAGATGATTCGTAATTGGAAAATGTATGCTTTTAACAAAGAATGAGAATTTACTTCTATTTCTAAGTGAAAATATAAGAAACCTTTAAAATGGTTCATAAGTATTATTTGATGCATTTAGTTAATGGTCAATGTTTCAGCACTTAAGAGATGGCATATTATAAGGGATTTGAACATGTTTCTCTGTACCTTTCTCTCTGTGGCTTCTAAACAATTGGAGACAAAATTCAAGTGAGGTAATTTTATATGTGTGCTAATTAGTATGTAGCTGAAAAACAGCAGCATGCTGCTAGAAAGATATGCTAGTACTGCCAGTTTCCAAACATTAATAAGCATTTTAATATTTTATAAGGCAAGCTCTAAATTATGGGAAATAAATCTGAGCATTATTATTACCCAAATGGGACACACACACACACACACACACACACACACAGACACACACACACACACGGTGGGGGGAGAGACTCAGAGATAAATATCCACATGAACTACTGTGTAGCTGAGTACCTAACTTGGGAAATTATAGTTTCTAACTGATATCTGTGTCCAGAATGGGACTTAGCAGAGCATACAGGCTTTCTGGAAAGCTGATCCAACATGGGCATTTGTGTGCACTGTTGGAAAGGATAAAGATTTATCTCAATTCTGCTCACTCATATATCAAAGATAAGCAGTTGCAGGGGCTCTCTGAGGATCATGAGAGAGCTGATTAATTTTGCTCTCTAATCCATTACGTGTCAGGATTTTCTCTGAACCTTAATACCCTATCACTGTTTTCAATCACATCCTGACAAATACCAGGAAGGCGGGCAAGGCACGGACAGGAAAATACTTCAGCATGCATTTGTTTCTAAGTGTTTGGAAAGAGTGGACTATGACAGTGCTTGTCTCATATGGCTCCCCTATGTGTTGGTATGCTCTATGCAAAGCTATGCTTAAGTCCCTGTGGGTTTCATTTGTAATTGATGGGATGAAACTGAATATTTAAGTGTGTGCGTGAGTATTTGAGTGGTGGAATTCAACTCCACACAAGTGCCTTACTGAAACTGAAGGGAAGGCTCTTCTGCAACCTTGTAATATGAAATAAGATTGCTGAAAAATGAAGTTCATTGATCTTAGCTGCTTCTACTGGATATAAAAGAGAAGCTATCCTTTGATGCTTAAAAGTATAAGATGATATTCTAGTGAACATGGTTAGGTATGAAAATTAAGTGCAGATTCAAAAAAAAAAACTTCTCTTGGCTTATCTGTTATCTATCAGCAGTCATATTCTGGCCATATTTGCCTATTCTTTTTGTATTAACACATGACGATATATTCTATAATGTACTGTGGCTTACATTCTTTTCCTACTCAAAACATGTATGATATAATATCCACCAAGTTTTAACAATTTTCCAAGTAAGATAATGTCACTTTTCTCAAGACTTCTTACACATGCCACAAGTCCTGTTCTTTATTCAGAACCAATTAACCAACATCCCTCCCTCCTTATCTCCCTCTGTCCATTTATCTACTTATTCCTTTCTCCCCTCAGATCTTTCTTCTTCTCTTCTTTTTGTCAAGGTAAGGTTTCAGTTTGTAGCCCAGGCTGGCATAAAACTTGCAATCCTGCCTCACCCTTTCAGATGCTGACTGTCTTCAATAATATAGCATGGTCATTTTGAGCAGCCCTCTGTGAAAACGCACTGAATGACTAGGGACTATATGATGCCCTATGTGAAGGATGAGTGGACATGGACTGTTTACTAGAGATGAAGCTATTAGTTCAGGGACTTGGACTGTTCTCTGTGTGTATCTCTCCACTGACTGCTTGAGCTTCCTAACACATGACATTAGGAATCCCTGAGTGACAGTCACAGTAAAAAGAATAAGATGTGAGTTTCTTAAGACACAAAGACAAAGTCCGATGCACAGTCATCTCTTCAGTATTGTGCTATAAGCTATCATATAGTTCCTCACAGCTTATCATCACATGGATATTGGTGTGCTTGTTCCATTTACATCGGCTAATTAGATTTCAATGTCACTACTATGTTTCAAAATTTTAACTTATTGTATCATATCATGCAAGCATGGCCAATAGTTTTTATACACACAAGTGAAATAAGATCAGTATTTTCTTATTTACACAGAACAGAAACAACATTTGTGTGATACTTAATTCAAAGTTTCTGGCCTTGGACTGCATAGGGGAATTTAATTCCTTGATTAGAAACACTTTGGTAGATTCTTTAACTAGAATACTCTTTCTAAAATTCTTATATAGCACTGATTATCTTTCTAAACAGGGTTTTTTTTTTTAATAACAATTTAAAGGAAAATATAGCTACAGTCATTCTTAGCATAGAAGAGGATAGAAATGTGAATTGCAAGAAAGAATCTACATTATGCATACTCTCTTACACCATAATTTGACTTTTACAAGCACTTTAAACTAAACTGTATTATTTGGGGACACATAATTAAGTATTACAACTAGAGCAAAACAGTGGAAGAATGTCACTAAAGTACTACTAATAATAGTTTGTATTTATATGATTTTTGAGTTTTATAGACAGATAAATGTTAAAATCTGTTAAGGAACATTCAAAGGGATAAAGTATTGGTGTGGCATTTCTGTATTTGAGACAAGGTCTCACTATGTAGCCCTGACCTAGAACTCACAGAGATCTTCCTGAATCTGCCTCCAGAGTGCTAGGATTGAAAGGAATGAGCCGCCATGTGAAGCTATGTTAACTTCTTTTTTTTCCTTCTTTTCATTTATTGCAAAGATTTTCCAACACACATGATACATTCTGATTAAGATCCCCTTCCCATGCATTCCAGATCCTCCCCAATTTCCCTGTCATTCAGAGCCACTCTGAATGATCCACTGATTTCCATACTGATGGTACAAGTTTGCACTCCCACCAGAAATGGGTGAGTGTTCTCTCTTTACATCCTCATCACATATTTTTTTTTTTTGATCATGGCCATCCTGACTGGTGTTAAGACTGAATCTCCACGTAGTTTTTAATTTGCATTTCCCTGATGACTTGGGATGTGTTATATTTATTTGTTTCTCAGCCATTTAAGTTTTCTATAAAGAGAATTCTCTGTTTAGTTCTGTAGCTCATTTTTAAATTTAGTTGCTTTCTTGAGGTAGTTTATTGAGTTCCTTATAAATTTTTGATATTAGCCTTCTATCCAATGTGTAAGCAGTAAATATATTCTTCTCCCAACCAAAGGCTGCTCTTTATCTGAATGACGGTTTCCTTTGCCATTGAAAACCTTTCACTTCCAGTAAAAGCCCACATATTAATTATTGATCAATCAGAAATGAGACATGTGTGAATTTTATATCAAAGGGACATGTGTAAACAACTTTATGCAAAGAATATAAAATGTAGAAAACATAGACATATTCCTCCAAAAATTATTAGAATAGAAAAAAGAAAGAAAACACCCCCTAAATCTTTAAGAGAGAAACTAAAAATGGACAAAAGATTTGAATAAGTACATCACCATTAGGAAGAACCCATTATAAACACAAATGAAAATCACAATGACGTATTATTTGAACACATAAAAAGGAGCAAAAATAAAAGTCCAGAAAATATAATGTGAGAGAAACTGTGTGCAACATACCCTTATGCAGCTAATGTGGAAAGACATCAGGATTTTGGTAAAATTGAGAATGGTTATTCCTATAAGCTTGGTTTCTTGGTTTCTAGAAATGCACTGAGCCCTGTCAAGATGTTAATTATATAAAAGTGTTAGAAAAACACTCAAAATATTAGTTTGTGTATTTATCAATAGTTTGGCTTGTTTGGCCTTTTTGAAACAGAGCTCCCCAGTGCTTAGTCCATGTAAGTCTTGAACTTGTACTAAATAAACATCCTGCCATAACATCTCAAAAGCCAAAATTACAGAGCGCATCATATATATCTTATAAATAGCTTAAATAATGAATGCATTATGTCATGCTCACAGATTACAATTGTACAGTGAAGATGAAAATCTTAGCTACACTTATCAACAAGGGTGCGAATCTAAACAGCAGAATATCATGAAAAACTCAAGAGCAGATGAACAGTTTCAAGAGTGAATGAAACACGAGTCTCTATCTCTTACCTGTTAGGAAAATAAGTTCACAACATATTAAAAGCAGACCTGAGAGGTCTGAAGATGCGAGCACGTATGAAAGGGCTTCTGTGCATTGAAAGTGGCAGATTTTTCTTCCTTTCTTTGCTTCTTTCTTTACTTCTTTGTTTCTTTCTTTCTCTCTTCCTTCTTTCCTTTCTTCCTCTTCTCCTCCCCCTCCCCTTCTACTCCCCTCCCTCTCCTCCTTCTTCTTCTATTTCTCCTTCTTCTTCTTCTTCTTCTTCTTCTTCTTCTTCTTCTTCTTCTTCTTCTTCTTCTTCTTCTTCCTCCTCCTCCTCCTCTTCCTCCTCCTCCTCCTCCTCCTCCTCCTCCTCCTCTTCTTCCTCCTCCTCCTCCTCTTCTTTCTCTTTTTTTTCTCTTTTTTAAAAAAATTTTATTGGATATTTTATTTATCTACATTTCAGATGTCATCCCCTTTACCCATCCCTCCCCCAGAAACCCCCTATCCTATCCCCCTCCTCCTTCTTGCTTTTTCTTTATTTGTATTTTAAGTTAACATACAAAGTACTGGGTTTTATTACAGCATCCTCATACATGTATTATTAGAGTTCTGGTTTGTTTCCCTCTGCCCCTTCCCTTTCTTCCTCCAGCTAGTTTCCTCATCTGATTTCCTGTCACATGTATTCCATCACTCTCCCTCCTCATCCTTTTTTTTTTTTTTTTTTAGTTAGTAACTTTTTTTTAAATGTTAATCAAATGTGCAGCCCAGGTTGCCCTCGAACTCCTGATCCTCCTGCCTCTGCCTCCTTCAGCAAACCCTACCAACGTGCACCGGGTGGGGAGGTGAGGTGTGGGGGGGTAGGTGGGGGCACACCCTCATAGAAGCAGGAGGGGGTATGGGATAGGGGCTTCCTGGGAGGGAGGGGGGAAATGGGGTAAGGGGAGAACATCTGAAATGTAAATAAAATATCCAATAAAAAAAAAGAATAATACATTTAAAATAAAGTTGATATCCACAGCCCCCCCAAAAAATGTTAATCAAAGGCTTTATAAGTTTGGAAATGTTCAATAACAAGATGCCCATATAATCAGAAGTGTAACCCAATACCCAACCTAGATATACCAACTATTTTTGACTGGTGGAGACACGTGAACATCTGCCTCCATGTTCCTCTCTCTCTCTCTCTCTCTCTCTCTCTCTCTCTCTCTCTCCTCCCTCATCTCCTAGTTCCTCCTATCATTCTCCTTCTCCTCTCCTTACTCCCCCTCTTCCTCTCCTTACTCCTCCCACCTTAGCTCCTCCTATATATCACCCTTCCTGTTAAAATAAAACTTTTCTCTCAAAATACAATTAGAGCATAACTATACCAATTTGTATCAGTAAGGTACAAGATAGACCTAATGCTCAGTCCAACATTTTGTTGACTAACCAGAACCTCTGTCATCTCTCCTAACTAAAAGACTTAGTTCTGAACCTGTTTCTTTTCTTGGCTTTAGAATGAATGTCAGCTGAAAACCATCTTCTCAAATGTTTTCTCTCAAAGTAAATAGCTGGAATTGGCTATGAGACTATAAGTCTTCAACCCTGTCAGAAATCCAGAATGACTGACTTAATTGAAATTATGGGAAGCACAATGCATAACTTCTAAAACTTAGCCAATTTATAGAGACCGATGAACACCTGGACAGTCCCTATACTACAAAACGTTGGAGCATCTGATCTTCAGCCTTCTGGCCCAGGATCATCTGACAGACCTAGTGATGCAGAATTATTAAGGGCTGATTACTCTGTCTTGGCAGATATAATCAGTCGACTATTCTGCAAGTGTGTCCTTTCTGGACAGTAATTTGTTTGTAGATGAAAAGAGGCAATTCTTGCCTAGTGGCTGTCTTACCACAACTGGAGTAACTCCAAAGATGCTCAATTTCTTCTTAGAATTCAAGACAGGAAGCTCTCAGGAGCAGACAGGTCTCTAATCAAAATGAACATTAATACAGAAATGTTTGTAACGTCAATTCTGTGGACTTCTGATGTTTTGAAAACTAACTATCCATGTAAGACAATCTGGACTGTTGTTTGTTAACTCCTCTCAGTTATTTCTAAATAAAATATAAAAAACACCTTAACAATAAACTCAGAGCCATGAATTTGCTATAGGCCCTTAACTCACTCTTCTTCTCTCTTATTCCCTCCATTCCTCCCTCCCTTTCTTCTGTCTGTCTGTCTGTCTTTCTAGAAAAATATTCCTAAAGAACAGGAAGGCGGTTGTGATAAAATGAAACATAAAAGCTATTTTGCAATAAGCAGCACAGCAAATGGGACATGGGGCCTCCCTATAGCATGAGAATTTACAAAACATATGATGGGAGGTCAATACACACAACATGAGAGGCTCGGCCAGATCCTTACCGATACAGATCCGGATGCTTGCAGTCAACCATTGAACAGACCAAGGAGACCCAATGGAGGAGGTTGAGAAAGAACTGAAGGAACTGAAGGGACTAAAGGGGTTTGCAACCCCATAGGAAGAACAACCAACCAGACCTCCCAGAGGTCCCAGGGACTAAACTACCAACCAAAGAGTACACATGGAGGAACTCATTGCTCCATCTGCATATGTAGCAGAGGGAGTCCCTTGGTCCTGTGAAGGCTTGATGACCCAGTATAGGGGAATGCTAGACAGGAGTGGGTGGGTGGATAGATGGGGGAGCACTCTCATAGAAGCAGGGGGAAGGGGTGGGATAGGGGATTTGCAGAGGGGAAACCAGGAAGGGGGATAACATTTGAAATGTAAATAAATAAAATAACCAATAAAAAAAGGAAAGCATATTTTTTCAAAGAAAATCACACAAATGGCCCAAAACATGAGAAAATATTAAATATAACTGATCATTAGTGAGAAGCAAATTAAATGCTAATGTGTCACCACCTCACCCTCAGAGTGTGGCAATCATCAAGAATTAATGATGGCAAGCTTTTGGCAACTATATGGAGAAAAAGAAATGCTTGCTAACTGTTTATGGTACTAAGGCATTGTGTAATAGAACAAAGAAGCTCCTAAAAAAAGATAAAGTGCCACATATACTAGGAATTCCTTTATGGGGACCTTGTCTTCCAAGGAATCTATTGGTTCTTTTGTGTTCATTGTGGCACTATTCAGAATAAATAAGGAGTTGAAGAAATCTCTGTATTTACCAAGACATGTAATGATGATTAAAATTTTATTTATGGACTACTATTTACATATGAGACCATAAAATCATATTATTTGCAGTCACAGTGATGAAAGTGGAAGTCATTTTGTTAACTGAAATAAAGACAACATAGAATTACAAGTCTACCATGACCTTATTCCTATATGGATTCTGAAAGATTTGACCTCATACTAGCTGAGGGTATAATAGTGTTTATCAGAGACTGGGAAAGTAGAGAGTTCTTCAGATTAATCTGGGGAATGATAGGAACTAAACTACACTAGGATGGGGCATGGAATTATGTCATGTGCTTGCATAATATGGTATACATTTCTATAAGCTAGAGAAAATACTTTTGAAATTTTTTGCCATAAATGATAAATATATTTAACTTGATTTATGTGTTACATAATGTATACATATACTGAAATGACAAATTACTGTCTATAATTTTTATGTTAACAGTTATAAAAAACTATATGTTGTATATGTTTTAATTTTTTATATGTTTTAATTTTTTTATGTTTTAATTAATTTTTAATTAATAAGTAGTGAGGGTACAACTTGTGCCTTATATATGCTAGGTAGGCGATTCACCACTGATTCCATTCCTGTATGTATGTATGTATGTATGTATATGCATATGTGTATATATACACTCCCATATATATGGGGATACATATATATGTACATATGTGTTTTTTATTAAAAAGAATGAGAATGGATATCATTGACTCCTTTAAATGAATTTTAAAAATCTTAACCTAGTTGCATGTACATAGATGTTTCAAGTATTGTTTTATTCACTGCTATAAATAATTTAAAATTTTATGTCTTTCAAAAAACCAGTAGACAATTTTTTAGACATGGTACTAGAAGTAACAATGTCTACCTAATAGAAAAAGTGACCAAGTGGGAACATTTTGAAGTCTATGTTTATGGCTTAGCTGTGGTTTAATATAAAAGGATATTAATGAGAAACACATCTGTGTTTCTTATTTATATTTACAGCTGTATGATTATTCAGCAATTTTTAGACACTGATATTTAAGCATTTTACTTCTACATTTTGAAGTATAAGGAGGTGGAAACTAAGGTAAAGATGATTTTGTGAGGCTTCATCACAGTTCTTAGCTCTCCTGATATAAAATAACTAGAGTGCCAGGGCTGGGACACAACAAAGTTGAAGAAAAGATTCCCAAGACAGGACTAAAAAGTCATCATCCATTGGCTTCTGGCTCTGCTGTTGCCACACAATTTGTGTGTAAACAGTAAGCAGGAATATACAAGTACTCCAGAATGGAGCAATAGGCAGTCTGGGAAGCTAGGTTGAAGGAAGTCAAAATAAGTCCCTCGAGAACAGTCTCAGTTGAACTGAAAATTTATCTTAAATGGTTTTTCTCCAGTAGACAAAGTGTTTAAGAGCAAGAAATAGCCCTGGTTATGTTATTTTGCTTTGTAAAGATATTCAGAGCAAGGTATAGAATACTTGTCTAGCACAAATAATGTCCTTGGTTTGATCTCCAAAAATATATAAACAAGGCATAAACTAACTAGGATATTCCTATAATTCTGGAGCTTGAGATATAAGAACAGGAGGATCTGATGTTCAAGTTTATCCTCTATTCTGCAGAGATTTCGTTTAAAAAAAAAAATCAACCAAGACTTTCAGAAGAGTTCCAGTGCTAAGATGGAGGAGTGCTGTTTTCTGAGGTTTGCATTTATTTTCAGGTCTGTTTTCTTGGTTTTCAACATGCAAACTAAATGACAGTCTAAATGTACAGGAAACAAGATCTTTCATTGAAGCCACAGCTTGGATAAATGTAGCAGTGTCAAGGAGAAGTTAGTCTTCTAACTTCAAAGAAAATTAACAGCAATACTAGGAATATATCCATGACCAACAGACAGTATGATATTCAGAGGTTGCCAATTGCTGGACAAATATACAATAACAAAGTAGAAGGGAATGGAATTCAGCAATGCCAGACAGACAAAATACACAGTCAGTAAAATATATTGTCAAAGAAAGGGAAAACTTTCAAAGTATGTTTTGAGCTATAAAGAACTTAATAAAAATCCAAAATCAATAAAACATCAGGTCAAAGACACGGCACTAAACGCGAATAAAATGAAAGGGGAAATTTCAGAGCTAGTAAAACAAATCAAGTTCAAAGCATCAACATTTATAGCTCTAATAAATAAATTAGAAACAAGACGAGACCAGAAAGAGAGAAGAAAATATTGAATTTCAGCCCTGGGGGAGAAGTTAGGATGATAAATTCAATATAAGAAATATAAACATAGAGACTTAAAAATTATAGAAGGTGAGCAATTCCCAGGCCAGAGATGATCTAATATAAGGACAATTACTATCCTTGAAGTAGAAAATCTATTTAATCGAAGAGGAAAACTATTTAGAAACATAAAATGCAGAAATATCTACCAAATTTAGACAGATGAAAACATATATCCTAGGCAAATTGTAGGTACAAATACCAGAATTCGTTAGCCATATAAACACGGAAAACTTCTTGTCTTCTGTGGGGGGGAGGGGCCAAGGAAACCATAAATATGAGCAAGTGCTTCTTTACAGCTTTCAGTGCCATCTGGGAAGTACTTAAAATTCTGAGAGGAAACAAAAATGACCTAAGAATGTTTATTTAGCCAAGGTATCATTTATTCTAGAAATGAATTTGGCAGACAGTCTTATCCAAAAAAAAAAAAAAAAAAGACCCCATGGATGGACAACGTCTCCTATAATCTTTTTTATTTTTTTTTTACTCATTTTAGTATTTTTAAATTACCAATTTTTTGTATGTGTTCATGTTTGTGTATGTGTGTGTGCATGTGTGGAAGACAGATAATAACTTATAGGGTTGGCTGTCTCCTTCTTTTATGTATCTTCCAGAGACTGAAGCCTGGTTGTTATGCTTGGTGGCAGGTGTCTTTACTAAACCATTTTACTGGCCTAGGTATGTTTTTTTTCCTTGATATGGCATTTTAATGAAGTACAAGTAATCAGTAAGGAAGGGGCCAGGAGTAGAAACAAATTTGTAGTGAGTATGGTAGACAAGATTCTACAATAATCCTAGTACTTTCATAACCTGGTTTATGTGCTGTAAACAATCTCCCTCCATGGGGTGTTGATTGACTGTGAACTATAATTCTATATTTATTCCTTGATTAATATTTATTCCTTGATTAATGTGTTTGTCCACCTTCTGTTGTTATAGCAAATATCAAAGATGATGAAATAATGTTATGAAGAGAAAAGATTCATTTTGGCTCACAGTTTTAGAGGTATCAGTGCATCATCAGCTGACCCTGTGATGACTGGGTCTATGGTGAGATAGAGAATCTGGTGTGTGTGTGTGTGTGTGTGTGTGTGAGAGAGAGAGAGAGAGAGAGAGAGAGAGAGAGAGAGAGAGAGAGAGAAGAGAGAGAGAGAGAGATCAGAATATTACTATCCTCTTTTGAAGCATGTTGCTAGTGACCTTATCATTCTGTTACTCACATCCTGAAGGCTCCACCTCCTAGCTGTACCACTGTTTGGGAACCAAGCACACAGTCCATTAGATTACTTATCTAAGCTGTAACAGTTTCAAATTAGTGATTTGCTCACACAGGCAGTTTGGGTCAACTTTATCCCAATATATGGTTTCAGGCAGACATTCTCTGACTGACTGAATGTACACATGCCATATGTCCTTGGAGGGGAATGCTTTGTCCAACTGCTAGCAAACACATGGGGGACACATGAGTCACTGAGTTCCACTGGTTCTGTGGTACGATTAGAAAGTTCCTGCTTCAAGCTCAAGACAGAATTCATTCAATCGATGCTGGATTTTAATCTTCAGAGACTGAGCTGAATCGAGAGCTGAACAGTGCCCAGCCGGCTTCTTGCTCATGGTAAAGAGTAGCTGTGTGCTAAATACGTTCCAAGTAGTTAAATTTGTTCTCATTTGTTGTAACCATTAGAAGGAAATCAGGAAGTTTGTATGTAGTGCTTAGTGGAAATTTGTTCAGATTTCAGATTCCTTTCCTACAAAGTAACTTTGTGAAGAGACAGATGATGTATTAATTTTCCTGACTACAGTAAAAATTTTTATGTCTATAATATATAGAAGCATCATACTATAAAAAATAGATGCTTAAAATAATTATTGAAATAAAATATATATTAGTGTTAAAAAGTGTAAATATACACATAATTGGAATGTAGTTAAATATACATAGGATAAAAAAAGAAAAGCATCTAGCTTTAAATGTAAAGAAATATTCAAAACTGCCATAATAAGCTTTAGCTGAAACAAAATGGCTTAAAATTTTTAGTATTTACATAATATCATTGTTTGCATGAATGAAATACTGGGGTTTGTTAAATGTGGGAAAGGTGTTTGAATTTATTATATATGAATGAACTATTCAGATTTATCATATACAGATGCAGTACTCAGGCTTATTAAATGTAAGTGAAGAATATTAAATAAAGGAATGAACAGATACTGTTTACTAGGGAAAGATTCACGAAGCCACCAACTGGTCATCTCTTTCACCAAATGCCCTTCATATACATGGGGTATGTTTCAGCATCTTTTAGGATGACATCATGTTTTTAAAGGAAGTAGAAACTGAGCTGGTACAGTGGTCAAGGCTCTAATTGCAGAATTTTGATTACTATTCTTCTCTGGTTTTTTACTCCATGAGGAAATTAAATCACAATCTGAAACAACTCTGGTGCTTGTAAGCCTGTGTACAGAGAGAACTAATTTAATTTTGTGCCCTCTGACAGATTTTTCTTGAGGAGAAGCAGCACCTGCACTGGCAGACATCTGCATACCACACAACATGAAAATTTTATTGGTGTACCAACAGGAGTAAGGGCAAGGGTTCCTTACAGGGTCGAAGAGATGCCGAAACAACGCAAGACACAAACAAAACCAAGTAGCTTGTTTTTCTTTTCTAGGGGGAGTTCATGAGAAAAAAACGAAGAGAATGTTCTTGAAAAATGGTGACTAAGGAATTTTTTTAAAAACTTGAACCTGAACCAGAAGCAGGTAAAAGTTGGATACGCAGGGAATGGAGTGAATGGAAGTTGAGTTGAATACACTGCCTTCCCCAATCGGCAATGTGTGGACTTTAATGTGGTCCAATTTAGAGTGTATAATAATAATAATAATAATAATAAAACAAAGAGTGAGAGAAGGGGACAGAAGCTGAAATGAGCAGAGATTTGAGGATTGCTTGTAGTACTGATTGTTAATGTAAGTATAGTAAAAAGAGCGTCTGAATTGTTCTGAGACAAGTCTGTCTCAGTGGCAAGTCCTCTTGCTAAAGTATAGAGCATGCAATTAGAGGAACAGCAAGGACAAAGTGACATGGTTATTGCACATGGAAGGAAGCCAGAGTGAATGGTGTGGGAGCCCCAGGGAAATGAGGCAGCATGCAGATTTAGATTACAGTGGAAGTAAAATGAACAGGACTGATTTTAGAATTGATGTAAAAATAGGACTCAAGTATTAAGCATAATTTCTAGATTTTTAGAATTTGCATTACAGGCTGGAAAGTACTGTCAGATGGGAAGAGGATGGCGGAAGGGATGAAATATATATTTAATACCATATGATTTAAGATTATGATGATGGTGATGATGATGATGTGATTTATAGGTGTGTGGAAAGCAGAGGAAAACTCTATGAAATGGATCTCACTGAGCTCTTGTATAGAAATGAGCATTTAACTGCACCACGAACCTGAAGTGCATTTTTACTGTTTGATTTGAAATACATTATAGAGAATTAGCGCTATTAGTTATTTTTTATTATTAGATTATTTTATTTATTTACATTCCAAACGTTTGTCCCCTTCCTGGTCTTCCCTCCCTGAGTTCTTCACTGCCCCCCCTTTGCCTCTGAGGGGTGTTCTCCCACACATTCATACACTCATACCTCACCCCCACCAAAATCCCCCTTTCCTGGGACATCAAGATTCTACAGGATTAAACAAGCACATCTTCTCCCACTGAGGCCGGATAACGCATTTCTCTGCCACATATGTGCTGGGGACCATCAAACAGCCCATGTATGCTCCCAGACCTCTGGGAGCTCTGAGGGGTCCGGGTTAATTCATACTATTGTTGTTCTTATGGGGTTACAATCCCCTTCAGCTCCTTCAGCCCTTCCTCTAACTCTTCCAGAGGGGTCCCCAACCTCAATCTAATGGTTGGCTGTAAGTATCTGTATCTGTCTTAGTTAGCTGCTGGAAAAGTCTCAGAGTACAGCCATGCTAGGCTTCTGTCTGCAAGCAGAACCTGGCATCAGTAATAGTGTCAGGGCTTGAAGACTGTGCATGTAACAGATCCTAAGTTGGCTGGTCACTGGGTGACCTTTCTTTCAGTCTCTGCTCCATTTTTGTCCCTGCATTTCCTTTAGACAGGAACAATTCTGGGTCAAAAAATTGAAGATGGGTGGATGGCACTGTGCCTCAAATGTGGACCATGTATATCTACTGGAGGTGGTCTCTTCAGGTGCCATCTCCCACTGTTGGATATTTCAGCTAACATCATCCCCAATGAGTCCTTGAAATCTTTCACATCCCAGAATTCTAGGACTTTCTAGAGGTTTCCCAACCCCACACAGCTGCATATTTTCATTTATTCTCTTGGCCCTCTGGGCTTGTCTCCTCTTTCCCCCAATACCTGATCCTGCTTGCCTTTACCCCTCCCTCTCCCTACCCAGGTCCATCCTTCCCTCTGCCTCCCATGATTATTTTGTACCCCCTCCTTAGTGGGTTTAGAGTGCCCACACTTAGTCCTTCCTTCTTGTTAAGCTTCCTTACAGTCTGTGAGTTGTATCATGGGTATTCTGAACTTTTTGGCTAATATCCAGTTATCATTGAGTACATAGCATGCATGTCCTTTTGGATTTGGGTTACTTACTCAGGATGATATTTTCTAGTTCCATCCATTTGCCTGCAAAATTCATGATTTCCTCATTTTTAATATCTGAGTAGTATTCCATTGTGTAAATGAATCACAGTCTCTGTATCCATTCTTTGGCTGAGGGACATCTAGGTTGCTTCAAGATTCTGGCTATTACAAATAAGACTGCTACGAACACAGAGGAACATGTGTCCTCTTGTATGGTGGAGCATCTATTGGCTGTATGCCCAAGAGTGGTATAGCTGGATCTCCAGGTAGAACTATATCTAATTTTCTGAGGAAACACCAGATGGTTTACAGAGTGGTTGTACCAGTTTGCAATATCACCAGCAATGGAGTGATCCTCTTTCTCCACATCCTTGCTGGCATGTACTGTCACTTGAGTTTTTAATCTTAGCCATTCTGATTGGTGTAAAGTGAAATCTCAGGGTCGTTTTGATTTGCATCTCTCTGATGACTAAGGATATTGGATATTTCTTTAAGTGCTTCTTGACCATTTGAGATTCTTCTGTTGAGATTTCTCTGTTTAGCTCTGTACCCCATTATTTTAGTTGAGTTATTTGGGTTTTTTTTTTTTGAGTCTAACTTCTTGAGTTCTTTTGAATATATTTTAGATATTAACCCTCTATAAGATAAGAAAAATAAAGCATTTACTGGCCTTGTGTAGACCTTCTTCTATGTTCTTCTTTTCCAATAGTTCTTATTTATTTGCTTGTTTCATCTTATGCTCTAGGTGTCCTTGTGCTTCCATTTTTAATGTACATATTTTCATACGTATTCTCATATAGAATCTAGGCTGCAAAGCTCTTACAGACCTAATGAATTATTTACCTACTGTAATTCTGTTAATGCAGTGATAAGGTGTTGGGGAGAGAAATTGCTTTATGATCTAAGTGTAAGCATTAGATTTAGTGGACTGCAAGCCCAGCTTCAACAGAGTTCCCTGCTTTCATTGCCTCTTTTCAGTCAGACAGGAAGGGAAGAAGGGCTGGAGGTGGATAAACATCATTTTCTCAGTGAGATGATATCCATGTCAGTCTTTTTCCTATAATATAGAACACATAAGTTATTGAGAAAGCTCTTGACTCTAAGAGTTGTTAAAAGTAATCATTCCAATTTTACCAGCTTTGTTTTGTTTCTTTCCAGTAATTTCTGCCTCAGATAAGCAGCTTTAGGTTTAGATGGTCTTTTTCTCCATATTTTAGGGTTATAATTTGCAATGTTCTCTTTGTTCTCTAATAAATTCTTGCAAAATTATTTATGTTCAGTTTTCCTGGTTGTGAGGGAGCAAACTCTACATTTTACAGATGAAAGCAGAATTTCCCCTGTGGGTACATAAAATTGTCAAAAGAGAAACTGAGTAGAGAGAAGTTATGAGGCTTTAGATACTATAATATACATATATATTCTATACACACACACACGTAAACATACATGACAAGCATACATGTCATGTATGTATATGTGTATCTGTGTGTATATGTGTATATATGTGTACACACCACACACACACACACACACACACACACACAACACATATATATATATGTATTATAATGGATAATAAGAATAAGACAAGGGTAGCTCTTTAGAGACAATATAGCCCAGGACTGTGACGTCATTAAGAAAGGAAAGAGTGATTACATAGTTCAACATGTTTAAAGGTTCTAAAATACCAAGCAAGAAAACCTATAGTCAAAATATGAAGAATGAGTATAGATGTGATTGTGTGTGTCTGATATATGTGTTAGAGTTAAAAGCTCTCATGATTAAACTTATTTCACAATGAAATTTGAACAACCAACATGTATATTTAAGTCTGAATTACTTAGAAAACATCTAGAAAAAAATTAGTAAAAGCCTGTGTATTGCTCATAAATCTAACTTGAGAAATAGAGATCAGAAAATATGATAAACTATATGTATTTATGTGTCAATGAGAGCATTACGAGATATCCCTGCAGACGGAGTAGCTGAATATGACGTCTGTGAGTGAAATTCTCAGGTATACATTTAGAAATTCTCATGTAGATAATTAATAATTTATAGAATGAGATTATCTTCCGTAAAAATGGGGGTGGGGGCTACAATCTTTCTATGTAGCTGAGACTCTTATAAAGCCTAAGATGACTTGCCTGTATATACAGAATGTTGTACAAGCATACATGACACTGGAGAAATAGCCCTGTTTATGTTCCAGGGCACGTTATACTTCCTAGCTGCACTCCTTACCTGGAGGAGAAACAGTTAAGGGCCTGCACAAAGTTGTCTTTTGAGACTGGAAGCTAATCAGGCATGCTGAGGAGGCAGACCATCAAATCCAAGGTGGTAAGTCTAATTGCTTTTATTTGTGCTGTGTATACTGTGTGCATTCTGTCCCAGGTAGAGCAGGCTTCAGATGAGGTTTCTCAATTAAAGTGAAACAACTTAGTCTGGCAACTTGAGTTCCATAATGATATTCTGAAGCTCCACTTCTTAGCGTGAAGCTGATGTATCATCATAGAAGAGATTCATCATTCATTAACTCCAAATCAAATCAATATTTCTTTCTAAACCCAGGAGCAATATCTCCTCCAAAGTAGCTGTGTGAATGCTGCTTAAGTACAGCCCATTGTATCTGAAGATGATAAATCTGAAATGTGTGCACCAAGCAATCTCAACTGATTTCCAAGGTCAACTCTCACCTCAAATGCCCAACTGGAGATTAGAACACAGCATGGCATAATAGGGCAGATATTAGGCAATATGATCAGGTCTCCTGCCTCTGAAGCAGGTTTCCTGAGTAGCGAACAGAATAAGTCTAGCAGTGAAGAAATGAGCACATGTGGTTAAGTCATTAATAATACCCTTTTTGAACTTGTGTTCTGACTTTTCTCTTAGAAATAGTTTGAGGGTTTTGTGAGGGGGTGTGGTGTGTGTGTGTGTGTGTGTGTCTATGGTGAGCCATGGCTTTCCCCTTGGGTGGTTCTTTCTTCATATTTTAATATGTGCCAGGATAGTCTCTTTGTGTTTGTACTCTTTTATGAATTTTTCATAAAAGAAACTTCCCATGAATAGTTGCTAATATTTCCAGGACTCCTATTTTCCCATTTTCTTTATTCTTCTCCAAGCTTTATGAGTGCTTTATGATCATGCATAGCTCTTCCTTCCCTGTGTAACAGTGAAGAGACACTAAACAAGGACTGTATTTCTTAAGAGATTAAAAAATCTATACAAGTAATTCCTCCATCTAAAACATAACTCTGACACAACCTAGATTTTATTTTCCTTTGGATTCACAAGAGATAAAAGCTCCACACAATTCCAAAGAAAGGATTATTAAATTTTTATCAGCTAAAATCAATAGCAGAAGTAACATCAAGAGCCCAGGGATAGGGGAAGGCATGGACTAATCCACTGGGGAAAAGAATATCCTTTTATTTGAAGAAATTTGGCTCAGTTGTATTTTAAATTCATTTGCTATATAATTAATGATTGCTCTCCAAATATAGCACAGAAAAAAATTCATTTATTACTTGTCTTTCTGACTCTGTATGGCCATGGTGCTTTGTACCATAAACATTTTTTTTTCGGTCTCTTAAAATGTAAAGCAAAACATTCAAATCCAAAACAAGTATTCACTTTTGAGAAAAGGAAGCCTGAAGGAAATATAAGCAGCCACCTGAGTGTTAGATCTTTCTTTCTTACACTCAACTCTCACTAATAAGAGTGTTATATTTATTTAACTCAATCCCATCTTATAAAGATACACCTAGAAAAGACACTTAATACTCATTTCTATATGTATCAGCGAGTAAGCTTATCAAAAGATATTTCCTTTATAGAAAGTAAAATGTCAACAATTCATAAAGAAGCTGAAAATTCACAGTTCTGACAAGTAGCATAAAAAACAAAGAAGAAAACTTCCACTTTTTACAAAGAGACACAGAAAATATTTTTCCTAGAAACATCTTTAGTTTGAATGCCCTTTGGTGTTTAATAGCGTGGCCTCAGTATCAAAGCTTCAGCACAGCATTCACAAACACATTTGTGATGCCATTGACCTTTGCTTTACAGCTCCAGGACTTTGTTTGCTAACCAAAGGTGTATAACTAAAGGGGTTGAAAATTGCCCATCTATCCAACCTTATTCGACGCTGACTTATTTTTGTGATTTTCTCTCTCATATGTACAATATTGTAGCTTTGGGTTGGACAAATCTGTTTTGAATCAACATATAAGTTCATATATAGAATCCTTTAATCAGTGAGGATAACTGAATAAGAACCAGGAACTCAAAGGGTGTGTGCAAGGCTAGGTTGTTTATGTTCGATTGAAAAAAAAATGTAAACATCATGAAGCACGAATAGACAAAAATATTTATTAACTAATCAAATATAGTGAGAAGTGTTACAAATATATTTGCTCAAAGGGTCCTCAAATAGCTCATTGATGATTTTCTTGCCACCCCTGGGTTTAGTTGCCATTCTTCTCTCAAGTTTTTTTTTTCATTTTCCCAACATTATTTCTTTTTTTATTTTTATTTTTTGTGTTGGGTGTTTGTCAACATGTATGTACTTGCATTCCCTACATCCCTGGTGGATACAGACACCAGAATAGACATTGTATTTGTGAACTGAAAATAAAGATGATTATGAGTGAATTGTGTTTACAGGGAATTAACCTTCCAGGGTTCCCTGCAAGAGCACCAACTGCTACTTCTCCAGCCCACTATTTCAATTTCTCTTTTATTGTAATGTGTTTTACTATAGTTTTAGAAATATCTAAAGTCTATAAGTTATTTTAAATAAAGTATTAGTTCAACACTTATTGTAATCCCTGAGACTAGTGGAGAACGAATACATAAATACACAGATGTACAAATTAATAAGTACACCAACACAGGAAATAAGAAACCCACATTGCTGCATGCTCCCAATAGAACATGCTGTAATTTAAGGAAACCACTTGCTTATTATTTTCTCATATTCCTTTCAAGAGTCTATGAATTGGTGCATTGGCATACCTTTGACAGATACAATCTAGAAAGGTTACGAATCAAAAAGCTTAAATTGCTCTGTGAAACCCAACAGCCCATGAGCCACTACTCATGCTCCAGTTTGACAAATCAGGGTTCATGCATCCATTTCAGACATAATACCTTGTAATAAGGATGAACACCATCTCTTCAACTACCTAATAAATAGTTACCCAGGAAACATATTATATCTTCCTTTATAGAAATTCCAAAGAAGTAGATGCTATTGTTATCACAGTCTTATAGACTATGAAGCAGAGATTTACAAAGATAACGTAGCTTATTCCAAGTCATGTAGGTCATATATGTCAAACTGGGATGTGGATGTGTACCATGGCCCATGATTTCAGCACTGTGGTGGTGAACAGTTCCCCATTCAAATACCATAAAGTCCACACAGTTTGAAGCCATGATTTGCTAAGCATGTATGAATCAACTTTCCAAATGGGAAATAGCTCACTGACATTTCTTTTTTTGTCTCCTCTCCCTTTGATATCTCAATTATCCTGTTCCTTCACTCATAAAATCCTAACAAACTCATTACACTTAAGACTTTATCCTATTTTTTGCTTGGGATAAGGAGAACAAAATAGCTTTTCAATTAAAATATTTTATAGTTTATTCACATATAGAAATATATTGCACACTATAGACAAATAAAATTAGCATATATATATAAAATTATATATGTATATATTATATATATATGATGGAGATACATAAAGTCATGAGCCATCTTGATTAGATTTATACTAACTTTTGAGAAGGATTATTTGAATCACTTCCTGTCAATAATAGGAAATGTGTTAGTAATTGTATTTGAAGAGGTATTTAGAAAAAATAAACTTAGTTGTTCTTTTGTTGCCATTTTGTCATTAAAGGGCTTAAGGCAACTAAAATGATTTTTTTCAAATAGATGCTTATGTTCTTTGGGAAATTATATTTTAAAAAATAACAAATGAAAAAGTAGTGTAGACATCCAAAAGATGTGAACAAACATTATTTATGCTATAACTTACTTCATGCTATAAATGAAATGTCAATCTAAAAAGCTCTATTAGTGAAAAGAGAATGGAAAGATGGGGAGAGAATTGGCTTTGATAAAATTTTTATACAGATAACGTGATTAATATGATGGTTCTTATTCTGTGTTCATTTAGACCTCGCTAAGAAACAACAGCTTCAAAATAGATACATATTGTGAGAAAGTCTCAGGTACAAAATACAAGTCTCAACTCCATATTCACCACAAAAAATACCTACTGTGCACAGTTAGAATCCCCTTCAAACTCTAATATTTTGTATTCTTTAATAATTGGCAAGTTTTTAACTATATTCTTCTAACCCACACCTTGCCAACACATCTTCTATTTATAAGCTAGCAGCCAGTCTATGAATAGGCTACAATTCTTTCTTTACTTTGAATGATGCCTTTGTTACTTGTTGCTTCACACCTCCTTTATACTTGATAACACAATCTCTGCACCTCTTTCATGATGTTTTCCCATCTATACTTTAAAAGTATGATTGGCAAATTCTCATCTTACAAATACTGAGCATTATATATATTTTTTTGCCTTTAGAAAATAAATAATAGGCTGCCATAGAAAGAATACTTAATATATAATACATTTTTTTACTTTCTCAATATTTTTATATTCTAGAGAAAAGGATAGTATCTGTCTTGCTTTTTCTGTGGTTCTGATCATTAAATCATTAAAACACTGTAAACCTTAAAATTCATTATAAACTACAATTTTCTGATTACTCTTATAGGTATATTTTTTATCTTGAGCTTTTAGATAATAAACATATCCAAATATACATTTTTTGAAAATTTCTGCAATGTGTTGAAAGAAGATTAGTAATATTAATTAATAAGTACTAAATAGGATTAATGAAGTACTTATATATGCTAAACATTGTGATCATTGTTTTATTCATGTCATTTCACTCAAATTCTCATTATTTTTATACTTGAGGAAGCTGAATTTCAGAGAGCAAAATGGCTTGCGTAATTCCACCAAGTAATTAGCAGATAGCTGAAGGGTAGGAGTGCGGTCACAACCCAATGTCTTTAAAGTTCAAAGCCCGCTCTTGACTGCAAATCTAAAGATGAAGGTGATAAGTACTGAAGAAAAAGAATGCATTGATTAGCAAATGACACTTTCTTTGGACTGAGAATAGCTAGCTCTATGAGTATAATTCTGAACTCAACAATTTTTTCAAACTCCAAATATGACTCAATTATTGTTATGCACAATAACAGGTGGGCAGAGAAGCCCAATACTGAGTCCAGATCTGTGTCTCTATAAACAGTCTTTCTGTTTACATAAAGCTACCCCACAGAGCAATTTTTTTGAAAGTGCATGGCCATGACTATTCACTTTACACCTGACTGGGCAGCGAATTCAGACGAGGTAAATTGGAAGAGCCATGTTCAGAATAGATAATCAGCTAGCAGGAAATTGGTGCTATTAGCTTAGAAAAGTGAAATAACTACTGTGAACTGTAGAAGTCATTTTGTCTGAAATTGCACATACATTTTTATAAGCTTCAAATAAAATCATTAATTTGGAAACTAGAACAATGCTCACTGTTTCTGTATCTGTTTTGATTAAGTTAACAAAATGTTTTATGTATTTCTTTTCAAAAATCTTTAAGTATAATTGAGTAACAAAAACAGTATATAATTGCAATGTACAGTGTGATATTTTGTGCAGGGTAAGATGCCTAAATTGTGTTGAGTAACATACATTAAATGTAGCATTTTCAGGGCAAGATGTGTCTGAGAACATTGAAGATTTCTTAGGAATAATTAAGTCTGCAAAAGATTATGGTGTTACCATGGTGTGCTATTAGTATCTTGAAGTGTTTTTGATATAATTGAAACTACCCACATTAATGTCTTTTACCCTTTATTTGCATAAAATTAAACTTTCCAGATTCAACATGTGAGTGGCATCATGGCATTTTTGCCTTTTTGCACTGGCTTATTTTGTTTATTGTAAAATCTTTGGGTTTCCTCTATGTCATTTTGAATCACAAGGTTTCTCTCATTTTTGACTAGGGTGGGACACTGTAAATGACTCATCTTCTTCTTCTTCTTTTCCATTGACAGACATTTTACTTCGTTCCACACATTGACTACTGTTGAGTGTAGTGATCGTTTCAAAATATTACTTTCATTTCTAGTTGCCACTTGGTTTCATACATCAGCAAATGGGAGGGCAGATATCATTCCAAAAAGTTCCTTTCATTTCTGTTTGCATATGCCCACTAATCAGATTTCTGAAAAATATGGAAGCTTTGAATTCATTTTTTTGCAAAGTCATTTTTGCTGTTTTCTATAACGATTATACAGCTTAAATTTTCTATTAGTAGTGTGTAAATACCCCTTTCTTAAGAATCTCTATTACTTTCTCTTTTGCCTTTTTATTTAAAAAAATTCAAAGCTTTTTCATAAATATTACTTAAGAAATCTAAATGAGGTAGAATATATTGAGAAACTATTCAAACATATTTGACATTTTTTCTTTCATTTTGAGATTATATGATTCCATTATTTTTCCCTTCTCTTTACTCCTTCAAAAAGCTTCTCCTCACTCTCTCTCAAATTCATGGCTTCCTTATATTAATTGCTGTTACACATGAACATATACACAAACACATACACAGACACACAAACAAACACACCCAGTCCAAAATATCAGCTTCTTAGTTTGTAAATGTTGCTTGTATGTATGTGTATATCTTCAGGGATGACCATTTTGTATTGAATAACCAATTAGCATGCTCCTTGATGAAAAACCATGTCTCTTGTTTTCACGATTTCTTTGTGGCCTGCAGTTCTTCATGTATGGTGGGGGCCACCCAGTCATCTCCTCATCTATTTTGACATGTCCATAGTTCTTGTCCTTGTTCATCTCATAAGGGTGAGCATAACAATGATGAGACCAAATTTCATAGTGGTGTAAAAACTCAATATACATATATTGTTAATTTATATATATATAAAATATATGTATTTATATATATAAAATTAACAATTGATAACTGGTAATATTCAAATCTGTTTGCATACATCTGTTGGCCATTTTAAGCTGGGTGTGGTAATAATCCCAGCACTTGGGAAGCAGGGGTAGGCAGATCTCTGAGTTCATCCAACTCAGTCTAATTAAGGATGCCTATTCATTTGGTAATTGATAATCATACTGTTTGTTTTGTGCTGTTCAGTTTTGGGAGTTTCTCATCCATTTTTGACATTATTCTTTATCAAATGTGTAGGCTACAAATATTTTACCAGCACCCGATAGGCCTTGTACTGCAGCGGTCATTTCCTTTGCCCTGTAGATCCCTTTAGACTGAGAAAAACCTCACTTGCCTATTTTGTTGCTCATACTGTTGGGTTCAGGTACAAAAATATGCTTGCTTACAAACATCAAGGAGCTTCTTCCTGCACTGCCCTCTAGCACGTTTACCTTCCCAGAATCACGCCATGAAGCTTTTAATTCCCTTGAAGTTGACTTTTATGTCACATGAAGGTTTTCTTGTTTTCTTTGAATATGCGGTCATCAACTTTTAGCAATGTGTTTATTAAAGTGATCCTTCTGCCAGTGCTTTCTTGGTATTCTTGTTAATTAAGTGACCAAAATAGTCATATTTAGTTCTTGGTTATTTTTCATTCCTAAGTGTCAAGCTGTTTTGATTATTACACCTTTCAATATGTTTTGAAATTACCTGCCCCAGCTTTGCTCGTTTTTCCTCAAAATAGTTTGTGATATTTGGAGCTTTTCTAGGTACAAAGGTATATGAATATGAAGATTTTTTAATGTTTTCTAATGTTTTTCAACAGTGCTGGCTAGTTTTTTGTCAACTTCTAGAGTCACCCGAAAAGAGGGAACTTCAATAGAACAATTGCCTTCATATATGCTTGTGTGCACTGCCACCCATGGGAAGGTCATCTTGGGAAGTAGAAGAAAACAGGCTAAACGAGCCATGGGGAACAAGCCAAGCAAACAATAATTCTTCTGTTGTTTCTGCTTCAAGGTTCTGCCTTGAGTTTCTGTCTTTGCCTCCATCAATGCTGGACTATAACCTATAAAGTTAAAAAAAACCCTTTACTTCCCCAGGTTTGATTTGGTTAGCTTTTTTTTAAATCACACTATCAGAAAGCAAACTATTACAGTGCATTATACTTTTTGGTGTATAGATATTTTGCTTCCTTAATTGGACCAAGCTGGATGAACTCAGAGGTCTGACTACCCCTGCTTCCCAAGCGCTGGGATTATTACCACACCCAGTCTAAATGAGTTTTGTTGTTATTGTTTTTTGTTGTTTTTTTTTTTTTTTTAAGTTTCTTTTTTGTCCTAATTCTTGAATAGACCTAGAGCCTCATACAATGGGAGAAGTTTATAGTTTGTGCTCATGTAGGCTATCCTGTTGTTGAAGAAGGCCTAGAGATTGCATCTAAGACAGTCCACAGAGGCTATTTTAGAGCCTGGATCTTCTGGTTCTGTCTGCAAATTGAGTCAATAAACTCCCTGCATTATTGGGTTGAGCTGGAGTCTTCATGAATCCTAGGATCACTTTGGACCGAGAACGTGTAGACTAGACTGGCTGTGGGGCTAGTCTGCCTATGACAATCATGAACCCTGAGTGTATTGGGCAGACTAAAAAGCCTAGTTTGTGATTTCTGGCTGATCTGGTGACTGGGACCATGAAGATCCCAGGTCAATCCTACGGTGATCTAGGGGCCAGGATCATCAGGGGGTCAGTTCAGTCTCTGAATCTTCTTGGTTTGCCTTGACCTGAGGTCTGCTGGAATTTGAAGATATTGGCCTAAGGTGTGGGTTGAGTCTGACACCCGAGCATATGAGCTTTAGTATCAGAACATCTAAGACTGATTTGATATTAACACAGTTCGGTGCATAAGATCCCAGGCATCCTTCTGGGACTGTGGCTATGAGGCTTTGTGGCAGAATACACCTGCCATTGGGACATAACTTAATGAAGTAAGTATAGGGTCTACCCTATTTCTAGTGTAGGGAATGTGTCTGCCAGGGCCATCCGGGAGACATAAGCAATGGTCTGACATTGGTTTAAGTCAGACTAAGCATACTCTGTAAATGCTCTACTGGAATCTGGACTCTGACAACATGTTACTCCAAGTCAGGCTTGAAGCTAGGGCCAAGGCAAGCACACCTGCTCATATCGTCCACTAGCCTTATGTATTGGCTTTGATTTCTTTTCTGTGCCATGTTGTCTAGATTTGGAGGATGGCTAATGTAGAGCTATAGTTTGGCTATAGTTTGAGTGTGTCCTCCAATTTTCTTGTATTTTGAGAATGGTCTCTACTGTTGTATGATTTTAAGAATTCTGCATGTCATTACAGACCTTCATCTCTGAAGTGATTAAGGTAGCTCCCATGGAATCTTGTACTAATTCTCCTATAAGGGATTCATTTCCTGTTTCTGTCCTTCCTTCTGCTTTCCAGTCTTCCTATGTGATCTCTCCTTCATATAAAACCTTGGTACTGAGGATATCTGCCATCCCAAACTATGTTCAAACCTATGGAGCCATCTAATTTTGAACACAATGACTTTCAAAGTTCTGAGCTAAGTAAAGTTTTTTTTTTCATGAACCTTTAGGCTGAGCTAATTTATTGTAGCAATAGGAAACAGAATGATACATACCAGTATGTGAATCTATCCTTACCCTTCTCAGTGTGTCTTTCATTATCCTCTGATACCAGATAGACCCTGGTTCTGTCTTTAGGTTTGTGAAGATACTTTTAGGCATGGATAGCTTTTGAAATTCATATGTCTGTGAAGGGGCAAATGTTGAAAAATCTTATTCTGCTGCCTTGCTGACAAAACTCTTCCAGATCCAGATTTGTATTTTTAAAGAAAGAGATCACTTATTTTCAGAGCCAGGTTTCATTTCCCAGAATTAATGCTACTCTTCCCTATCACTTAAGGGTCATAGTATTCTCTGAAGACATTATATATGACTGCAAAGGAAATGTTTTCAAACAGATTATGATGATATGAGCTGTGTAATTACTAGAAAGATTAAATGTTTATTATGTGCCAAGTTTATTTAAGATATAAATAAGAGTATTTAATCTCACAGAACTAATTTTCTATAGAAAGGTGAAGGTTTTCTCATGTTGTTTTTTAAATATATATTTTATAGGCCTGTGTATATGTACACATATGAAATTGTATAAGAAAATATTTGTCATGAGTTAGTACTTCTATGGGAAACAAGCTTGGCTATTTATAGGCATAGTGTCCCTAATTAAATGTAACAATATATTTGACAATTAAAATAAACTTGAGAATAATTTTCTTTTTGGAGTGCTTTTCAGAAGTAAAGTAAGGTATTTTCCCCTGGCAAAAAGAAAATGTGGATTTGAAACCTTCAAATGCATGCAATTTTATGAGCTTTTTTTTTCAGTGTCTTATATGTAACTCATTCACAAACTTTATAAAATCAATACATGAAAATAAAAGATTAAACTTTGAATGTTATTTAGATAATTGAAATGAATGACTGGAATCAATCTTTATTTTGACATTATTCCCCCATTGTCATGTTATTTGAGATGATGAATTTCCTTTATCAGCAAGTCCTTGATCTAGGTTGTATATGTATACAAGTTGCCATGTTGGCCTAAGACCACTGATTGACTGTCTCTTTACTTTAACAACTGATTATTCTTATTTTAGTTCCTTTAAAATGTTCTCTTATGGTTGCTTATTAGGTCTTTGAGGGTTTGTCTAATCATATACACCTTCTCTCCACCAACTCTTCCCAGATCCAGCCTCTGTCTCTTCCCTGTAACTGTGTGTACCCTTTTCCCTGACCTTTCACTGGATCAACTTATCAGTGCACTATCACATAAATCTTACCCATCTTCTCTCAGCAGCTACCAATTGCAAAAGCTCACTGCCCAGGAGGGTAGAGCTTTATGACCAACTCCTCTCTTCATGCTGCAATTGGTCTGGTTTGGTTTAGTATAGGTCATAGGTATGCTGTGGTTTGTGATAGGCTTTTTGGAAAGAAAATTGTTCTGTATTATATTTAGCATCAAAATTTATCATTGCTAGAAGTGTTTTCTTTGCTATAGGCAAATTTATATTGTATAGTAGTTACTCTTCTCATTTTATGTGTGTGTAGTGTGTGTGTGTATGTGTGTGTGACATAATGCCTAACAATAGTAACTTAAGGGAGCAAGTTTATTTGTACTCATTTTACAAAGGGAAAGAGTTCAGTGTTGGAGGTAAGGAATGGCAACAGGACAATAAGGCAGCAGTTGGTATTATATCCAGCCACAAAGCAGAGAGCTTATGGGCTTACTTTCTCCTTTTAGTCATTCCAGGACCAAATTGTGCTCAGGATAAGTCTTCATACCTCACTCATCCCAATCTAGAAAACTCCTCATAGAAGTTTGTTTTGTAGGAGTCAATAGACCCTGTCAGGTTAAAATCACACCAACCCCAGTATATATCAGTGCAGGTCGTTTATAAATGTCATCCTTAAAGTCCTTTTCCTTTGGCAGTCATATATTTCTCAAAATTTCTTTAAGTACAGATGATTGTTTACCATTGTTCACATCTGTGCCATCTTTGTGATGATGAGACTGTTTCAAATGCTTTGATTTTAGTTTCATAAGTGACACTAAAGCTATGTTGAGAAACATGAAACAATTTCTTGTTGAACTTGGGCCAAATGAGACCTCTAGAATCTTTTAATACATAGAGTACCCTGTTCTTACCCAAGTCATATTAATACTTTATATATTTTTACATACAATTTGATTACTTTGTTTCTTGTTATGTTTTACTTAAACTATTAAACAATATTTATACTATAATATAAATGTCATAATGTAAAAAAAATTACTAATAATTATGCCAAAGATACAAGTTAAATATTTTTCCTCTTTGATGCTTTTAATCATAGAAGTCATTGAATATGTTGGATAGCACATGTTTTACCAAATAGCTCATTATTAGTATCACTATTTTTGAATTTAGGAAAAGTTAATGTTGTCTCCATTTTATTTATAGGAAACCTAAAACTTAGAATTTGACTGTTTTATGGTTTAATTGTATGAATTTGACTGTTTCATGGTTTAATTATGTGAATAGTTAAATTCTAATTCCAATCCAGGATTAGTTTCCTATAAACCTGTATAAACTTCCCTTTTATTTATTATTTTTTTTAAATTTTATGTATTTATATCCCAAATGCTGCCTCCCCTCTCAGTCCGCACTTACAGAGTTCCTCCCCACCCCTTTTCCCTCTGAGAGGGTCCCTCATATCACCCTACCCTGGTGTATCAAGTCTTTGTAGGATTATGCGCATCCACTCCCACTGAGGACAGACCAGGAGTCCTCTGCTGCACCAGTCTGTGTATGTATGCTCTTTGGTTGTTAGCTTACTCTCTGGGATCTCCCAGAAGTTCAGATTAGTTGACTTTGTTGGTCTTCCTGTAGGGTTGTCATTGTCTTCAGGCCTTCAATTCTTCCCTTAACTCTTCCATAGGGGTCCCTAACCTCCGTCCAGTATTTGGGTGTCAGTATCTGCATCTGTCTCTGTCAGCTGCTAGGTAGAGTTTCTCAGAGGAAAGCTATGTTATGCTTTGCAAGCACAGCATAGCATCACTAATAGTGTCAGGGATTCATGCTTGCCCATGGGATAGGTCTCAAGTTGAGTCATTCACTGGTTGACCATTCTTTCAGTCTCTGCTCCATCTTTGTTCCTGCATCTCTTTTACACGCGAATAACGTTGGGCCGAAAGTTTTGTAGGTGGATTGGTGTCTGAATCCCTTCCCTACGAGTCCTGTCTGGTTACTGGAAGTGTCTGTTTGGGCTCCATATTTCAACTGGTGGGCATTTCAGCTAACATCACCCACATTGACTCCTAGGAGCCTCTTCCATCACAGGTTTTGGGAATTCCAAGAAATTCCCTCCCACCCCTCAGCAGCTACATATTTCCAATCATTCTCCTGGCCCTCTGTGCCTCTCTCTTGTCTCTCCCCCATATTTGATTGAAATTCCTTTTTAAAAATGCAAAAAATGTTTTAGTATGTAAATTGTGTCTATAAACCAGCAGTTTAGAAATTGTCTAAATTGCCCGCTAAGCAGTATTATATATGAAATATTACTTTTATTTCAGGGGATCATTAGAATAATTGACAAACAATGTTCTTTTGGCCTAAATACTGGATTATCTTAATGCCCATTTGCCATATCAGTTTTAACTTATTTTCCCTCAGAAATTTCCATCACTGTACCCACTTGCAGAAAACATAGTGTTTAACTTAGAAGGTTAAACTATTGTTCTTCTTCCCAGTGTAATTTATACTTTATCAATAGATACATTAGTCAAAAGAATCTAAGTCAAGTGATATTTTCCATGTCTACTGATGGTCTAATAAAGAAGAGAGTTCGACTGAACTCCTTTTAGTAGCACCACATCACTCATCCTCGTTCAGAGGGTCAGAGTGGTTTTCTACTCAACCTCCCATAATTAATACAAACTTCAGGTTAACAGTTTACAGGCTAGTCTTTGAGTAACACATGTACAAACACAATGCATAATCCCTAGTTAAAAATTTGCTTGTGAAAAGCAACCTGCTGAAAATCAAATGAAATGAATTACTTTCCAGATAAATTTTGAGAGAGACAAAGAGAGAGAGAGAGAGAGAGAGAGAGAGAGAGAGAGAGAGAGAACTATTTGTTCACCAGTTACCATTTTATTAGAAAGGAAAACTACCCCTGCACTTTTTTTTCTGGAAGTATTTTGTAACCGAACCATCAAGCAGAGCTGTGCGTGTCAGTGGATGTTGAATTCCTGTTGACATGAAGCTGGCGTGGATCTTGTCTAAAAAGTCTTTAAAATGAGTATGATTGGTTTGAAATATCTTTTATTAACAAGCAACAACTATTTATGGTTTGTGGATTTGTAAAACAAAAACAACAATTCAGCCTCAGAAACCAGAGATCAGGTTTTAAGGGAGGTTCTGTGGATCTTGTTTACCACTCTAGTTGGTCATCTGAACCCGGAAGAGTGCGGCCTAAAATTGAGGCATACTAAAGTCTCATGCAAAAGCCTACTTTGTTCAGAGCACCAGAACTTATACTATAAGTGTTAAGAAGTCACCCTCGAAAAGTATACAAA